>JBCNJP010000027.1:83023231-83049422 GCA_039602395.1 Deinandra increscens subsp. villosa | reverse complement strand
GCGGCGACAGTTTATAGCGTGTTATTTGTCTTCTGTTTGCGTGTTCGCACCGTTCGTACGCTAAGGGTTGTTCGCATTTGATCTTCCTCCTCTCTCTATATATACATATAGTGGGGTACCCACGCGTTGCGGCGGGCGACGATTTATAGCGCGTTATTTGTCTTCTATTCACGCGTTCGACGGTCACGACAATATACAACGCGATATCCATTTCTTTTAGCGTGATGCGATGTGACGACAATTTATAATGCGGTGCATGCGCGTTCGGCGACAGAGATAATTTATAAGACTCATGACATAGGGGGAAACATACGCGATGCGGAGGAGATGAAAATCAACCAATGTGGTCATTAGTTTCTGTTTGTTTATCGATCATCTCCTAATACCTTTTGCTTTCAGTTTCGCCATTCCTAATGGTGGGGTACCCGCACGTTGCGGCGGCGGCAACGGTTTATAAAGCGTTACGCGTTCGACGGTGACGAACGCGATATTTGTTTTTTTAACAAAAACTTTTTAAAAACGTTTAAAAAAAGTTTTTAAAAATAAATATTAAATATCTATCAGATGATCATCTAAATTTCTTTATCCTGTTCTTTACAAAGTTCTATAACTCCTCTTTTAACTTTCGCATAATCTTGAGAATGGTACATGAAGGACAAATTAGTAGTATAACATCAGTTATTAAATGGAACTTATAGGCTAATGATTTTATTTGCTAGTTAGATAATATAGAAACATACATGGTTTTTGAAGAACATAGATTTCAAATAACATAAGCAGGTAAAATCTTGCATACTTGCAGCTCCACATCTCTTATTTTGACTTCCATCAACTACTAAACATCAAACTGGTATAAGTGAATATATATGGTGCGGGCGCGAACACAAGCGGATATTATATTGTAACTTTATATCGACGTTTTAAAGTAATATATACCTAGACACAACCTGGATATCTAAACAGGTCAAATGGGTTGATAGGTCTAACGGATCAAAAGTGTCTACAAACCATTAGCATACACGAAGTTCTTCAAAAAGGACCCTATTATCAGCATAACATCTAACATCAAAAAATTACTACAACTACTCCATAACACACTCGACGGTAACATTAGAAGTAACCAAAAACATTAGGCAGGAACGCTTCTGAAATAAGTTTCATTGCATCGTGAAGGTTATGCAAAGTTCAAATCTAGAAATTATAATGTCAAAGTAACATGTAGTAAGACACAATATATGTAAAGTTCAAAGCCAAGGTTCCAAGCTAATCATACGAATTGGGTTTATAATTTGTAGTAGCAGTTAGAAAAAAATGAGTATGCAAAGTATAAAAGAAAAGATCATACTATGCTATCTATATCACACACCAACGATCTCTGCTACAAGAAGTGCATAATCATCATGCTTCCCACTCTTTAAAATTTTATTTAAGCTACATTGTTGTCTACGTGCCAGCATATATATATATATACAGATATATATTTTTTTGAACGGCCGTTCATTAAGAGAAAAAACCAAAAAACCGACCAAGCAAGAAGCTAAGCTGGCGCGGGTACAAGAGAAAAACATACAAGGAAGAAAAGAAAAAACAAAACAGAAATACAACAAAGCAAACAAAGTACATAAAACCATCTACACTAATACTTATAAGTACAGGTAAAACACAAAAATTAGGCGCCCTTGAATCCATTAAAAACCTCTCGCCATTGTTCAAAATAAAACAGTAGCATCCCAAGTAAAAACAATCCACTCATAAGCCTACTTGTGAATCCACCCTTGTCACCACATTCCATGAGTCACCTTAGAGTATTTAAGCCACTATCTAAAAATCAGATGCCTACACCCCAAGAAGAGAGGTGAACTCCCTGACCCCACAAGACCATTTCCATTTCGTGACTATGACCCCTTCGAAACATGAATTCCATTTGACCCATTTGCATCACCTAACACCACACAAACCCCATTATTGTCTTCTTCTTTTATTGGCATCACCATCAATTCACACCATCTGCACACTCTTGATTTTCCTGCACATCTAGAATTGTTGCAGCCTTCCAGCCTTTCTATCACAGCAACCCCATACGTGAAACCGAATTAATAGGGGGAGAACATGGACCTGCAGCATAGACAATCCTTTTCAAATAATCAATATGTGACACCCAAGCTGTTGCTTCGAATCTGGTTAAATACATCAAAAGAATAGCTTCAGCTCTAGCCATTTAGGGGGGGGGGGGGGTGGTTGGATGTTTTCTCAAAGTGATTATGTAATAACTAATATATTGCTCTAATCACATTCCATATACTAAGTTCTTATAAAAATGTGAAGAAAGTGGATAAGATGTGTACCCGACCCTGAGCCTCTATTGACCTGTTATAGACAAAGTGTTTACCCGGCCAAAACCAGTTCAACCCGAGCTTGCATTGACCCGTTATGGACAAAATGTTTACCGGTCCAAACCGTTTCGACCTGAGCTTGCATTGACCTGTTACGTACAAAATGTTTACCGGCCCAAACCGTTTCAAACTGAGCTTGCATTGACCCCTTACGGACAAAATGTTTCCCCGATTCAAAGTGTTTCAGCCTGAGCCTGCATTATACCCAATCTGCCTAACCTCTAGTAACATATAAGAAAACCAAAAAAGCTAATAGGTTAAAAGTGAAGCTGATGCAAGCACTGTGTAAATAAACCGTACCGAGAAAATGAAGCTGATATAGAACGTTGGGCATACTTCTAGGACTGGCTTTTTGATATCTAAACCTCCTGGCTATTTTATACTCTATGCTTCTCATTCTTTTTTTATGAATCTGAAAAACAGTAAAACACATAAGGAATTCAGTGAAAACACATCGACTATATAGTGAAACATAAATTAATATGAGTTAATGTAAAACTGAATCATGCTTTACCATTTTAGTGGACACATTAGGAGTAGCATGCTCAAAGCTTTACTCAAATATCCATGAAGTTTTTAGGAATGGAGTCTACCCATTCAAGGCTTGAATTCCAAACATCACCACCTATAAGCCATATCAAGTACTAAATTACTCAATTGAGTATGTCAAAGTATGGAGTAGCATGCCCTGCACTTAACTGCTTGTTTAGGGACTTTCTGAAACATTAATATCACCCCTATTTACTTTAAGAACGTATCATTTTGCCAATATTTGACATAATAAAAAGGATAATTTCAATACTAACCATGGTAACTATTCTAGCAAATTTGATCCTTTGCTTGGTATGCAGAACCTGAAATGACAATATAACCAATTAAAGGATCTAAAATGAACCTATAAACCAAGAAGTTGATCAGGATAAGCCAAAAAGTTGATCAGGAATTTCAACCCGTTGACTAAAAAAGTCAAACTTCGTCGAAAACCAAATCTGAGCATTCAGTTGAACAACATCAAAATAGTAATATAATCTTTGATATTCAAATTCCAGACCACTCGGTTGACCCAAATCTTCAATATATTTCCCAAATGAGTCAATCATCCATGATCTTATATGCATATGTGATGGGAGTAAGTGTATTGGGCCTGTTTTTCCTGCCACATCTAAGACACAATGCAGCAAGTGATAAACAACTTCTGGACTAATTTGGTTTCTGATAGCTAACATGTTTCGAGTATCTGACCCGTTTTAACAATACATGAACCCATAATATTCTTTTTTACCAATACATAAACCCTTGTAAATATCATGGTGACACATGCACACATACAAATCAGGGCCGAAAATAGCACAAATTGGTATGAAGATCATTGAATAAATTGAAGATATATTCGAATAGTATTAATCCATCTTTTACCTGCATACCTGAGAGTACACATCTGTTCCTTTCCCATGGCTCACATCACACTCGATCACAATTCTTACACATTCCTTAGTTATTATTTTTCTTTATAATTTTTATTATTGCATCCGAGACATAACTCAATGAAATAACTTTTGTTTATTTATCCGGTAGAATTTTATAATAAAACTAACTTAAAAATGTAAGTTTTTAATCGGACCAAGATTTAATTTTGTTCTTTTAATGAATGTAATTTATTCTTTTAATCATAATTCGATAACCATAAATCTGAAGTATTTGTAGTCGTGTTTAATGACTCTAGGGGATTGTAATATGTTCATATATATTCATACAGAGATCTGCTCCTAAATTTATATGTAATATTGAACTTTATAGGGTGTTTATTCAAACAAAATCATGTCTACTTTCCATAGCTCAGAGTTGCACATAAGCAGACATTTTAATAAGTTAGTGCTTACAGGTAGTTTAGTGAGGGCAGGGTGACCATCTTCAAATATAAGGACAATCTCTCCCTATGCAGCGGCTTGTTACACAGTGTTTGGGCATTTTGCAGAGAACTATCCTTGATAAACCTTCAACTTGCAAGGAAAAAACAACAGTTAATTGTTTAGCTTTATTATATCCTTTTTTGGGATGATTTATTTTACCTTTGTTTCATTCTGTTTTTAGGATCTTTCAAACAGAACTTCTGTGGAAATGCAGTAACTATTAGAAAATACTAATATGGCCTGGTTTATACAAAATGAAATTCGATAAGATAAATGCGAATCAGTTTTCTTTACTGATTAGTTTAACCACACTTTAACCATATTCACCATTAAAATGTTAAGGAATAAGCCACTTTTCATCAATTGAAATAATTATATATTTGATACTAAAAAAATGGTAGCAACAGACCTAGAAATAAAAATAAAACCTAATACATTGAAATAATTGTATATCGGATATTAAAAAATGTCAGTAACAGATGTAGTTCCGCTTAAAGTCTAAATCTTCTAAACAGTTTAAGTTTTTACCTTTTCTTTCCAATGAACTTGACATAAGAAAATGGCAAAAGTATAAATGAACATAGTGCTGCTTAATGTCTATTTCATAGAGGCTAAATGTTCAAAGCAGTTTGTTTGACCGCATTCACATCTAATAGTCAAAGAAAATGTAAAAAACAAATGAAGACAATGCTGCTTCTTACAAAAGTAAGATCGAAAAATGTCAAAAGTCAAACAAAGAAAAAAAGGTGTCCACAGAAAGTAAGCGTGAGAACAAAATTGTGAACTCTGCTAAAACCATAAACTCTAAAGTAATTAGGCAAAAAATGACAAAGCTAGTTTGTGATAACATGCACATAAGAAGAGGCCCCTCATAACAACACTATTATGCCACACAATCTGCAAGAACAATGATGCAGCCTTTCATGTTAAAGGCTACTATTTCTGTGGTCGTTTTCGTGGTGAAGAAAATTTTGGCTTCTAAATATTCAAGCACTTGTCTCTAACGAAGTTACAAAGTTCATCACCTAATGTGAGTCAAATAACAAAGTCATTTATGTACAGAAAGAAGTGCCACCAATTTTCAAGGACAAGATGCTTCCTTAAGACCTAACCATGTGAAATGTTAGTCTTAAATTAGCTAATACATTGCTATATCAAAACTCAGATTAGAGAAAAAGGAATTTCCTTTAGCATAGCTGAAAAAGAGGGTTAAACAAAAGGTGAATGGGTTAACCTGAAACTATCATCTCTTTGAAGAACCTGCAAATACACTCATGTATCCATATATTAGAATAACATAACAGAAAAGTATAAAAATCAGTATATACCCAACTCAATGAAGTTCTGCTGCTCTTTAGTAGCATTCAGATGCACGTTTCTTCCTTACAGGTAGCTAATCAAACAGCTTCTTTGTGTAAGGCCAAATTTAATTGTTTAAGAAGATCTAAATCCCCCTGAAACAGAAATCAAGTAAATCTCGTTAGGTTGACTTAATTCTATTATGATAATAAAAAGCCCTCTTAATTCGAATGAAGAACAAAAAAGGAAAAAACCCTTTGAAGAACGCGAATTGAATACTGGAACTAATAATGTGAAGAACCCTGGAGCGGTTTAGAAATTGATTATGCAGGTGATGTCAGACCCATTTATACAGGAAAATCAACCAAAAAATTTAGAACCAATGAAACTTCAGAAGAAATGGTTAACAAAAAGCCACTACCTGTACTTTCAATCGCCGGCTTCACTAACCATGTCGTCTCATTCGTCTCCTTCTAATCTTTTGAATTTGTTACCTCCGGCGACCCTGAGCACTTTGCGACGGTTCAGAATCCGGCGACCCTGAGCACATTGCATAAACCCTTAGTGCTGAATTTGTAATTTGAAATGGAGAGATGGTCCTGGATTTATAGCCACGCAGAATCCGTATCGATCCATTTTCTCCTCAATCTTGGCCCTCCAATTAGTAATCATAGCTATTCAACGAAGATGATAAAGGTATCCAGCGATGGCCAATGGAAAGGAGGAGAGAGGGCGGAGCTGCGTTATTCACGAAGGCGGCGTCTGGTGGTTCGCGTGTGCAAGGAGTAAATGCAGGACAAGCGTGGTTCAAGAAAGTGCAGGTGGTGGGTAATTCCCATTTTAACCTAGTGCTTTTCAGCCGGATTAAGATGATGTTTTAAATGGGATGCTTAAAACACTTGTACACTTTGCATCAATATTTGTACGCGTCTTAAAATTAAGGAATTTAATGACAAGATTGCCCCCATGAATCAATATGTATTATATAGTAGTATAGATATATATATATATATATATATATATATATATATATATATATATATATAGGGTAAGGATCATATAAAAACAAGTTGTTATTGTGAAAACATAAAAACAAACTTAAATAAGGGGTATAATTGTCAGACCACACAATTTTTCTTTAAACCTAACCTTAATTTTATCTCTAATCGTTCCTCCATCCCTCCCGACCTCCCCTGTGACGTCTCTTAATCTCCGGCGACCTCCCTGTGACGTCTCTTCATCTCCGGCGACCGCTAACAATCTTTGTCTCTTCAAAAAGGTACGAGACTTTATACTTTCTCTCTACTCCATGGTCCCTGCGACATCTCTTCATCTCCAGCGAACTTCTTCTCCGAAGAGTTTTTTCTAGTTTAATCTTCAATACTTGACTTTGTAAACAACAATTTGAGTGTTTTTGACGAGTTCTAGTTCCTAAATTTGACTATAATATAGTGTTTTTGAGGACTCATAGTAATGCACATAAGGTGTTTGATGAAATGCCTATGGGAAACCTAAGTAATTTTTTTTATGTTTTTGTACCAATTTTGATTATTTTTTGTTGTATTAGGTGTCTAACTAAAGAGATACGTATCCAATCGGCAATAAAACTCATAAGAACGACGATGCTGCACATGTGTAATAATGTTTGTACGTGTGTTTTACAAACGTTTAGACATTTTTATATAAGTGTCTTATATGTGTAATACACCTACATGTGTTTAACTTTGTTAACACTTTGAATTTTATATGTATTACACATGTGCAGTAATCATCTAAGACATCATAACTATCATTACACTTGCTTTAAACCCTTTAAAAGTTTTCACATAAAACTATGTTATGAGTATACTACATATGTGTACTATATTTGAAAGATTTTCTTTAGCACCACTATAAAGAATAGTTTTTTTTTTTTAATTCTACTATACTTTTATATGTGGAACTAACTCTCTAATACATGAACTTTAACCTGCCATGATATTCTTTAGTGTTGAGCTTGCCATGATATTCTTTGGTGTTAAGCCTGCTATTATATTCTTTGGTGTTGAGCATTGTGGTATACCATTTTATATAAAATCCTATAATCTTGCACATGTGCACTAATTTTGTCTTGAATGTTTTTTACAGCTGTTACATATGTGTTTGTTGTATATGCAATATGTTATACATATGCACTAATATTATTTCCTTGTGTGTCAATAATCCCCGCGTGTGAAATTCTGTAACGTTACACATGTGCACTAATGTTATTTCTTATGTTTTTTTAACAACCCGTGAGTGTGAATACTGATTTTTTATATTATTGTTTGTATCAGGTGTTTATTCGATCACGCATGTATTCAGTCAATGGTATGAATCATAATTATGTTGGTGCTCCACACAAAACTGAAGAGTTCGTTGATGATGTCTCCAAATTCATTGTTTCACACTTTTGTAACATGTTGGACAAGCTAGCTATTTTCGTTGATGTTGCATCTCAATCTAAGAATTTACCCGATCCTCAAACCGTTTTGAGCTTCTTTGGTGTTGAACACCATGATATTGTCTCGTTTCTTTATATCGCATGTCTGTTACACATATGTATTAAAGCTAATATGTGTGTTTTTAAAACATTTAAACGGTTTCGTGTAATCGTTTCATTTATGTTATACACCTACATGTGTTCAATACCATCAACAGTTTGTAATTTTTTTCAAGTCCATCATTAGTTTGTAAATTTATTTTGTAATGCACATGTGCACTAATTAGTCGAGACATCATAATTATCATTATCATCAATCTAAACACTCACCTGCACATGTGCAGTTAAATAACCATACTTAATAAATTGCAAATAACCATAAATCAATACCAACCGTCACATATTCTTAACATAAACAAATGAGAGACACCGTTTTTCATTTTATACAATTAAGTTATATGCATCGCACGTCCGTGTCAAATGATAAACGAACAAAATAAAAACAAAAAAAATAAATCATTCGTTTACATTCATTGATACCTAACTCATTCTATTTGTCTTTCATTCATACAATATACATACTAAAAACAAACAAAATGAAAAGACAATCAAACATCATTGTTCATTTTCTGCACATAATTTACCTTCATCGTACCTTTACTACATTTTTTTGCACCCACACACCGATTATTGTCCTAATCTCGATTTGCAAAAAAATGACGTGCTTGCCTTTGTTGACTATCTTTGTTTTTGTCTTCATACCGCAATCTGTTTGATCCACGTTAAATTACAACTTCTTTCTTATCACTTCCAACTTTTTCTTCATGCTGCCCAACAGTTTACTACGTTTGCAAAAGTCTTTCCCGAGTCTTAAGCTTACCAACATGAATGCTTTAGGTTCCACCAATGTTCCAACTCCTGCTTGAATTGCGAATAGGTTATTTCTTCTTATCATACATTATACAAATAACCGTTATTTGTATCAACTAGGATAAAATGCACATGCGTATTATAGATTTTGTCACAATTTAATATTACTGCACATATGCAGTAATGTTTAACGGTCACATTATTTGTATCAGTAATATAGTTTTAATTACATTTTAAGATTACTGCACATGTGCACCTATATTTACAACCCTATTATTTGTAACTAAAGATTATTGCATATGTGTAATAATAGTTAAAGATTATTGCACACGTGCAATAATCTTAACAGTTACACTATTTATGTCGTTACTGTATTTTTAATCACATTTTAAGATTAATGCACATGTGACCCTATATTTAAACCACATTATTTGTAAATTTTGTTTGTAATTAAATATTATTGCACATGTGCAGTAATCTTAACAGTTCCATTATTTTTATCAGTGATGTAGTTTTAATCACTTTTTAATATTACTGCACATGTGCACCTATATTTACAACCCTATTATTTGAAATTTAAGATTATTGCACATGTGCAATAATCCTAACAGTTACACTATTTGTGTCATTACTGTATTTTTAATCACATTTTTAAGGTTACTACACATGTGCACCTAAATTGACAACAACCTTATTTGTAATTGAAGATTATTGCACATGTGCAATAATCTCAACAGTTCCATTATTTTTGGTCATTAATGTAGTTTTAATCGCTTTTTAAGATTACTACAATGTAAGGTTATGATTATTGGCCATGTGCAATAATCATACCGGTATCAATTTTTGTGCCCGTAAAACATTTGTATTCACAATTAAAATTTAATGCACATGTGCAATAACATTCACAATACCATCATCTGCACCATCTGATTTGATTATTCCACATGTGTAGTACAAGTTTGTTTCATAATTCAATATTATTGCACATGTGCAATAATTATAACATTACCAATTTTTGTACCAGTAAAAGTTCACAATACCATTATATGTATCATCTAGTATGATTATTGAACATGTGTACTATAGATTTGTTCATAATTCAAAATTAATGCACATGTGCAATAATCATAACATTACTAAATTTTATACCAGTAAACATCCACAATACCATTATCTGTAACATCTTGCATGATTATTGCACATGTGTAATATAGATTTGTTCATAATCGAATATTATTGCACATGTGCAATAGTCATAACATTACCAATTTTTGTTCCAGTAAGGATAAAATGTGAACGTGTGATGTATATTTGAGCTCTTATCAAGATTATTGCACATGTTCACTTATCTTAACATCACCTTTTTTTATCAATTAAGTTAAACTCTATATGTTTACATCATTTGTCGTAACGAGTGTTGTTTATGTCTGAAATCATAAGAATAATGCCTTGAACAGTAGCGATTTCACGAGTTTTTTAGGTTTCTTAAGTAAATTGCGTGTGAAACCTATATTTTTTGGTGAAATAAGTACAAAATGTAACGATTATTACCTTTCTGGTGTTATTAATTCCTTCGATCGTTGTTGAGTACTTCAATTTCTTCATTTTCTTCGTTCGATTGACGGTTTTTATACCGTTTCTGGTTCGTTTTTGAGAGAGAGATAGAGGGTCGTTCGTGAAGATGGAGGGTGTGAGTTAATTAGGGTTTTTTTTAACGCTTAAATGTTATGTACGTATTAGTTTTTGTATTTCCATTTTTGCCCCTCCGCGTTTTTTTAACTAAATGAGATATATATTTACAGTTCTGGTCCTTTATGTATAAAATGGTCTTGTTTTTATGTTTTCGCAATAAGGCTTGTTTTCGCATGATCCCTACCCTATATATATATATATATATATATATATATATATATATATATATATATATATATATATATATATATATATATAAGATCATGAAATACCATTTGATATTATATGATTATATATATATATATATATATATATATTTATATACAATTTTATAAACATTATTATATATATATATATATATTATAAATATATATATATATATATAAACATAAATATATATATACTTAAATTTTATTTATTTTAAAGGTATATATATATATATATATCAAAATCTATAAATATTCATAATTTATATTTTATGAATATCATTTTTTTTTATAAAACTATTTAGAACTCGCGCGGACCGGAAGGGTAAACACCTGTACACTGGGTTTCCTGGCATAGGTAAGGATGTCGCATAAATCCCTCGTTGGACCTGGCAGACTTACCTGGGGATTCCTGGAGTGAGTGTTTACTTATAGGAAAACGCGTTTTCATACTATCATTAAATCATAAATATCCTAAAAGTAGTCTTTTTTACTTCAACATCAGACTCCCTTCAAGAACCCTGTATACCTGAAACCTTAGTCGTTATTCTTTATATTTATTTAGCCTATTCATGTCACTAGGCTAATCTCAAGATCTATCATATCAAATTCAGTGCTATCATTCGTTATCAACCCACCTATCAGGTGAGTACTCATACCCCTCTTTTATTACTATGGGATGCGATACAATATATACTCTTGTTATTATTAGGAGGGTGATTCCTTCAAATGATAATTTGAGTAGTGAGTACTCGTAGCCCCTCTTCTTTTGTTATTTGGGGTGCAACATGTATCCTATATCAAAATCGTTATTCTTTATTCTTGATACAAAACAATGCGATTATATGAGTATTTGTGTGATTCTTGATATGCTTACTTGTGTAAGACTTGATACGTGAAACTTGAGACTTGAGACTTGAGACTTGATAAACTTGAAACTTGTTAAACTTGAAACTTTATTCTTGCGTAAACATTAACAACACCAAGCCTTTGGTTCATTAATAGCTATTGGTTGACAACCCACCTAAGATATTGAGACGTAATCTTGTTCTCAAATAGGTGATTGGAACCTAAATTGTCAAGGTTTGTTTTACGCGTTTATATCTTGCCTCTAATACTTGTTTGTCATATTCTTAATCATACACTTGGCACGTTGATCGCATACTTTATACTTATATCTAATATTAAACCTATGTGTACTCACCAACTCATTGTAGTTGACAGATATTTTATACATGTTGCAGGATTATCTACTTGGACTATTTGACTGATCACGATAGGAACGCTGGACCTAGATAAAGACATTAAAACTATTTCTTTATGTTTTCAGTTGAATTATTGGATCTTTGTTTTGTATATAAAAAGGCATGTTTAAGTATTTGGTAACTATTGCTAGTTGTCATGTGCATCTGGACAGTCGTCTCACCCCCAACATATTCCGCCATTGGTTGGGGTGTGACAAAGAGAAATAAAAACGAGAAATATGCAGAGGACGGGGATTGAACCCGCGACCTTAAGGACAGCAAGCGAAGGTTTTACCAACTGGGCTACCCGGCCCTTTGTGTTATAACCCAAGATTTAATCTTTATAACCCATGCCAGCCGCGAGTCATCTTCTTCATTCAAGAGCTCCGGTGGCCGGAGTTTTATTCCGGTCACCGAAAAATCGTGAAAACACAAATAGAGCCAGAAAAAACATGCGACTAGCAAGAAGAGATGTTTACCTCGAGTCGGAGACGAATTACGAGATGATTTCGAACCCGTAAATGAACCCAAAACTTAACCGCGAACACCGTACGCCGTCACGATACACGACTCCGGTTCCTCCTAGTTGCTCAGTGATGAATGACGATCGTAAGGGGTCTTGAATGGTGGTGGAGCAGTGGCGGATGGTGGTGGTTTCGGTGGGTTTTGTTTCACCGGAAAAACTGAGAAACGAGAGGGATAGAGATGACGGGAAGTGCACCGAATGATTAGAATTTTCCCTAGTTATTTCAGGTTGATACATGGATCGATCGTAACTGATTACTGGATTAAATTTCTGATCTAAGTTGATGTCGGTTACGAAATTGGAAGAGCCGACGTCGTGCTGTGATTTCAATTTCAACTTATGGTTAATGACAGAAACGGTCCTCCCAAAATAATCCAAAATAGGGAACCAGGTTTGAAAAATTTCACTTCAGTCCCTCCTGGTTTGCTTAGTTAAGAGAGGTCATAGGAATTGGCAAAGTTAATCCTCCGAAGTTTATAAATGATACCGGCATCAAACGGAGTTAACAAAGGAATAATTAAATAATGAATATCAAAGAATGTCAAGATATATTAATCATATAACGTTTATACGAATTATAAGTCGTTGTTTTACTAAAATAAATCATGGAGTCTAACTCCACAATCATTTAAAGTCACATAATATCATAACCTTTGTATTTAAATCATATACTCTATGATTAATAACTTGTAATTAGAATCCTTAAATTACATAAAATCATAAATGTGATTAAATCATGTTCTATATATATATATATATATATATATATATATATATATATATATATATATATATAATGGTCACCTAAAATCATAGGGTATAATTGTCACATAAAATGACGCAACATTCACATGAAATCGTAACGTATGATTTACATAAAATCATAGAACAAGAATATCAAACGTCAAACTTAAGTGCATGCTCGTTTAGTGATTATTACACAAAACCCTAATTGCTAAAGTCAACGCAGATAAGCACATAAATGTTCACACAACATTTAATACGTTTTACGTACAGTTAATGTCAGAAAATGACCTAAAAAAGTCGGATTGTCACACAACTTCCCCCGTTTGCGGAACCTGATCACCCCTTTCCAAGGTGACACTTTTAGCATCACGAAATCTCCTTCCTAAAACTCGATCGGTCTTCTCCTCTTGTCATCATATGACTTCCACCTATCTTGGGCAGCCTTCAATCGAGCCCGAATTTAGTCGAGTCTTTCGTTAGTAACCCGAACAACATCCTTGTGGGCAAGATCACATTGACCCACTTCGCCCCAACATATCGGGGTTCGACACTTTTGTGCCATATAACATTTCAAACTGAGCCATTCCTATGCTAGAATGGTAACTGTTGTTGTACGCGAATTCTATCAAGGGTAAATGATCGTCCCACCTTCTCCCAAAATCTAAAGTACATGCCCTCAACATGTCCTCGAGTGTCTGGATTGTTCTTTCGCTTTGTCCATCCGTTTGTGGATGGTAAGCGGTACTCAACAAGTTTTGGTACCCATACTTCGCTGAAATTCTTGCCAAAATCTTGAGGTAAACGAGTATCCCGATCAGACACAATGGATACCGGAATGCCATGCAACGACACAATGTGTTTAACATAAACTTTGGCCAATTGCTCCAAAGAATAAGGCTCCATAATAGGTATGAAATGAGCACTCTTGGTCAACCTATCCACTGCCACCAATATAGAATCATGTCTACTTGTTGTTTTTGGTAGCTTTATGATCAGATCCATCGTAATATGTTCCCACTTCCATACGGGTATTTCTAGGGGTTGCAACAACCCGTATGGTTTCTAGTCCTCCGCCTTGACCTGGGCACATGTCAAACATTTTGCTACATACTTAACAATATCCCTTTTCATTCCAGGCCACCATTAGGCATTTCTCAAGTCACGATACATTTTCGTGGCGCCCGGATGAATAGAGTAGCGGGATTTATGGGCCTCATTCAATAATAGTTCCTTAACCTTGCAAGTGTTAGGAACCCATAATCTACCAAACCGGTACTTGAGCCCATTTTCATCCTCCACTAAATCTTTGACGGCACCCTTGATTCTCTCTTTCCTTACATTTTCGTCTTTCACCGCTTCTTCTTGGGCACGCTTGATGGAATCAAGTATACTCGATGTCACTATTAGTTTCATGGACACCACTTTAATGGGGGTGTAACCCCCTTTCTACTAAGGGCTCCGCGACGATGTTCGCCTTTCCAGGATGATAGTGAATTTCACAATCATAATCCTTGATAAGTTCCAACCACCTCCTTTGTCTCATATTCAACTCTTTCTGGTCGAAAAAGTATTTAAGGCTTTTATGATCCGTAAAGATATCACATTTCACCCCATATAGGTAGTGCCTCCAAATTTTGAGAGCAAATACCACATTCGCTAGCTCCAAATCATGAGTTGGGTAATTGGCTTCATGGGTATTCAACTGCCGCGAAGCATAAGCGACCACCTTTCCCCGTTGCATAAGTACGCACCCAAGGCCAATCAATGTATGATGCGTCCGAATAAACTACCATGTCATCAATTCCATCTGGTAGTGTCAACACCGGGGCTTGAGTCAACTTTTCCTTGAGAGTCTGAAATGCCCTCTCTTGGTCTTCCTTCCACTCGAATATAGCATCTTTCTTCGTCAACTTTGTTAAAGGCACGGCTATCTTGGAGAAATCTTGGATGAACCATCGGTAATACCCCCTAGTCCCAAGAAACTCCTAATTTCTGTGGCGTTTCTGGGTGTTCTCCACTTAGTCACTGCCTCGATTTTGGAGGGATCCACCATGACTCCCTTCGAACTAACCACATTGCCCAGAAGTTGTACCTCTTGCAACCAAAAGGCACACTTGGAAAATTTGGCGTAAAACTTCTCTCTTCGCAACATTTCTAACACCTCGCACAAATGACGAGCATGCTCCTCTTCTGTCTTTGAATAGACTAGAATATCGTCTATAAACACTATCACTGACCGATCTAACATAGGTCTGCACACGCGGTTCATGAGATCCATGAAGGCCGTTGGCGCATTTATTAACCCAAATGACATCACCAAAAATTCATAGTGTCCATAACGAGTACGGAACGCCGTCTTTGGGATGTCTTCCCCATGAATCTTCAACTGATGATAACCCGACCTCAAGTCAATCTTTGAAAACCACTTAGCTCCTTGCAGTTGGTCAAACAAATCATCTATCCTTCGTAAAGGATACTTGTTCTTTATCGTCAACTTGTTCAATTCCCGGTAGTCTATACACATTCGAAGACTACCATCCTTCTTTTTGAAGAACAACACCGGTGCACCACACGGAGAAACACTCGGCCGAATAAATCCCAGCTCTAGTAATTCCTGTAGCTGTTTCATCAGCTCCTGCAACTCAGACGGTGCCAGATGATAAGGTGACTTTGCAACAGGTTCAGCCCCGGGCTTTAATTCTATTCTGAATTCTACTTCCCTGTCTGGCAGTAGTCCTGGTAAGTTTTCAGGAAATACGTCTTCGCATTCCTTCACAACTGGCACATCGCGAACCTTTCCACACCCCGCGTCCACGTCCACCACATACGTAAGATAGGATTTTCATCCATGTTGGATATATTTATTTCCCTCCAGCATGGTACACAACATAAGGCTCACATCTCTTTCTCCTTGAATATCAACTTGTTTTCTGTTAGGTGAAATCAAGTGTATCACCTTACGGTTACGATCCACGGTAGCATGAAATCTGGATAGCCAGTCCATTCCCAAGACAACTTTAAATTCTTTCATAGAGATAGGAATAAGGTCGACTTGGTAATCCTCGTCCTCGATGGAAATTTTACAATCGCGGCATATATCAAAGACGAAAAGACTTTTACCATCCACTATTTATACTTCTAGAAGATTTGACAACTTATTAGTAACAAAAGAAGGGTGTCGAGCAAAATCGAATGAAACAAACGATCTGCTCGCACCTGTATCAAACAACAAATTTGCATGCATAGAATTTACAAGAAAGGTACCTACAACAACCCCTTTTTCTGTTTTTGCATCGTCCATAGTCAACTGGAAAGCTCGACCCCTGGCCTTGGGAATCTACACTTTTGCCCCACTTTGGCCCGCTCCCTGATTCAGGTTTGGGCATTCACTTTTGCGGTGCCCCGGTTTCCCGCAACCATAGCACAAACTAGTATGGCTGGGGCATTGAGCCACCCCGTGCCCTACCTTCCCACAGTTGTAACAAGGTTTATTCTTCAAATAACATTCACCTTTAAGCAAGCGACCACAATGTTTGCACCTTGGGGTTCCACCACTCTTATCTTCAGATTTCATGAGGGACTCTGTTGTCTTCTACTTCTTAAAAGAAGTCGAACTACCTTTGGCTCTTCGTTTTTCCCCTCTGTCAACTTGTTTCTTCAACTCATGCTCCCGGTCACGGGCTGCATTGATTACCTCTTCAAGGGTCTGGCATTGGGTAGCTGCTATGAAATCTCGATAATCTTTATGCAACATGTAATTAAACTAATGGATCTTCAACCTTTCATTTTTTAGTATTGCATCACAAAACTTTACTCGATCCAGGAAAAAGCCCACTACTTCATCAATTGGTTGCCCTTCCTTCTGATGGAAGGTAGACAGTTCCTCTTGCAACTTATCTATCTCCGACTGAGGGCTATGGTGCTCCATAAATGGAATTTTGAATTCCTCCCATGTCATGGCCCCTACAACTTCCTTGCCCTTTTCTGCCTTGATCATATCCTACCAGTCTTTGGCACGCGACCTTAGTAGTCTAGTTGCATACATTACTTGGTCTGCCGGGTCACAATGACTCCTTGCAAATACAACCTCAATATCCAGAATCCACCTATGACAAATGATTGGCTTCGTCTCCCCCATATAGATAGGAGGTTTGCAAGCCATAAAATCCTTGTAGGAACATCTTCTCTTATCTTTGGTAGTTCCTTCTTCCCCCTTGAGACTGTTCTTCAACTCATCCATCTTTCTATCGATTACTTCTAGCAGAGTACTTTCCAGACGATCCATATTGACCCACATGGCAGTATCTATCGCTTTTTCAACTTCATCAGAAACTCTTTTATGAATTTCTTCAACTGTAGCAACCGGAAGATCTTCGGCATTACCTTCTTCACTCACCATGTCAACTGAAAACATATTTGAGAAGTGAATTAGCAACATCAACAACAACTAGCAACTTTAATGATTCAACTACCTATCCTGCTTGATTGCTTAAAATAAGATAGTATACTTCAACTAACAACTTTATTATCTCAACTACCCATCCTACTTGATTACTTCAGGTAGGACTGGTTACAAAAATTCAACGCC
Source organism: Deinandra increscens subsp. villosa (assembly GCA_039602395.1). Taxonomy (NCBI): domain Eukaryota; kingdom Viridiplantae; phylum Streptophyta; class Magnoliopsida; order Asterales; family Asteraceae; genus Deinandra; species Deinandra increscens. Next base: position 83,031,486 of record JBCNJP010000027.1, on the reverse strand, counting down.
ACTTTATGCACCCCTAAGCCACAACAAGCAGGGGAAAATTCTCAACTCCCTTCTTATTCACCTTTACTACTTATGTAGCAAGGTGTCATTTAAACGTTTCAACTTTTTAGGCTACTAGCCATGGCTAGTAATCCTTGCATCGACAATCAACAATCTACAACTAGTTCCCGCTTGGTACTACAAGTGGAGATATCAACTTTAGGATCTCATGCATTGCTAAATTATACAACTAAGTATACATCAACATTATACGACTACGCTCTCACTATTACAAGACTTACCTTACTAAGCAGGGATCAAGCCTTGAACCGAACACCACTTCCACCCTTGAGCACTCAGTTTGAGTCCAAGTATTCTTCCCCAAACACTTGGATCCCTAAAACCTTGGCTCTGATACCAAGTTGTAACACCCATACCCAATTTCTTTACAAAAGATAACGTTAATTCATTTGGTCCCTGTAAGATAACGTTTAACTACTACCGAATTACCCAAAATACATTTAAAAAAGTTTACTTAAAGTATTATTTGTCACATATGACACCATTTAGATTTGATAATAACAAAAAGGGGATTCCTTTCACAAAATATACACCCCTAATCATATCTTCAGTGTTCGGTTCTTCCTAGCAAGACTTGATCACCCGTTTGAGCTTCCCAAAACATTACCTACCACAATACTAGTAACACGTTAGTGAATGTGGAAAACAGACTCAACAAGAATGTTAACAAATGCTAAAGATTACATTGAACAAACAACAATCAAACTTTTTGGATGAAATTACCCCTCGCGTATCGCGAGGGGTTCTTCGCGTATCGCAAGGATCCAAGCGTATCAATTGGGACACTTGATGTTCCAGGCGATACGCCTGGAACTGTATTTCCAGGGCTGTTTTCTTACTTAGCCAAATTTCCAGAATTCCCAGTTTGGCCAGATTCTCCACATTAACAACATACCTGTCTATAATATCTCTAGTTTCATCAAAATAACCTTCCTTGAGTAAATTATCACAAACTTGTATGAAATACGACAATCGTTCATGAAAATTTGTTAAATTTCCAAGAAACCTTACCGCCCCCGTTGACCGATTAGAATCTACCTCCATAATCACTTACCCAACTACTATTCTCATGAATCACATACATACATACAACTCCTGTGATCATATGTGTAATTATTCTTGCATAAAAAGGGTTAGAATCAACATCTATAAATCCATTAACCTTATACATAGGCATTAACATGAGTTTATTCACCTAAGGTCTATGACATGTAATTTGGTGGATATCTCAAACATCAACATATATTTTCTACCCTTGAGTTCAGACATAATATTCCAACTTTCTCGATGAAGTATAGGATGATCGGCATCCTAAATACTCCATTCTTAAACATCTCAATTATTGCTACATACACCAAGTGATTACTACATGAATTATCCCCAATTATTGCTACATACACCAAGTGATTACTACTTCATTAGCTCGTAGTCAAATTTATCATCAAATCTTCACTAACTCATATTATGGTTCATTTAGGCATTTCATCAAACACTTGATATGCATTGCAAATGTCAAATTATCTTACTTCCATACAACACCTAATTCACACCAAAGATGATAAATTCATCATGAATTCACTTCACATAATCTTATACAAGCAATTACATAATTCTAGCACTCAATAATCATTTTCAGAAAGAAATTAAAGAATTCCAACCCATCACACCCATGGGTTGGGTTACGATTTTTAGTGAGGTAAGACCTCACCCCACTTTAATTTCCTCAACCTATAAAGGATTGCTAACATGCACCCTACATCTAGAGTTCCATGACAGATTTCAAGCAACATACAACTAAAATTAAGCATCAATTTGGTTTATCAATGTTTTGCCAACTCAAAGTGTGAACTAGATAACTTACTTGGCTAAGGAACAAGAGATTAGGGATAAATTTCGAGCCCCCTATGCCTCCTAGAACTCGAATTAACCTTCCTTTTGCAGATTTCTCCCCAACTTCACAAGATTGCCCTCTATATGAGGTTAGGATTTATGAGCACCTTTGCTCCCCCTTCCTACGATCGTGAAAACTGGTCTTGGATTTTTCCCAGACTTGTTTTATGTCCTATGTTTCACTCCAGCCCCTCCATTAGCTTTAAATATTTAAAACCCACCCAAAGATGAGATTTACTACTTAGCCCCTCATAAATTCCTAACTTAACAACTTAGCAAATAAAATTTTCAAGTTAACAAACTAGAGATGCATAAATTATACAACACATTTAACTATTTATAACATTTTTACCACATAAATAGTTTACCATTTAATTTAAAAACTTGGGGCGTTACATCCAACCTCTCCCGAGCTTCATTGATGTATACTCATTTGGTGTAACCATTTGACATAATAAATGACTAGATTTCTCCGTCTATATCTTTCTTCTGATCTGGAAACGATCCGTATCGTGTTTTAACAGTGGTATCAGAGCTGTTGGCTCAATTTCCAGATCCTATTTTCGTTTTTGAAGTTTTTTAGATGTTAAAAGGTTTAATAAGGTGAGATTCAGTGAGTTTTAGATCGATTTTTGATAAACCAAAGCTTTCTGAGTCAGTTTCGCACCTAATATGAGTGATTAAGTGAAGAAATTTGACGAATTCTGAATCTGGAGTAAAATTGAATATTTTTGCGTTTTTGAGTGATGGTACGTTACTGGTATGCTGGTGGTACGCAAGGCAATATTCAACTAGTGTACCAGTGTGTACTTCCGCCGTACTATGGTCCTCTGGTGGTACGCATGTGAATCTTCATCGAACGTACCATAGTGGTCCGGAGCGGTTATGCTTGTTACGCAGCAATTACACCTTACCAAATGGTACGTCGTACCAAATGGTCCCCGCTAGGGGCTGCCGCCCCTTGGACCCCGCTTCTCGGGGGCGCTGCCCCTGAACTCCCGTTAATCAGTAATAAGTATCTGGGGGTTGTTTTGAAGAATGGGGTGAGGTCATGAGAATTTCAAAGAACAAATCAGTTATCGAGTTTACCCTTGATTCGGTAGCTGTGAATTTACAATCAAGAGTTACCAGATTCTGATGCTTATCATGAATTAGTCGTCGAATTTCTGAGATATGTTTGTGGGTAGTCACGGTTTTTTATGATGGGCATATACTCAAAAATAAGTTTATGATGACGGACAAAGATTCAGAAGCTGGGGTGTGATTACTTTAGAACGTTTATCGGAGATTATCTTTCTACACAAACATAAAATATATGATTCCATTGCGAGCTACATGAAGAACATACTGCTTCCTGGGTTGGAATCGGGAATTGAATATGTCACATGTTTAGGGGGAAAATTGGGACCCTTGAAAATTTCAAAGTTTTATCTGATGAAAACGGAAAATGTGAATATTCAAAGCAATCAGTTCAGGGATGACGGTGATTTGTGATCTTCGTGAATTGGTATTGTTTTCTGATGTTCGTGCGAACCGATATGTCAAAGTTTTCAGTTATGGTTTGGAACTCTCTGTCATATGCCTGATACGTTCTTGAGTTGTGAAGACTTGGTGAGGTTCCAGTCTACAACGAGATATGCGTTTATCGGAGTTATATATTGGGATGTATTTCATGCTGAGGGAGAATTTCTATGATTGAAGATCTTGATCGTGTTTGTTTTCATAAAGACCAGAATGTATTACAAGTTTGTGAAGATTATGATTTGTTGTCAACATGCAGTGATGTTCGTGGATGTCTTTACAAGTTTCCGGGTAACGACTGATGAAGTGAACCATTATCATATATGTCGGTTCCAGTTGGATGGTTGTGCTTGAAGCTAGGGGTAACTTTGTTGGTTGTGGAGATTGTACACCCGGGTAAAATCGATAACTGATTAATAATGACCAGAATAATGATGAATTTTAATAAATCTATATTGCATATATGCAAACTGACCAGAATAATGATGAATTTTACGTTGCACTTATGCAATATAATCAAACATATGACACAGTTGTCATTTTATTTTATTATTTTTAGTTTATTTATTTATTTATTTTTTAATATAAATAGATATAAATAAAAGTTCGTGTACGTTTTATATTAATGGTGTATAAATTTACAACATTATTATGTACGTGTTAATAATAATGATGGTAGTAATAACAAATTTATCTTGCACATATGCAAAATGACCAGAATAATGATGAATTGTATGTTGCACATGTGCAATATAGTCAAACATATTACACATTTGTGAGTTTATTTTATTTATTTATTTATTTATTTTATTCAGGATGACATAGGAGCTTTGGGAAGGAATTATGAACAACATAATATCATTGAAAGACTTCTCAGCATGACTGAAAGCCTGGAAAACAACAAACGTGAGTTTAAGTGTGCATTGTCTGATGCGGTAATTAAAATGCCAAATGATGAAGGTCTGTCCGAGATTACTATGCGTTATGACAGTCTTGTCAACAACAACACCGTTGTGAATGAACCGCCAGAAGGGTGGACACAGTTTGTCGAGACGAACATAGATGAGATTGGAGAAACAATTGACAATGCACAAAAAAAAGATGAAACTGAAATTCAAAAAAGTGCAGCAGACGGTGATAAGTTCCAAATGAATGAAGAAAGTAAAAACACCTCTGAAGACGACGTGTGTCATGATGAGGTCGTAACAGATTTGGGGGGGGGGGTGACGATGCATCAAAAGACAAACTACCAAAACCAACATCACCAACAAAAGTTGTATAGGATAGTTCCAGTTTGGGCCCATTCAAAAGTAGGGTTAAAATGTTAAAAAAATTGAGGAACCCCTGTCCCATACTACCCGGCTGACATAACAACGAGTCTAAATGAGGTGGAGGAAATGGTATGGAGGTATTTTCTGCAGGTTGCCGACAACAAAAAAAAACGATCGAGCAGAAAAAATTAACACAACAAGAAGCCGAGATGGTAGACGTTGAAAAGTCTTTTTTGTAAGTGTCTATAATCTAACATCAGCATTATTTTGTTTTTTTTAAACGTTTAGTATTTTTTTGTCATAATTATGTTGCATGGATGCATAAAATTTAAAATGCCAATACGCAACATAATTATGTTGCATGTATGCAACACATTATATATAATTTGTCATATATTATTACGATTAATTACATATATAAGTTTTAAAACATGTTTAACGTTTTGTATGCAGAAACAATTTCTTTGCAACCCAATATGGTATGGAAACAAAGGCATTCATAATGCAAAGCTTAATAAAAGAAACATAAGTAGCAATAGAAGTTGTGGATTGTTGGGCAGCCGTGTTGAATTACAAAGAAACTAAAAGGGGTGCAACCAAACACAGAAGACTATTTTTGTACGCAACCACAATTGTAAGTGGTCTCAAATTTGATATTTACATTACCCGGTATATGTTACAGTTGAGCACACACATACACACACACACACAACTGATAGCCATTCTGGTTAATAAAGAAGGCGGCGAAAAAGGAACAGCGAATAGAAAGATTCAGATCGAACTTGCTGCATGTGGTTGATAGAAATGAGGGTAAGCTGGGACTTCAATCGTATGATGTTCTGATAGTGCCAATTGTTGAAAATGGTCATTTCTACATGCTATGCTTTGATTTTGATGATCAATCAATAGCATTGATTGACAACATGAAGAAGTCTCCAATAGTAATCAAAGATGACCAAAAGTTCTTGGGGAAAAGTACTACATACAGAGTGGTTAGTATTATTTATTTTAACATATAAATTATAATTACACATACATATATTGAATGTGTAAACTACACTATCGTGAAATGTACATGTGCCTGTTAAGTTGCATACATGTAAAACAATTAGTTTGCATATGATTCAGTATGCATATATGCATCGTAATTTTGTTGAGTATGCATAACACAATTATTAAAACAATTCGTCATTAATAATGATTATAATTATAGCTGTTATTATTTTGTGTAACATAAACATTTGATTATGTTGTATTTGAGCGATATAAAACACCCAAAGGCAACTGCGATGACAAAGGCAAAACTTGTAAAAAATTTAAAGATTAACCCACAGAACACAATGTTGTAGATTGTGGTGTATTCCTAATGCGGCACATGGAGATGTACATGGGGGCATCATACCCTCTCGACTGTGGATTTGCAAGCAATGAGGTTCACATTAACACACAAATTGACAACCCCAGGATGAAGTATGCAGTGGAGATAATGATGTCAGAAAAAAATGTTCACAGACATGAGTTGATGAAGGAAGAAACAAAAGCAGAGGCGGAAATGAAGGAACCGAAAGGCAGGATGAGATTTCAGAACTACTGGATACACATAAAGTGTTGTTCAAGGAGGTAGAAGACTCGAAGGCACAAAAGGATTGAAAAAAAAATCATGTTTTTTTTTTGTTGAAACATTGCTGCATCGTTTTGTAGGGTTTAAAGGGTTGGTTGAACATGAAGAATGTGTTTGGTTAAAACTGAAATGGCAGCTGGTAGGGGTTAAAGTAGTTTATGACTTAAAAAATTGCCACAACAAAACTTATGTTTAAAAATTTTGATCATGTGACATGGTTGAATTCTATTGATCTAAATGTTGTCGCTGTATAACGCAATAGTTAGCATATGGAATATATTTTCACGATGATACAGCTCGGGTATGCCGAATGTGTGAATTACAGTTAAGTTGCATGTATGCACTATATTTTGTTGCATATATGCATCCCAGATTTGTTGTATGCCAGTGATAACAACGTAAATGATATGCGAATTTATGCATAAAACTAACAGTGAACATGACAATACGATTAACGAACATGAAATTAATAATAACGGATGTTATTGTGATGACGTTAACGCATAAGGCATTATTGTATAAGGCAACAAGAACAAGGCAGTGAAATAAAATTATATTACAGTTTATAAAGAGTACAAACGTTAGTGAGTGATGTTGATAAAATGATTAATGTTTCATGTGCGAAGCACAAGTTGAGACGTATAACACACGCAAAAAACATATTATTTAAATTACATATAAGTAAAAAAATCAACAATTAAAATACAAAGGTTCATATTAACTAAAAAAAGTATAAAACGTAAATAAAAACCCATTAATATCTATTGTGCATATATGCAATATAATCATATAGCATATATGCAACATAAAAATGTCAGATACACCAGCTATAGAAAACATTAGTTATCAATGATAATCTAATTTCACTTATTTTTTCTTCTTTCTAGTCGATTGTCTAAGACCGTTAACAGCAAGTTCAACATCATCATCTTCAATGTTAGGTCGGGTTGAAGGAGTAGTGTCATGATCCAAATCAGAAGGCCCGCCATCATGTGTAAAAGAAACAGGGGCACTGCTACTCCCATACCTAACTGCAACAACGACCTTTTCACAAATGCGTGAGTCATGATCGTATACAAGTTTTCCACACTAGTTGCATTTTCTTGGACCCTTTTTGTATTGATTGACTGCTTTCTCACGTGCCCCAACTATTCGGCTTTCACTACGACTGCCTTTATGACGAGCATTTGGTGGTACAACTGCAGCATGATCAGATCCTGGTTGAACTTTACCATACAATCCACTAATAACAACATCTTTTTTGTTACAAGGAGGATCGGTTGGGACATCTTCGAACACACGCTCTTTAATAGCTAATATACCGTCACGAAGCGAAATAAGTTTGTTGGGCTAGGATCTTAGACGGTCAGCACAACTAATGACCAAATCAAATCTCATTTCACAACTTAGATTCATCATCATTGTTGGCCGAATATCTGTGCTCAATGCTATGGACCCACTTCGGCAACGCATCACGTCTCCAACGCTTGTTAACATACCGGTCAGAATTTTGTCAACTTTGTTAAAATAGGAAACAACAAATTATGTCAACACAAATATCCAAGACGGATAAACAGCATACAAGAACAGGAAGCAGATATATCATGTGGATTGAATTGAACCTGCAAAAGTTAATCAAGTTTACACACGAGTGAGATAAGATGTGAAAATCGTTAGAATATAAGTATTACCGCATGCACACTTCAAACATGAACATAAAGCATGCATGTGCATAATAGGATAATAGCGCGTGTGTTACAACATATCAACAAATATAACAACCGTTTTAATTAAATTGCACATGCGCATCATATGTTTGATACATGTATGTAATATGTTTATATTGAGCATGGGTAGCATGAATAATACTGGTGTTATTATGTTACATATAT
>JBCNJP010000027.1:82997181-83022731 GCA_039602395.1 Deinandra increscens subsp. villosa | reverse complement strand
CGGATGTCACAACAATATATTTTGCATATACGCAACTTAAATTATGACAGCAATCTATTATGAATATATTAATTTATATACGTATACATACCTCGAATTCTCAAACAAGTTCACGTTTCGGATTGAAATATGCAACACTATAGTGTTTAATACCATTAACAATCGATGAACTAGATATAAGACATCGTTGTGTTCTCTCAATCTCGTGCTGAACTTCCAAAAACAAAGTGCTTGTGTATAATACCGATGCGTGTAATTCGATATTCATTCCGGTCTTTAAAGAATGTGTTGATGTGTCACTTGCAAATTTAGCTTCGTGTTGGTGATATCGTTGCCAATAGATAGCTATATCAAAACACATCAGAAATTGAACAAGTGTGTTTGACGCGCTAGAATTAACTTTAAACATGGCATCCGAGCTTTCACATCTCGAGGTGGTTTTCATTAAACAAGACATCGGCAGGTCTCTAAAGTATGCAGGCACCCATAATCTCCTAATAACATACATTTTTTTCAACCACGATTGATTTTCCAATTTGTATGAACTAATTAGTGCATGCCAACGCATCTCAAACGTAGAAGGCTCGATAATCAAGTCCCACACCAATGCATGGATAGATGCATGCAAGTCATCGGTATTTTCCAACTCTTCATTTGAAATATAAAATAATAACGCATCTCTTGTGATGATCAACACCGGTAAATGGTACAAAAGTCATGGCATACGTGAATTAAAAAAAAACTGAATTAGATTCATTATCACAGTTAAGAACATGTAAAATGTTGAAATAAATTTATGTTGCATGTATGCAAAATAATACTCATTGATTAGTTTTGTATGTTGCATCAAATGCTAACACGTCACCAAATGTCTCATAATTGCATCTCGAAACCCCGTCGGCCCAAAATAAAAACTTTAATTCCCCATCAACAACCTCGTGATAAAAGTAAAAATTTTTCAAAGTCAATACACGAGACGACAAGTTAACAATAACTAAGTCGGCATCTCTATCAGCAATATATACTCTGACAATTCAAGCAAAGTTCTTAAAATCGGTTGCAGTAACATGGACAATTTATGGAACACCCCTTAACGCACTTTGTAATTTGTGGGCTTTTGTTGCACCAATTTTGTTAAGACTAAGCTTATGAACAAAATGTTGTTCATAAAATCCCATTTTTCTGCGCTAGTTTGTAAAATCAGCATTATCTTTGTCAACTAAACGATGGTTATATGATTCATAAAAAGCATAAATTTGGAATTTTGTCGTGTCCGATACAGATGAAACCCGGATGCATGCCATACAATTAATGCACTTGGACTTGGTACGACGACGTTACTTATTGAGGGATGAGGACATACCCGTATTAGCAGGACGAAATGTAGGTTTACCAGCCCTATTACACATGATGTGCCTGTGAGATATACGTTCACCCCACCTTTGTCTTTTTAGATGTGCCTATACGCGGGGTAAAACCAGCCTTCTCAGCATATAAACGATACATTTATACAACACCATCCCACGTGTCATAAATAACATTGAGGGAAGGCTTCAATTCATCATTTACATTAGGTTTCCAAACCATCGTCCCGTTTGGTGAAGCATACACATGGCTTGATACATGACCTGCGTTTGTATTACCAATATCGAAAACATGAGTGAACAAGTAATGGTGAGCGTATGTTACAAAATTTTTATTTGCACATATGAAACATATTATGTTGCGTATATGTAATACAGTAGGGTGCTAATATAATGGTGTCACGTTATGATGACTATACGAATCACATTGAGTATAATGTGTGAAATACGGCTGTCTACACAATTTTTAAATATAAATACATATATGTGAATATACACTGTTCAGGAAAACATAAATTACCACGTTCTACAACATTAATCAGCCGCAATTGAGGAGTGGTATGGAGGCGTGAAGAAGAAGGTTGTACATTAGCATACGTGCCAATTTGTATAGATGCTGCATATGGGACGTCTTCACCTTCAAGTGATTGTGCATTATTAAAGGTTGACACGGACGGACGCGTATCAATGTCGGTCAAAGCTAATGCATTTGGATTGTTAACATCCGAATCATGCATACCACTAACAGTCGCGACATGATGTAAATCAGATTGTGATTGGACATCAAGAGACGGGTGGACTATATGATAATTGTCGACACATCCATGTGGTTGTGAAGTGTTCAGTTGGGTTGTGGGAGCACAAACGTCAATAATCTCATAAGCTGTATCAGAATGAATTAAATCACATTGATAAGTAACATATAGTATGAATTTATGGTGCATATTTAACAGTCACATTTGGTTGCATATATACAACATAAAGTTATAAATTACCTCCATTATCGATGTCATCAGAACTCAATTCGCGTGTGATTACATGTTGATAAGAAGAATCAATAACGCTTGAGATGGGTACTGATTCCAAATTTGGAGATAAATTGTCTTGATTTGACAAGATTTCTCCATCGTGTCGACCGTTTGTTGCACGGACGTCAGACATAGCTTGCTTATTAGTATATTATTCAGACAATGTCGTTCGTTAACGTTCAACACAGAATGACAGAAAAAAATTCAATCAATTAAACTAATTCAGACATAAACGATTTTTATTGGGTGTTTATTAAGTTATAATGTATTCATATAGTACCTGATGGTAATCGAGATGAAAACAACGGATGTGTCATTGATATAAACCCTAAAACGTGATGATGGGGTTGATCATGATACAGAAAGACTGAAACCAGCTAGGATCGCGATCGGGATGCAAAGAACATACGAAGGAATACGATCGCGTTCTGAACCCTAGGATTTTTGGGTAGGGTGGCGAATGACCTGATGAAAAGAAAGACTGGAAGACTGAAACCAGCTAGGATCGCGATCGGGATGCAAAGAACATACGAAGGAATACGATCGCGTTCTGAACCCTAGGATTTTTGGGTAGGATGGCGAATGACCTGATGAATGATGAAGCGTGATATGTTTGTACCAAATATAAAGTGTATATGCAAAATTACGGTGTTACCCGTCATTAAAGATGGTTTTCTAGTTTTCCGTCTAAGAATTAGTTTTCCATTGAACTTTGTCATATATATATATATATATATATATATATATATATATATATATATAAGTATATGTATATGTTATGTTGACTATCTGTGATATTGTTATTTCTATCCCTATTCTTATCACATCATCACATCTACCTTCCTGTAGTGCTTGTCTGAATTAACCGTTAGTTATTCAAAACTTAGCCACTCAATGTAATATACACGAGACGTATATTGCATGCATGTCGACGATCCCATCAGACGTTAGAGCACCATCTAGAACAAATGGGAAGAGACCCCTGGATTCAGCATCAGGTGAGTCGGATCGTAAGCTCTCGGTCATCAGGAGGAGGCCATTAAACATCAGCAACTGGGAGACGTATCCTGCCTACACGGAGGATATCATTCGGAACTATCGTGTTCCCCCACTAGTCGTTGATAGTATCATCCCAGGGACGAGGACTTCGTCATCTCTGCCATGACTTGCTTTTCCACCTGAGCAGACTTTTGCAGCCCTAGTGGCAGACTCTGCGTGCCACCAGGAGTGTATGTTTAACATTGTGGATGACATGGCTTACTTGAGGGGTGGGGTTCGCGTCCTGCAACGTCAAGTGGATGATGTGACTGTTGTACGTCGTCGGGATGAGGAGGAGCTTGATCGACTAACCATAGCAACACTTTGCAGCGTGAGGAGATGTACAAGTTGAAGGTTGTGATACGATCACAGGAAGAGACTATCCAGCATCTGTTGGCGAGGCATAAGCTTATGGCGACTAGAGTCATGGCTCTAGAGGCAGCATTGGCACCGCAGGAGATGCCAACAGCACCTGCGCCAGAGCCTGTGGCTCTGGACGAACAGGAGAGTGAGGGTTCGGTGATCATGGGATGAGGGTCCCTGTGTTATCTGCTAGTAGTAGCTAGTATCTATCTTAGACGCTTTTATGAAGCATTGTATAAAGATTAGTAGTCTTTATCGATCTTCTGACATGTAAAAATTTGAACTCGATTTGAAATTTAACGATTTTGCGAGTCAGTTGCAGTTTTATTTTATTTAAAGTTGTAGTAAAATTTGTTATGTGTTATGTATGTTATTTGATATTTGTACTATACTTAAATGGTAAGCACCGGGATGTTAATCATTTTTTGTATCTTATGAATAAAGATAAAGGCAGGCAGAGGCAGAGGTCGTGGAATCAATCTCCCTATAAAAGAGCTTAATACTATTATTGTTCAGAGTGTAGCAGCAGCTATGACAGCTCACGCGCAAGCAAACCCTAACGTACCACAAGGGTGTTCTTAAAAGAGGTTTATGGAATGCAAGCCGCACATGTTTAACGGGACATAAGGAGTCGTAAGACTACTTCGATGGATGGAAAAGACTAATTCGGTTTTCGAGAGATGCAATTGTCCAGCTGAATACCGCGTTAAGTATGCATAGGGGACGTTGGAGGGAGTAGCCTTAACTTGGTGGAACTTGCAAGTTCAAGTGCTTGGTTTAGCAACAGTGAACGTAATGTCGTGGGCGGAGTTTACGAGACTGTTGATCGAGGAATACTGTCCTCGCATGGAGGTTAAGAAGTTAGAGGTTGAATTTGCAAAGCTTGAAAATGGAAGGATCCGAGATTTAGGTGTACACATCGTGCCAGAATGAATTTGATTTGCTTTGGCCAACTTTTGTCGATCCACTGTATCGATGCATTGAGAGGTATATTGATGGTTTAGCACCACAAATTCAGAGCTTGGTGACTTCAAGCAACCCTGGAACATTCGAGACACCATCCACTTAGCTCATAAGCTAACTGATCAGGCTGTGCAACAAGGGATTTTACCTCAGCGTAAATTGGGAAACTTCTGAAGAAAATGGCAGCGGTTCTAGCCAGAATCAGAATCGAAAAGCTGATGGTAACAGCAAAGTTGGTCATAGAAGTTAGACTTCTGGAAATTCATCAGGTGGTTATAAGGGGAGACAACCCAAATGCAATAAGTGTGGCCAACATCACTATGGGAATTGTGTTATTTAGTGTAACAAGTATGAGAAGTTGGGTCACAAGGACGTTGATTTCCGAGTGAGAGTCAACACTCGGGGAGCTCAGAATCATGGAAACCAGAATCGCCAGGGTAATCAATTTGAGTGTTTTGAATGTGGAGTTATTGGTCATTTCAAGAAAGACTGCCCAAAGCTAAAGGAAATGGAAATGGGAGTGGTGGTAATCATGGAAACGGGAATGGAAATGGTAATGGTGGCAATAGAAACGGTGGAGCAGCGGGTAGAGCATTTGTAATTGGAGCAGGAGAAGCTCGAAATGATGCCAACGTGGTAAACGGTAAGTTTTCTCACTACGTCAAAATTCACCTTTGGCCAAGGAAAAAACCGTGACCAAAGGTGTTTGGTCACGTTTTTTTTCCCATTTCAATCGACACCAAAGGTCCCGTCACCTTATTTATCCTACGGCCACGTTACAATATCAGTGGCTGAAGCCACCTAGAAGCGTGGCTAAAGGGTACCAATATTTGTTGTTGTAATCAAAAAATTCTGCCGGAAAGCGTGGCCAAAGGGTCCCAACGACCAGATGTGTTTGTTTAACGTGGCCTTTGGTATTATATGTTCACATATATTTATGTTTTAGCCACATACATTATAAAAATACGTGGCCAAAGTTTTGCTGAAATCATACATTTTGTCCCAATACGCGTGGTCAAAGGGTGGCAACGGCCACGTTAAAGTATCAAAAGTGTGGCTTTTGGTAATATATGGTCACGTATATTTGTGTTTTAGTCACATGTTATAAAAAACGTGGCCAAATGGGTTGCTGAAATTATAATTTTTGTCCCAATACGCATGGCCAAAGGGTGGCAACGGCCACATTAAAATATAAATAGCACGGCCTTTGGTATTATATGGTCACGTATATTTGTGTTTTAGCCACATATGTTATAAAAAACGTGGCCAAATGGGTTGCCGAAATTATACATTTTGTCCCAATACACGTGGCCAAAGGGTGGCAACAGCCACATTAAAATATAAAAAGCGTGGCCTTTGGTATAATATGGTCACGTATATTTGTGTTTTAGCCACGTATAATTGGAAAAAAAAAGTGGCCAAAGGGTAGTTAAAATCAGATAATTTGTCCCAATACGCGTGGACAAATGGTGGCAACGGCCACGTTAAAATATAAAAAGTGTGACCTTTGGTATTATATGGTCACGTATAGTTGTGTTTTAGCCACATATATTTGGAAAAAAAGTGGCCAAAAGGTAGTTGTGATGTGCAACACAATAGGATGGATTTATTACCATATAATTGTAATTGCAACACAATTAATAGCATGAATTCATAAACATCATAGTATAAATATATAAAGTGTAATAGTGTAAGGACCAAAAATATCTAAATTTTGATACACTTTCAAATTTTACTATTATCAAAACCAAAAGACCCAACCTAAAACTTTTGTTTAATAAGACAATTTGCAACCAAAAAAGTGAACCTAAAACTTTCAGCGTGACTCGAAATTATGTAATTCTTGTTGTCATACATAGATCTAACATATTCATTCCATGCTTTCAAGTTTTATATTGAGACTGTTGAATAGGAACATGTACACATAAAAGATAGTAACATGTACACATAAAATTGCATCGTGACCGACGTTCAACCAGTTAGACCGTTTTCTTGTTTGCTAAATTGTGTCCGACGTTCAACCAATTAGACCGTTTTCTTGTTTGCTAATTATTTCACTTCAACCGTTTTCTTGTTGGCTAATTATTTCACTGGATCCATTTGACCAATTTGAGAGAACAATAAATAATCAAATGCTGATACATCGTCAGCTTCATCAACATTTGGTAATAAATAGAAATGATGAAACATGGATAGGAGTATCTGAATAATTATACAAAGCGTATAAATTATGAAACATGGATACATTTTTATGTATATTTATGCATGTACAATCAATAAATAGTAATAACAAAAAAACATCAAAATAAACGTTATCTTGCTTTGAAAGATCTTTTCTAGATATAGCACATAAGAAGTGTTGACGAGTTCTGAAGTAGGTGAGAGTTTGTATGAACCTGTGACAAAATCAGAACAATAGAAAACTGCAATTAGTATAAAATCAGAGTAATAGAAAGCTGCAATTAGTTTATACTGCAAGTATTATTCACTTCGTAACACCTCAAAATAGAAACTGAACAAATTAACATAATGAACTTATAAATAAATAATCTAGGAAACAAACAATGCTTCAAAGCCTTCAAAGAAACAACATTTGGGTGATCAAATACACTAATTGTTTTTAGCTCCCAGTTTTTGCACCTCTTGTAATGACCATTTCTACCACGTAATCAAAGTTACATATTTCGGCTGGCAATTTCTACCACCAATAGTTGTCACAATTATATGCCGTTCTCGCCCCATTGCCATTTACTATTGCAAGCTCCAATTCCTAAAGTTAATAAATGAAAATTTCTACTTGAAACAAGAGTTAATGTCTAATCAACTTAAGTTCATATATATGATGATGTAACTGACCCATTGCCAGCAAAGACGTACCTACAAGGTCAGCAGCCCGAAGTCCAGCCTCCTCACCTTCTGTATAAGCTCTTACAAGCATCACATGTAAGAAAGTATTTACATAAAAAGAAAAGGAAAAAAAGGGTTGGAATTTTAGTCAGAATCATATTTTTTTTCACATTAAAGTACAAACAAATGTTAAACAGGTCTCATATGAAAAATGATATAAAAATGTTTAAACGGGTCAGGGTAGGATGGGTTGAGCTACAAAAACACTTCATTTCTGTTATATTTTGTGAATAGTTAATTCAGGGTATGACCAACCCAGCCCAGTTAATCTAAATAGATCATGAAAGAATTAGGTCCGTTTCATTTCATGTTTCTAATATTTTAGAAACACTTTTTAACTTTCATTTTTGTACTTTTTTACAAACTTAATATTTTTTTAATGTTTTGGAGTTATTGACAATTTCACCAAGGATAGAACTTTCAAAAGCATGAGCAATTTCGTAGAAAATTTTTCGAAGACAAACTTAATAACGGGATTATAAGGCAGAAGTTAAAGGGATATAATCTGGATTTAGAGGTTGGTTCTAACCATTTCCAGGCTCAGTTGTTTTATCAGCAGAAGACTTCAACGTAATCACAATAATTACCACCAAATTACTAATAAAAACCATTGGTAAAAGAAATAACATGGCATATCAAAGTGGTCCTTACTTCTAGGTGAGTTTTTGCCTTTATGGATTTGAACTCTGACAATTATATCAAAAAGAGCAGAAGCAACCATGGATGAGTAAAATGGGATAAGTTGATGGACCAATAGGAGAGTGACAAATGAGAGAGAAAAAAGTATGTCTTTTTTGTTTTTTGGAATGGTATGGGTGGGATAAGTTAGGTGGGATAAGTTGGATAGTTGGGTGGGAAAAAATATGTGTAAAAAGTCTCGGCAACTCTCGGCATCTACATGCCGATTTTTTGATTTTTTTTGCCGAAAAAACAGTTGCCGAAGAACTTGGTATGGTTGCCAAACATTGCCGAAATTCCCCCTATGCCGAAATCCACTTTGCCGAAAAAAAAAACTCCCCATACCACCCACCCTAAACAAGTTCTCTTACAACTGCACCCCTGCCCCTGGTTTCCAAAGTAGGTACGCCAGCACCAACCACCACTTTCATCTTGCTTGCAAAACACATCAAACCAAATCAAACAATTACTTATTTAGAAATAATAAGATAATAGATTGAGTCAAAGAAAGCCAAAGTAAAAAATAAAGTAAACATCTTGAGCAACATGAAGAGTGGCAAATCGTCATTGAACCATTCCTGGTTTCTTTCAATTAAAAAAAAAACCATGGTATAATCGTCCCTACCCAAAATCAGTATAAAAAATAGATATCTTTTTTTTTGTCTGCCAAAGCTCACCAGATAATGCATCACCTCCGTTTGGAGTGGCACCATCTATGTCCTAATTTATATGAAACATGCCTTATAGATTACAAAGAAAAAATTAAAACATATCCACCCCTTTGCTAGTGCTCACCTTCTGTTGTGCATTTGATGACGCTTGATGAGACCCTTTACAGGAAGTCCAGGAAGTGCTTCTCCCCTTAACGCAGCAGCCTGCATTAAAAAAAAAACAAAATTTTCGTTGCAATGACTAATTGCTAGCAGCCAATCCTTCCTTGTGAATCACCATCAACTGACAAACCTGCAATGAAATTCATTAAATTTCTTAAACAGACTCTTTTTTTTTCACATGTACCCATCGAATTCCTAAAAAGATCAGAAACAATATGCCATGTAAAACAAGGATTTTGGACAACCATAGTGATGACCAATTGCAACGTTATCAGCATCTCAGTAAACAAACTCTCAAACCATGTCTCCACTTGCCTTCTTTGTTGAACTCCAGCGCCTATAGAAACAAATTAAAAGATTAAATTCCCGAATTATAAACATATGAAGCAATACAAAAAGAAAATCAGAAATCAAGATTCCTGTTCATCTTTGGATTTAACTTCTTAGATCTATTAGTAATTCTTTTAAAAGAAAATCTAAGACCAAGATACCCTTCATTGCCGATCGAGATATCAAAATCTGAATACTACTCCAATAAAAAAATATATGAGTACAGATTCAAGCTTCTATATGAGTAATCATGTGCGTGCAATTTATTTTTCTAATGTTCAGCTTGAAAAATAAATCTAACCATCTCGAGATTAAGAACTCTAAACCTCTACATACCAGAAACAATCAAATGATAAACAATTATTCCGATGATGCAACATCACAGAAATCACAGGATGAAGATCCAGAAACAAAGGCGCAAAACTAAATCGAATATTTAAAGGAATTTACCTGCAACTGCTTGCGTTTTTTGTAATTTTCTGTTGCTTCCACTTCCACAATCGAACATGTTAGAAAGATGATCCAAAGCTCCCATAGCTACTCTCTCTCGATTCAGATATTCTATTGAAAATGAAAAATTGTTGCGAGCAGTGGCTGTCAGAATCGTCCACAATTGCTTGATTTGAAAGAAATAAACCCTAGATCTAAGTTTGTGTTGAAGGGGAGAAACTTGAACATAAACTTACAGGGAGATTGGAGATGTAACTAGTTAAGTGAGGCAAGTCAATCTCACTCCTCTGTAACCCGTCGATCTCACTCCTCCATACCCAAATTAAAACGCGGAGGTTCCCTGAAAACGAAATCATGAACAATCGCTACAACAAATAAAGAGCAACGGCGGTTACGAATCGATGGGAGAAGATGATGCAGTGCCAAATCGAAGTCACTTTGCAGATCTAAGTGGACGATTACTTTGTATGTGATGACGTGGGTCCGGTCCGGCCGAACATTGGGAACCATCCCTCATCAGGCCGAACCAAGCACCCACTCTAGGTGTTACACGACCTACTTGAGTCGGCCGCACGGCCACCTCGAGTGACAGGAACAGGCAATGATTGGAACATCATCAGCCAATCATGCGCCGCTTTACCCAAAATGGGACTGTAGGCTACACACCTACTGCGCCCGCCCATACCGTTAGCCGCCAGGGGCATTAATGACGCATCAGACAAAGGTAAGTCACTATAAATACCCCCCCAACCACTTGGGGGAAGACACTTAATCCCTCCGGACTACAACTAGCTCCGGCACTAAAACGTCTCTTCTGACCGTACGGCAGAGTAGACACCCCCATTCCCCACACACACATCCTTTATTCACGAGGGTAGACCTGGGATGGCAATGATGAGCCTGTCAGTCCCAGTCTGAGCCGGAGGATAATCTCCCTCCTATGTTCTAACTCTCCCTTCGTGACAGGTATCTTAGGCAACAGTACCGAAGCAACCAAGACGCTCCAGGCCGGAGCGGCTTGACTCTCCAACCTCCCAGAAACCCTTTGCCCCACCGGACCAGGCTCCCCTTCAACCGCCCGGTCGAGGACCAAGGTTTCTACATTGGCGCCATCCGTCGTTACACGGCAAAATAGCAATGTCTTCGATACCTGAAACAACCCCCCCCGGCTCCGTCGAACACTGGCGCCGAGGGCACATTACAGGACAATCAGGTCACAATAACACCGGAGATGGTCGAAGCAAACTACGACCAGCTGCAACAGATGATGCAGAGAGTGGCCCGGGAAAGAAGGTTGAAAGGGGTCCAAAATCAACTCGACTTCACAAGGTATGAGGCAGACGACAGGGATGGCCGTGACGTTCATGAGGCCACCCCGACGCCACCGGAGTCCCCCGAAAGGCGTCGCTTTCCCGGGACCACATCCCGAAATGTATTTACAGACAGCACGGTCGTGACTAACCGGGCTGACAGGGCTCTCCTCCTGCGAAGTAGCGCCCGAGCCGCAGCAACGAGCAACCAGAGCCAACCCACGTTCAATCAAGAAGGTGGTCAGCCAACGGGGACAATATTCCAAGCACCGCTAATGAGTGCAGGAGTCCCAACTTCCGCCCTACCGCCTGAGTATTTTCCCCTATGGGCAATGCAGCAGTGGAAACTGCTATACGGTGCAAGTCCGGTTGCGACCGACACAACCAGTATCCCACAAGGACCAGTAGTCAGTGGCTACACACCACTCGACAATTCGGTCCCAAACACACAAGGGGTAAGACAGCCGCACGGCGGCGTTAACTTCGAAGACTTCTTTGAACAACCAATGTCTGCTGCACCTTACGTACCACCAAGCAGAAGCAAATTCAGCCGCGCCGTGGAAAGTTTCGAGTGCCCTCCAAAGACGAAGCTACCTTCGTCAATAAAGACATACGATGGCAGCGGCGATCCGGAAGATCACATACATTCATTCAAAGCAGCGGCAGAAATCATGAGGTGGGCCGAGGCAGTTTGGTGCAAAATGTTCGTGCAAACCCTAACGGGGGCCGCACGACTTTGGTTCAATGCGTTGCCGGACGGAAGTATCCGACGGTTCGAGGAGCTGCGCATTAAGTTCCTAACACACTTTGGCCAACAGCGCCGGTGCGTAAAAGACCCCATTGAACTGCATAACATCCGCCAGGGAGATTCCGAGTCACTCAGAGCGTTCATCGAGAGGTTCAAGTCAGAGTCCATGTTAATCGGCAACGTGGACGAACGGCAAAAGATTTCAGGGTTCATACATGGCATACGAACGAGACAACTCATAAAGGAGCTAAGTGCCAGGGTACCCAGCACCATGCAAGAGGCCCTCGACCGGGCAGAAGCCTTCTTACGAGGTGAGGAAGCCGCCCAGCTGCGTGACAATCGAGGCCCAATCAGCTCCAGATTGGGCCCAAGGCAAGGCCAGGGGAGAAATGAGAAACGCCCATGGCAGCGCGGAGGCGACAAGAACGATACACACGAGAAGAAAACAGGGTTCGCACCCTACGAACGCCCGTCCGGCATGTCACACCGGCTAGGCGACAGAGGACAGGGCCATGGAGGCTTACTCAAAACCCCAAAGGAAATCTTGAAGACAGAGGAAGCCAGGTTCAGCTTCAAGCCTCCAAGGCCGATGGGCGACAAAGCCATTAACAGGAACATGGATAAGTATTGTGAATTCCACGGTGATAAGGGTCACGACACCAACGAGTGTCACCAACTGAGGAAAGAAATCGATAAAGCCGTGAAAACAGGCGAGCTGGCACACTTAGTAAGGGAAGTGAAAGAGGAAAAAAAGCCAAAAAAGGAAAGAGAGGAAAAAGTAATCCTGATGGTACACTCAAGACAGCTGAAGCGGCCAAAAGTTAATCACGAATGGTGGGCTAACAGGCCAATATACTTCCCACCGCTCGGCGACGTGCAGCCAACATTGGAGCCAATGGTCATCACGGCACAGGTGGAGGATTACAAAGTACACCGGATGTACATAGACGGGGGTAGCGCCTCCGACATCATGTACGAGCACTGCTTCATGAAGCTACCAGCAAAGATCCGTGCTTCTATCCAACCCTGCAAGACACAGCTGGTCGGATTCAGTGGCGAAAAAGTATTACCACGCGGGCAAATACAGCTAGAAGTGACCATGGCTGGCGAAAGAATGACACGAACCGAGCGGCTTACATTCATAATAGTCGCCGGATCGTCATCCTACAACATCATCTTAGGCCGCCCGGCTATAGTGGCCTTCGGCGCCGTAGTCTCCACGGCACACGGAATGATCCGTTTCCCCACCAGGCTGGGAGTAGCCACATTGCTGTCCGACAGAGGGCCACACACCCTAGTCGCGGCAGTCGAAGAAAACAGCGAGAAATGCGTCATCAACGATGCCTACCCGGACCAAACGGTAGCAATCAGCCAAGAGCTAAGCGTCGAGGGGAGAAAGCGGCTGTATTACCTACTGAGAAACAGCGTGGACGTGTTTGCATGGTCACCGTCCGACATGACAGGCGTGCCCAGGCAAATCACCGAACATTAGCTGAACGAAGATCCGGCACACAAGCCAGTAGTTCAAAGAAAGCGGACGATGGGTCGAGACCGATGCCGAGCGGTTGGTGATGAGGTGAGCAAGTTGGTAAAGGCGGGCATCATGCGGGAAGTGCAATACCCGCCTTGGCTGGCAAACCCCGTGCTAGTAAAAAAGTCGGACGGCACGTGGCGAATGTGTGTAGACTTTACAGCCATCAACGATGCTTGTCCCAAAGACTGTTACCCGTTGCCAACAATAGACGCAAAAGTGGACGCACTGTCTGGATACACCTTTAAATGCTTCCTAGACGCGTACAAGGGCTATCACCAGATACAGATGGCAAAAATAGACGAGGAAAAAACAGCGTTCCATGCTGATAAGGGCACATTCTGCTACACCAAGATGCCGTTCGGTCTGAAAAACGCGGGGGCAACTTACCAGAGGTTAATTGACAAAGTGTTCAAAGAACAGATCGGTCGGAACATGGAGGCCTACGTGGACGACCTGGTCATAAAGAGCCAGACAGAAGACACACTACTGAATGACATCCAGGAAACCTTTGCAAACCTCCGCGCGGCCAACATGAAACTAAATCCAGCCAAATGCTCGTTCGGCATGAAGCAAGGAAAATTCCTAGGCCACGTGGTAGCAGACCAGAACATCATGGCCAACCCAGCAAAAGTCAAGGCGATACTGGATATGAGGTCCCCCCAATCGCTAAAAGAACTTCAGTGCCTAAACGGCAGGTTGGCCGCCCTGCACCGTTTCGTCTCCAAGCTAGCGGAAAAATCCGCCCCATTTTTCGAAGTTTTGAAAAGGTGCACCGATAAAGAAGATTTCCTATGGACCGAGGAGGCCGAAGCAGCCTTTCAGGCACTCAAGAGAACCCTGGCAGAACTGCCATCGCTCACCGCGCCGGAGGCAGGCGAAGAGGTTATCTTGTACTTAGCTGTGGGGGAGAAAGTACTAAGTTCGGTCCTGTGCGCCGAACGGCGCGACAAGCAGATACCCATGTATTTCGTCAGCCGAACAATGGCCGACCCAGAGACAAGGTATTCGAAGTTGGAAAAGCTCCTGCTCGCTCTGGTCCACACAACCAGGCGGCTTCGACGATACTTCCAAGCCTACAGAGTATGTGTACTAACCAACTATCCGCTGAGAGAAATAGTACAGCGCCCCGAGACGTCCGGCCGGTTCGCAAAATGGGCAATCGAGCTCGGCGAGCTAGACTTGAAGTTCCGGCCAAGGACGGCCATAAAAGGCCAAGTCCTCGCAGACTTCATAACGGAGCTCGACAGCAAAGAAACCGAACAAGAAACCCCCGCGACGCCGATGCTACCTCCCGCGGTCACAAGTTCAGACGCCTGGACACTGTACACAGACGGGGCATCTAGCAAGGATGGCTCCGGTGCGGGCCTCGTACTCATCGACCCGTGCGGCGTAGAAGTAACCTACGCCATTAGGCTTGAATTCCCAAGCACAAACAATGAATCAGAATACGAAGCCCTGCTGGCAGGGCTGAGGTTAGCAAAGAAGATGGGGGTAAGAAAGCTATCCGCACGGGTGGATTCCTTATTGGTCGCGAATCAGGTAAAAGGAGAATTCGAAATAAGAGAAGCCGCGCTGCAAAAGTATGCTGATTGCGTAAAAGCTATCGCGTCCTCATTTTTGGAATTCGAAATCATCCAGATACCGCGCGGCCAAAATAAGAAAGCTGACGCACTCAGCAAGTTAGCCTCACTGGCATTCGCTCACTTGACGAAACAAATACCGGTGGAGGTAATCACCACACCCATGGGAGAGCCGATGGAGGTTAACGACGTGAACACTCAGACGGACTCCTGGATGACACCATTCGTCAGGTACCTGACGGATGGCACCACGCCAACGTCCAACCAGGAGGCAAACAAGCTACGCCTGCAAGCAGTGAACTACACACTGAAGGACGGTCGTCTCTACCGCACGGCCTACTTACAACCATTGCTGCGGTGCCTCACGGAAGACGAGGGGCTATACGTAATTCAGGAGTTCCATCGTGGCATCTGCGGTACCCATTCGGGGCCCCGCTCGATCGTCACAAGAATGTTGAACACTGGCTTCTATTGGCCAACCATGTACTCGGACGCAGAGAAAGAAATTAGAAAATGCAGGGGGTGCCAGGTGCACGCCAGCGTCCAGCGCGTCCCTAAGCGCGAGATGATACCGGTGACGTCACCATGGCCGTTCCATAAGTGGGCAATCGACATCGTAGGTCCATTCCCAGAGGCGCCAGGAAAAATCAAATTCCTGGTAGTCGCGGTGGACTACTTCACTAAGTGGGTGGAGGCGCGGCCACTAGCAACCATCACGGGCAAACAAATGATAAATTTTGTCTGGGAAAACATATGCTGCCGCTTCGGCCTCCCAGGCAAGATTGTTTCGGATAACGGAAAGCAGTTTGCGGAAAATCCCTTTCGGGCATGGTGCAAGGAGTTGCAAATAATACAGATCTTCACTTCGGTCGCCCATCCTCAGTCGAACGGCCAGGTAGAAAGAACGAACCGAAGCATAGTAACGGGAATAAAGGCACGGTTGGGGGCCGAAGGAAAGAACTGGGTAAGGGAACTGCCAAGCGTCGTGTGGGCGATGAGAACAACCGAACGGACGAGTCACGGGCACACCCCCTTCAGCCTAACTTACGGTACGGAGGCGGTAATCCCGACAGAAATAGGAATGCCCTCACAGCGAATCTTGGAAATGAATGAGGAAACCAATGACACCGAGCTGCTGGTAAACCTGTCCCTAACTGAAGAGCGGCGAAATATGGCCGCAATCAACGAAGCGCGGTACAAAAAGAAAATCGAGGGGTACTACAACGCCAAAGTGAAACCAGCTACCTTCAGACCGGGCGACTTCGTCTTCCGAAACAATGAAGCTTCAAGACAGGAGAAACAGGGTAAACTCGGCCCTAACTGGGAAGGACCGTACCAGATACGGGAAGCTCACCAGAAAGGGTCGTACAAGCTCGCAACTCTCGATGGGAAAGCCGTACCCAGGCACTGGAACGGCATGCAACTAAAGAAATGTTATATTTAAACTTACTATTATCGCGCAACACTTGTTTGTAATTTGTACTTCATTCAGTAAGCCGGTCGGCATTTTGTTACGAAATTTTGTTACAACAATTTATTGCAAAGCAAACGCTTAACGGGGCGACACACCCTATAAACTAATCTAAGTCCGACAACCAAACTTACCATACATGCGGCCATACGCGGCCGCGCGGTAATTAACATCGGCAAACACTCGACAGGCCAACCGAAGGCTGGGACACAAAGGGAGACGGACCGGATTAGCCGGACCAGAACCCTACCCTACAGTGGGTGACCCAAAACACGCTGCACGGGCCACTGGGCTCTAACGGCCTAGTGCCCTACCAAACAGCGAAATGGGACCACAACTACCATGGTTAAAAGCGCTACACCTCCGAACGGAGTAAAACAAAGTGGGTGTACAACCACGAACGGCCAACAAGCCAACACAAATGTAAATATAATAAAGGCCGGACTGCCAATACGGTTAACACAAGTACATATCATAAAGGCCACACGACTTGAAATAAACGACAAACAGCTAAGTATAACACATGCTAAATAAAAGCCGAACGGCTGAAAACATTATATTGCATTTCAACTTTGCAGGATTTCATTCACACGATAAAGATTTACAATACAAAGCCGAAGCCAAAGGAAATTACAAGAACTATACAAGGGAAAATAGACAATTACAAAAGCCGCACGGTGGCGGACGTCAAGCTTGCGCCGAAGGATCAGGGGTAGGCTTCTCCACTACCTTCTCTGGCGCGGCCTTGGGCTCCAAAGCCTGAATAACTACGAGAGGTTCAGAGGCAAGGCTGGCAAGCTCCTCCAGATAGGGATATTTGTGCTGCTCAAAAATGGTAACCGCCTCCCTCAAGTCTGTAGCGGCATTAGGCCGCACGGCAGGAATGTCAGCAAGGGCATACCCCGAGCTGGCAAAGTCATGGCCGGTCTGGATGCCTTGGGCGGTACCCACATCCATCACAGCTTGCTGCACGGCTCCCAGCTTACTTTCAAATTCATGGCTCTTCAACAGCCTTAGGATGACGTGCTGAAAGCCCTCCGCCACCAGCCACTTCCTATCTGCCCACGCAGAGTCAGCAACTGCGTGAGCCCTGACCAGCTCGGCGTCAACCCCAGCTTTATCCCTCTTCAGGGCCTCCAGCTCGGCCTCCACGGCAGCCTTCTCCCTCCTCGCCGTCTCCAGTTCGACAACTCGGGCCGAGACCTCTTCCCTCCGACGCTCGCCCTCCTCCGCCAAAGCCTTCTCCAAACTGGCCGCACGGCCGTTAACAACAACAAGTTCGTTGTCAACAGCGGCCTTCTCTCCCGTCACCTGCTCCACCCTCTTCCTCAGCTTCCTTATCTCCTCAGTGATTAAGGCGGCCGACCGAGACTTACTCTCAGCCAACTCCGCCTCTCGCGCCGTTAGGTCCCTCTTCAAGTTGCGAATAGTGTTCCGATGCTCGGCGTGGCGATGGATAAGGTCCTGAGTTTGAACAAAGGACTGAGCCAGGCGCTGCGCGGTCCTCTTCATGGCAACAATATCGTTGTCCTCCTCCGCCGCAGACACCGCCCCGGACGGAACGGCATGCTGCACAAAATCCCAAGCCCTCCTAGGGGTGGATAACACATCCCCGACCCGCAGTTTCCAGGAAGGCACATAGGGTGCGTCGGGGTCGGCCGCGGAAGACTCACTATCTTCCTCGGGCTCTGTCTTCTTATCAGAGCCGTGCGGCGAAGACATGTCACCAGCTGCCATGGCCTTGGCAATGGCATCAGCACCCTTGCCCATGCCAGGCTTTAATCTCCGCCCGACTATATCCGACGTATAGTCGCCGCCAGTCTCAAGCGCATGGGCAAAGCGCCTCTCACTGGATGTGGGAGACGCATCCCCCTCCGGACGGCCGCCATCATCCTTCGGCCCCTCAGCATCGGAGTCGGTATTGTGGATGATGTCCAAATCTTCCACGGACTCATCCCCAGCCTGGTAAGTAGGATCCGGGGACCCTTCATCAGAAGACTCATCCACCAATGCGGGAGAGGTGGAGGTGCCAGCTTTCTTCTTCTTGGGCTTAGAAGACCTCTTAGAGGCGACCTTCTTCCTTTTGCCGGAAGCACCTCCAGACGGTGCGGTGGCCTTACCCTTGGCCACATCAGCACGTTGCTGCTGCGCCAGTTTCCGGCGCCGCTCGGCCTTTTGCTCTTCAATAAGGGTGTGGGAAGCACCACCCAAATCTTTTCCAGCGATCACCTTCTCCCCATCCTTCACAACAAAATCAGTAAACCTCCTCTCCTCGGTAGCCTTCACAACAGTATCTTGCCCCTCGGGCACTGGCTTCGTTGTATGCTCAACCTCAAGAGTAGATGGCAGCTTCAGATAATCCAGGAGACCCATCTCTACACAAAGAAAAGGAAGTTAGGGTCAGTAAAAAAAAAAAAAAAAAAAAAAGAACAGAACAGCAGCAACAAGAAGGAACCGTACCGGCCCCATTCATTTTAAAACAAGGGTCGGTGAGCAACCCTAGCCAGTTACGACTCATGCCGGCCATAACCAAGACCTCCTCGGCCTGCTTGCGATGAGGCATTTTGTTCGCAATTAAAGTGGCACGGCCAACCGTGTCATGAGGAAGCTTGAACACGTCGTACGGCACCAAGTCCTCCTCCGGCTTTCTCCAGTGCATCGGGCCGATGCAAACGTCATCCACCCAGAAGAACTTATCCTTCCAGAGCTTCAGACTGGTGGGAGGAGTGAATAACCGAACGGCACCCGCATGGCGGGCAACCTCTATAAGGTACCAATCTCCCTGATGGTTCAGGCGAAAAAATTGCCTAAAAAGGTTAACGGTAGGCTTCGTCCCGCATGCCCAGCAGGCGATTTCAAATTGGGTTATCCGCGCGACGGCCAAGGGCGGAAGCTGCCGGATGTCGACACGGAGGGCTCGGATAAGGTTGCGAAAGAAAACGGTAAAGGGAAGACGAAGGTGAGCAAAACTGAAGTGATGGAGGTAAAGCCCAATCTTACCGGGCGGACAATCCCGGATAGTGTGGGTTCTCTCCGGCAAGGTAGGATGCAGTTCTAGAGGTATACCATACCGCGCTACCTCAGCGCTAAGGGTTTTCGGAGTAAGGCAACTAAATTGAACGTCCATGTCGGACTTAGTACTATCGGCCATGATGTAAGAAATCGAAATACAATGAAAAGGGTAACGTACCGCGCGGTATGAAAGCAAGTAGCGTTTTCGGCAAGAATGGCAGCAAGTATGGAAAGAAGACGATATGACCGAAGGGAGTTACGCTCGACTATATATAGGCTATATGGAGGGCGACGGTTGATATTCCTGACGGGACGGTTACCAGACCAGCAACCAATCAGCGCGCACCAACGCAAAGGGCCCGGAAGCCCGGCCCATCCAGGCCCAGTAAGAAGGAAAAGCCCGAAGCACCGCCACGTGACAGCGACACTTCGGCCTGGGGGGCTGATGACGTGGGTCCGGTCCGGCCGAACATTGGGAACCATCCCTCATCAGGCCGAACCAAGCACCCACTCTAGGTGTTACACGACCTACTTGAGTCGGCCGCACGGCCACCTCGAGTGACAGGAACAGGCAATGATTGGAACATCATCAGCCAATCATGCGCCGCTTTACCCAAAATGGGACTGTAGGCTACACACCTACTGCGCCCGCCCATACCGTTAGCCGCCAGGGGCATTAATGACGCATCAGACAAAGGTAAGTCACTATAAATACCCCCCCAACCACTTGGGGGAAGACACTTAATCCCTCCGGACTACAACTAGCTCCGGCACTAAAACGTCTCTTCTGACCGTACGGCAGAGTAGACACCCCCATTCCCCACACACACATCCTTTATTCACGAGGGTAGACCTGGGATGGCAATGATGAGCCTGTCAGTCCCAGTCTGAGCCGGAGGATAATCTCCCTCCTATGTTCTAACTCTCCCTTCGTGACAGGTATCTTAGGCGACAGTACCGAAGCAACCAAGACGCTCCAGGCCGGAGCGGCTTGACTCTCCAACCTCCCAGAAACCCTTTGCCCCACCGGACCAGGCTCCCCTTCAACCGCCCGGTCGAGGACCAAGGTTTCTACAGTATGTGAGAGAGAGTGAAGAGATTATGAAATTAGAGAGGGAGGACTCGAACTTCATTCAAATTTCAAAATCAAATGATGTTTCTAAATCTGAAAGAAGGTTGATTCTCTGCAAACAAGAGAAACAAAGAAAATATTAGGTCAAAAGGGGAGAAACTTGGTCCAGTTGGTCCAGTTTATCAATTTAGGTGACTGTGAAAAAGAAAAAAGGAGAAAGAAGAAGAAATAGATTAC
Source organism: Deinandra increscens subsp. villosa (assembly GCA_039602395.1). NCBI lineage: Eukaryota > Viridiplantae > Streptophyta > Magnoliopsida > Asterales > Asteraceae > Deinandra > Deinandra increscens. The sequence continues at coordinate 83,001,813 of JBCNJP010000027.1, read as the reverse complement.
CGGATGTAGAGAATGACTGAGCGGGAATCACAAATTTGGGAACTTTCTTATGAGACCGAGTTTTTGGGGGTGTACTTAGTTTTAATGAGATTCGATCTCTAAGACATAATTTTAAGAAAATGATTTAAATACTTGTACATCATGCTTAATTCTATTGTACACTCTTAAAAATTCAACATTACCTATTTCTCTCTCCAATATATATGTTAATGTACTAGTCGTGTGCCCGCGCGTTGCGGCGACAACAGTGTATAGCGTGTTATTCGTCTTCTGTTCGCACGTTGCAGCGGCACAACAAACTACAACGCGGTATTTGTTTATGCTAGTACGATGCGGTGCGAGAATGCCGTATTTTCTTGTAATGACTAATAATCTAATACCATACCACAGACGTATTAAAATTACAAATAAAGAACAACTACAATTACTTTTGTTTCTGTTCAAAAGAATAATTTACTTCGGTTGACAATATACATCGCGGTTTTCTTTTCTCGCGAGGACAACAATCAACCACCGCAATACTTGCTTTTTGTCAGTCTATCAGTTATCTTGTGATATATTGTATTATACATCTGTTAAATTTCTCATTAGACACATTTGTTATGATAAAGAAAAACTTAACTATTTAAATTAACAAGATTTTTAACCCATCGCATCTTGCGGTGACAACGGCGGGGGGCGACGACGACAATTTACAAGACTCATGACATGTTTGTGTATGTAGTTTTCATGAAATTATATGGGATAAACTTCTCGGTTCTAATGCTTCAAGAGTTTTAAAATTATATATATACAAAGCTTTGCACCCACGCTTCGCACTTGGTTTGTCGAAGCCGTTTTTAGTCTTATATTTTGAGGCATTTTATGAATAGGTAAATGTAGAGCTATCTACAAACCTATTTCATTGATGATGATCTGGTCCAGAAGGCAAACATTTTCATAAGTAATACTACTTAGTTGTAATATATTGCATTAAAAAAGAACCTTATAAAGTTCTTGCATCATGGTTAAGTTTATCAATACCAAAAGTCACATAGTACTCCTCTTTACATAAATGAGCTTCTTATGTTACAAAAATTTGATGTTTTTCAAATGCCCCTGGATGATTAAGCGTTTATATATGGGCTACATTTAGTATAAAAAATGACCTTATAAGACATTTTTCATAGAACTATTTGTAGACATTCTTTTGGTAGCCAACAGATGTATTCAATAGGTCACATTTATTAGATATGAATTGTCTTATAACTTGCGAAATGCATTAATCCAAATCATTACATATTATTAGATCACTTTTTATATCATTATCCTCAACAACACGTAAGCTGCCAAAATCGATAAAGACCCAAATGGAGAGAAACTATAAAATGCAAAAAAAAAAACAATATATATACATATATATATATATATATAAAACTTGACGTAAACGGCAGCAGTGTTCAAACGCAAAAGCCAAATTCAAATTACAAAAAAATGGACAAAACCAAGACGTTGAAGAAACGAATTATGATCAACTCGAAATCAGAGCCGGTTTACACAAAAATCAACCGGTCGCAATACAAAGAGAAAAAAAAAGTATACTATTCATCAATTTATACAATTTAAAGTAAAAAGCAACAGAAAACACAAACGAATGTCTTCTGATACACAGGGACGAATGAAACTGAGAAACTGGAACTAAATTGGAGCAGAAGCAGAAGTAAAACAGTCAGTTTCATTTCATTTAAAACACGATTAATCCCATCAATTCAAAAAAATCATCGTATTGATAAGTTTATAAATTGACAAAGAAAATAAAAACACATATTTGACAATGCATGTCCTAAAAGTAAACATACAAAAAGAAGCCTCCTAAAATATCAATAAATCAACAAAAATGTAGATTCTTATACTCTGCTGTAAAACAAAACGGACAGAAGAAAAACAAAAAAATAAGAGCCATATGATTGCTCAATAATGTGGTATTACCAGCCCCTTCCCTAAAAGGGTAGAATAATCATTTAGTAAGCTCAAACATAAATGTACTAAAGATACCTTATAAAACCTGCAACACAACATGGACTTGTAAGAAATTGAACTTTAAGCAATTGAACTTAAGAGCACTTTATCATTTATAACAGCACAGATAGAGAACACAAACCAAAACAAAACATAGAAGGTTATGAAAAGACCAGCTAGCCTTCCTAACAAACTTGCAACATGAAGGCATCACAAATCAAAAATACATAAGACCATAAGTAACCAATTAAAGACAAACTATAGTAAATTCAATCCTAAAATCAACTTGTGAAGCCCAATCCGACTTCAAATATCATCTTATTTATTAAGAAACATGTCTAAGTCTAAATATATAATAAACAAATTTCAATAAATAATTTCTACATGTTGTTTGACTCGTTAGAACCTATATTGAGGCTTAAGCCCATTACCTTAAGTCCGTTGGTTTGATCCTTTGTTGTTGTAGACCACTGATCTTTAAGCAAATCCTCCATGTTTTCGTTATGAGGCTTCATGTCAAGTTTATGATATATTTTCCCTTCAATAGACCCCTTTCCTGTCCTTCCTGGAGTGAACTATCATGCTTCATATCAAAATTAAAATACATTACCTTTTTGTGTTATTAGTTTATAAAGTTTTCATATGAACATATTTATACAGCTTTATATGGCATAAATATATATTAAAAAGAAAAGTTACAGCTATCAGGCCATGTTTATATTAAGACATAAGAAAACCTCACCTAAATACTGTAGCTATCAGACCTGTTTATGCATAGTCTAGAACTGCATGAGCACAAGTTAGCAACACTCATTGTACTGCCTAAGATGCATAAAACATTCGTGTTAACACCATCATATACACCATCACATACTGTTAATGTTACAACACTTTACTCTCTGTAATAAAGTAATTTTGTGAAATTCTTTTTAAAGTTGACTGAAGTAGTAGTAAATGGTCTAGAGTTACAGCTAGCAATAGTACACTGATGAGATGCATACCTTTAACCATTGAAGCGCCACAAAGTCTTGCACGTTCATTACTTCCTATTCTGGAAATTCTTGATGAGGTATCCATATATAGTTCAGAGCCTTCTGGGACTACCTATGATCAGGTGGAAAAGATTACATAAGATAAATCACAATTTCACAAGCCAAAAATGCAGCATTCATCAACTCAACAGCTCCATTAGAGGCCAATCAAATGAAAGAAGCAAAATCCACCATTGATAGCCGAAAATTGAAAATTCTACATGTAGTAAAGAAATATACACAAAACAAAAAGCAATATAAGAATAGTTTGACTTCACAACAGTAAGGCTTCTAAAATATCAGGAAGGATTATATTTGACTTTATCTTTAGAGGCTGAAAACTCCTTTCCTAAAATTGTACTTGAAAAATTTCACCAGATATGACAAAACAAATAAGTAAAACAAAAACGATCTGTAATCTAACAAGTGCTCAAATGTCCAAATTAACATTTTCAATAATGAAAGCTCAAGTATTGCTTACCAAATGTAAAGGATGACATTGGAGGAGCAGATCAAAAATGATAATGGTACCTTGAATCATATATGGTCAGCTGAAGTAAAACATTGATCAATACCAAAACATTAGTAGCATCTAACCACAAATCATCACTTATTCTTACTGAAAATCAATTCATCATAACAAAAATCTAAACACAGGAAGTATTTAATAACAATGAAGATGTCAAGCATTAACTCTAATAGACACACATACAATGAGAGGGCATTACAGGCATGAATTTTTTTTCTTTATGCAAAACTTTGACAGCAACATCAACTATAAGAGTTTAAAAAAAAAGTGTATTCCTAATTTCGCACATCAAGATTCTAAGATTTAATTGAATAACCAAATATTCATTATTAAGATCCTAAGGCCTAATGAATCATGTAATTCCAAGACAAACGGTAAGTATGGCGCAAACATCCTCTATCACAAACACATCTACAAATGGAAGAAAATCAGCCATCGTCATATATAATAGCAACAATAATTACAATATTTCATTGATCTTTATTATAGATAGCCAGAAATCAGGCACACCCTTATCTAAAATATTGTTTGAAATAATAAATTTTGGCTCTTTTACGAATAAAGAGATGGTAATCATATAAAAAAGCAGGATAAGATCTGATTAGATCCTACAGAGAGTGCATTACCTTCTTTAGTGTTATCATCTACCGAGTCACTTACAGCTTCATCATATCTCTGCAGTTGGTACAAGAAAACAAAGTTGAGACCCGATGAAGAAATGCCTTTTCCAAGTTACTGCAAATCTTGGTGGACAATCAGCTTTTTTAGGCTTTCTATATCAGATATATTCTCTCTCATATAATTCAAATTTCAAATTTTGGCATATCAAGGATGTATGCTACAACCAGAAAGGAAAAAAATGGGTTGATTTGGGCTGTGTATTATCTCAAACGTGTTAAATGAGTTAGCTAAGAGATTTAAACTACAAAGGAAACAAGTCAAATGGGTTGAAAGTTATAAGAAATGTATCCAAACGCATAAAACATTCCAGATTATCATTGCAATTAAAATCTTTCATAATAACACATATCACAGTCATTATCTATAAAACCTTTCAACAGAAATAAGAAGAAA
>JBCNJP010000027.1:82873749-82996681 GCA_039602395.1 Deinandra increscens subsp. villosa | reverse complement strand
CTAGTTTGATTATTACATTTAGGCTAGTTTATGATTGGGCTTGGGTTTACTATTGGGTTTATGATCCACAAGGGGCCCAATAGTAAACCCAATGGGGTGGCTATATAAACCCCACTAGACCTCCTCATTGGGGGTTGCTTGTTTACGATTTTGAGCAGCCATTTGGTGATTACGATCGTGATCATAAACCCGTGAGAGAGAGAGAAGTTGTTTACGATTGAAAAGATTTGTACCCGACAAGTTTTCTTGTGTGCAAAGTTCAAGTTTTTATTGTTTAATCATCGTATTCTTGTGTTCGCTTCTACTTTCTTCTTGAATCAATCACTTACGAGGATTCCGCACTCGTTTGTGATTAAAATATCGTGATTAGTTGTTGTTTCGGACCTACAATAGCCTTTTGTGCTTCCAAAGGCAACTGGTCCTCCATTGATTCTTTTTGTGTTTTCCAGAATGTGCTTATTCCTTGTCATGTGGCAAGTGCATCCACTGTCAACTACCCATAGGCTATTTTGGCCTTTATTTGGCACTTGCACACATCAGAATTGATTAATTTCTATAGGGGACCCAAGCCTGAGTGGTCTTGGGTCTGTCATAAGCATCATTATACTTGTACTCCTTGAGTACTAAAGTATTCAAGACTGGAGCTTCATTAAGTAGATCATCATTGTCAAAACTGAAGTTCTCATGCTGAGCACTTGTTTGACTAGACCTTTCACCTTTGGTGTTCTTTCTTTCAGCAATTTTCCTATCCCTATATTCTTTAAACTTTCTTTGCTTGTTGGTTAATTTCTTAAGTTTTTCATTTTCTTTAACGACCAACTGAGTTCTTTCAGGTGACTTTGAAAATCTTTGAGGAAAGTGTTTGTTTTGACTTGAACTCTCCCCCTGAAGTGGAACATAGAGATTTCCACTTAAACTTTTAGCAAAGACAGTTTCAGATTGGTTAAGTTTGCTGTTTCTTGAAAAGTTTTCTCTAGAGGTAACCTTTCCTCTAGAAGGATTTCTTCTTCCTTGAGCTTCAAATTGCTCAAACCCTTCAGCAAAATGTACTTGAGGTCTCTGCTTTGGAGCAGTAGCTGATCTGGGTTGAAACTTGTTTTACGGTTGAACATGAGTTCGAGCGGAAAATGTTCCGCTTGAACTTCAGCCGGAAAACGATTTTTCTTTAAAACAGTAAAACTTCCATTCCTTTCATTACCAATCAAGACTCTGTTGGAATTAGATTCAAAATGCTTCAAAGTGTGGTTTCTCACAGGTGAAATTCTTCCTGTGAGCTTCTTTTGAAAATCAGCCTTTGGTTTCAAAACAGGTTTTGTTTTTTGAAAAGGTTTGACTTTACTCAATGGGTTGAATTGACAAACAGCAGCTAGGTGACCCTGTTCACCACAGCACATACATTCAACAATTTTGGTTTCAAACTTTCTAGGAGACTCAAGTTTGGTTACTTGGTTAAATTTTAGTTGACCGAGCCTTTGAGTTTCACTTCCCTTTGGTTTCTCAGGTTGCTTTCCTCCAACTTTTGAATCCTTAGGTTCATAAACAGTTGGTGGAGGAACAACAATTGATGGTTTTAAAATCTTTGATTGGTCAACTGAAGCAGATGAGCTTGCAACAGTGACTTCAGCTTCCTTAGACTCAACAGTGTTTTCAGAACTTGACAGTGATGAAATGTAATCAACTGTGAGGCTAACTTTACATTCAGATTTTAAAGCATCAATTGGTTTGATTACAGGTGAGTATTCAATTGGTGGCTCAACACAGTTATACCCAACACCTGCCTTTCCATACATCCCTCCCATCCATAATTTCTCAGCCTTTTTGTTTGCTGTCTGGAATTTATCACAGGTGAACAAAGCATCCTTCAGCTTGATCTCAAGAACATCAACCTCAGCCTTAGCATCCTTGGTTTCGTTTCTTGACTTTTCAAGTTTTGAGAGTAAATCATCAAACTGAGTTTCAAGCACTGAGTTGGTTTGTTTCAACTGTTCATATTCTTTGGTTAAATTCTCAATTTTTGAAATATATGAAGATTCAGTTTTCTTGAAACATTCCTTTAACTCATTTAGATTTGAAACTTCATCAATTAAGTCAGTGTTGTGATTTCGGTACTTTGACACTTGTTCTATGCAGGCAGGGCTGCATAGATTTTCTAGGACTTTCTCTGGGATAGAGTTTACCTGATCAGAGGTGGAATCTTGTTTGGCCATCAAAGCATGGTTGACAGGCTCAAACTCAGCAACGAAATCTTCCCATTCAACACATGAGGTTTGATTCGCAACAGCAGCTACCACATTTTGGTGGTTTTGACTTCCGGTTGGTTTTGGTGGGGTGGGTTTGGAACCTGAGTTGTTTCCAGAGTTGTTGTTGTTTGAATCGCTTCCTCCATGATTTTTCCCTTGAGCATGACCTTGATTCTGTCCTTCTCTTCTTGGTTGAGGGCATTCCCTTGCAAAATGACCAAGTTGGTGACAATTATAACACTTCACCTTGCTTTTGTCAAGGCCTATGTGAGCACCTTTTGCTCCCTTTTAGGTTCTACCGGTTCTTTTATAGAACCTTTGAGCTCTGACAGAAACCATATCAAGTTGAGTCATAATGTCCATTTCTTCCAAATCATCAGCACCTATGCACTCAAGATCTTCGGGTATGAAGCCTTGGTATGAGTCAGTTGCTACATGAGGATTGTGAGAGTTCTCAAACATGTTTGAAAAACTTTCTTGACACCTAGGTGTCTCAGGGAAACTGACAATAGGTGACTGATATGATGATGAGTTTGAAGACCTTTGACTGTTAAAATCAGTAGTTACTAGTGCAGATGAAAACAACTGAGTTGACTCAGAAGATGAGTTTTGTTTAAGATCTAGTTCCATTTCATAGGCACTGAGTATGCCATGAAGTTCACTAAGTCTCATCTTTTTCAAGTTTTTGCATTCCCTGATGCTTATAGTGTAAACTGTCCACACAGAAGGCAGGGAACGTAAAAACTTTCTGTTAACATCTACCTGGTCTAGTTTTACATCTACTTTTTGAAGTTCATCAAGCAAAGAAACAAATCTTAAGTACTGGTTTGTCATTGTTTCACCAGATTTGAAAGTAAAGTTTTCATACTTTTGTTTTAAAACATCTTTCTTGTTTTCTTTAACTTCACTGGTTCCTTCATACATTTCACTTAAGGCATTCCACAGGTCAAATGCAGTTTTATATCCTTTGAACCCACTTAAAATGGAATTAGGAAGTGCAGCCTGTAGAGTCCAATATGCCTTATGGTCAAATTCGAGAGCAGTATAGTCAGATTCAACATATTTAACAAGTGGTTTAGGTATTTTGACTTCTGTATCATCAGCAGATGAAACCATGGGTGAGTAGGGACCTTCAGTGAAAGATTTCCAAATACGACGGTCCAGAATCCTAACAAAACCTTCCATCCTGAGTTTCCAGGTACCAAAGTCATCAGGAGTGAACATTGGTGGTTTGTTGGAAGAACCATTTGGGCAACTTAAACTGAAATCACTCATTTTGAAAACTTTGAGAAAGATAAAACAACAAAGCTTGTAAAGTAAGCAAGTAAAGTATCAACCTTGAAGCACATAAAGTCTTCAAGGTAAGAGCCAAAGCTCTGATACCACTTGTAGGATCGTTAAAAGTTAGAGTTAAACTTAAACAAAGCCCTTTACTTGCAGATATAACCCTGCGGAATTAAAGTTATATTTCACTTTACTTAAGCAATATTGAGTTCTAGTGTATAATGTAAAAGCTTGATTTGCAAAGATATAGTAACAACAAAGTATCAAATACTCGGCACTATTTGCATTAACTCAAAGCTACACTATTACAAGTTGTTCAAGAACTGATAACAGCAAGGATGACAACTGTGTGTAAACTAAGAGCTAGCTATGCTATATATAGTGCAGATGAGATCAATGACAGCCATTGATCTCATGCGATCTAATCTAGACCGTAAACTAAAAAGTCAAATACAAACTACCAAAAGAATAAACATCGGCAATTGGAATATCTTGCGTGTTTGCAGCAACATACTACTTTGGAGAGCGGCTTGAATCAGATATAGAAGCATACGAGAAGCTTTTGCAGGATTGGACTTGCTGAAAAGACATCTCAGGAAAAGTCCGGTTGAACTCATTATCTGGTGGATAATCGAGTTCACCCGGAATATTCGCTAAAAGACAAAACTGCTTCTTTCCGCTTGAATTGCCAGTTCCGCTTGAAGTGAGAATTCCGCTTCAACTTCAACTTCAGCCGGAACATAGTAAAATTGACATTCAACCGGAAATCAAGCGCAATATTCCTTACAAGAATTGTAAAACAAAAAAACCTATAATCAAAATGGACATTTGAAAATTTTCATTACGTTAATCTACTCCTTAAGTAACCATAAATGAGGTGCTTTAGAATAATAGAAGAAACCATCAAACTGGGCTCCTCAAAAATGAAAATAAAGAAAACAAAGAAAACCATTTGATGAACCACACCATCATCTTCACCAAGCTAACTCTGTGAAACCATGTACAAGTAAAACCAAAGATTGAAGCCATCGATACATGTAAATTATCTGAAATCAAGCAATTGAAAGTAGGTAGAAATTACCTGAGATTCTCCCAGTCTTTAGACCTTTACAAAGCATCTAGATTCAAACACAAAGCAAAGTTGTGATTTAATTTGTACCCCTAATTTCAGAGCTTGCATCAATTGACATCAATATTGATTAACTTTGGAACCTAAATGGAGTGTCTACGATGGTTAATAAAAAAACCCGAACTTACATCAAACGAAGTTGAAATAGGGCTATATATCACCAAGCAAAATCCAAACCCTAAACCAAAAAATGAAAATAGAGACTGAGAGATCAAGCTCGTTTGATGGAGAAAAAGCTAGTACCTTGAAATTGTCGTGGATGTGTGGTAAACACACTGATCATTAAGTGGAACGATCCAAAGGACTTCAAATCAAACATGAAAAATTAGATTGGGAAACCAGAACCCTAAAAATCAAAGCTGAGAAATCTATAAATCAAAGAACCCTAGAAAACAAAACTGAATCGACTCTCGTACCTGGAGATATTTGGATTGAAACTGAAACAAAACTTAAATCTTCGGATTGAAATTCTCGTACTTGATATTGTCATTCATGGAGATGACGGAGCGCCTGCTTGAATTTATGAGGCATGTTTCGTCTATGAGAGAGCCTACTTGAAATTGTCGTCCATGGAGATGATGGAGCGCCTTCTTGAATTTATGAGGCTATCTTTTTTCTATGGTTTTTTCTATGGTTGCGCTGGAACATCAAAAGAAGACAAAAATTAAATGCACCCCGATGGAGAAAGGGTTTCTTGAAATTGCAGCTGGGATCTTTTTCCGATAATAATAAAGTAGTTACAGATGTTTCAAAATTCAAATTGAATCTAGCGCCCAAAATTTACAATGTAAGAAGGTGTGCATTAGGTACTTATACATATTGTATTATAGTTTGTACGCGTCTTAAAATTAAGAGATTCTTAGTTTCTCTCTCCAATATGCATTATCTATTGCTATATATAATGCATATTGGAGAGAGAAACTAAGAATGTCTTAATTTTAAGACGCGTACAAACTATAATGCAATATGTATAAGTACCTAATGCACAACTTCTTACATTGTAAATTTTGGGCGCTAGATTCAATTTGAATTTTGAAACATCTGTAATTACTTTATTATTATCGGAAAAAGATCCCAGCTGCAATTTCAAGAAACCCTTTCTCCATCGGGGTGCATTTAATTTTTTTCTTCTTTTGATGTTCCAGCGCAACCATAGAAAAAACCAGAGAAAAAAGATAGCCTCATAAATTCAAGCAGGCGCTCCATCATCTCCATGGACGAAAATTGCAAGTAGGCGCTCTCACAGACGAAACATGCCTCATAAATTCAAGCAGGCGCTCCGTCATCTCCATGAATGACAATATCAAGTACGAGAATTTCAATCCGAAGATTTCAGTTTTGTTTCAGTTTCAATCCGAATATCTCCAGGTACGAGAGTTGATTCAGTTTTGTTTTCTAGGGTTCTTTGATTTATAGATTTCTCAGCTTTGATTTTTAGGGTTCTGGTTTCCCAATCTAATTTTTCATGTTTGATTTGAAGTCCTTTGGATCGTTCCACTTAATGATCAGTGTGTTTACCACACATCCACGACAATTTCAAGGTACTAGCTTTTTCTCCATCAAACGAGCTTGATCTCTCAGTCTTTATTTTCATTTTTTGGTTCAGGGTTTGGATTTTGCTTGGTGATATATAGCCCTATTTCAACTTCGTTTGATGTAAGTTCGGGTTTTTTTATTAACCATCGTAGACACTCCATTTAGGTTCTAAAGTTAATCAATATTGATGTCAATTGATGCAAGCTCTGAAATCAGGGGTACAAATTAAATCACAACTTTGCTTTGTGTTTGAATCTGGATGCTTTGTAAAGGTCTAAAGACTGGGAGAATTTCAGGTAATTTCTACCTACTTTCAATTGCTTGATTTCAGATAATTTACATGTATCGATGGCTTCAATCTTTGGTTTTACTTGTACATGGTTTCACAGAGTTAGCTTGGTGAAGATGATGGTGTGGTTCATCAAATGGTTTTCTTTGTTTTCTTTATTTTCATTTTTGAGGAACCCAGTTTAATGGTTTCTTCTATTATTCTAAAGCACCTCTTTTATGGTTACTTAAGGAGTAGATTAACGTAATGAAAATTTTCAAATGTCCATTTTGATTATAGGTTTTGTTGTTTTACAATTCTTGTTTTTATTCACTTTCATGACCCCTATTTTGGGTTGCTAATGATGGCTATTGGATGAGGTCTTCACATTAGTGGAGAGGCTTTGAATATATATGTATGTATGTTCTTTTCTTCCCATATTTGAACTAATATAATTAAAATTTATGCTGTTTGTTTGTGTGTGTATAAATAATATTGTAGGTTAAATTTCCAATTTTCCATCATTAATATGTTGTAGTTTAAAATAATGCAGATTCAACCCGATCAAAATGGTGTTCTTACATGTAAAAATGAATAAAAAGGTATGGTTTACATGAGATTTATTAAACTTTCTTTGCCTGCTAAACGTTGTCATGCCTGTTACATATTGTTTACACTTTTTGAGGGGGTAACTATAGCGTCTTTGAGGGGGTTCTTTTTCGTGCTTTGTATTTGTATGTATTGTATTTATTCAGATATATATTTTCTTAGGATTAATTTGGCTTATCACTGCTCTTTTAACTATTTTTTGCAGTTGTAATTGGCTGATAGCTGGATTTCCTATGTAAGTTCATCTGTACTTACCTTCTTATTTGTTATTCTTTTAGCAATTTCTTACTTTTGTTTAATGTACTTATAGTTAGATCTGATTTGGGTTACACTGTTTTGGAGTGCATGAGTACTTTTTTTTAAGTTTAGAATTTTAGTCAATTTGCTTTGTTTTAAATTTAGCAGCCGCATTTGAATCATTGAAATTGTTTTGGCCTTCCAAACTTATTTTCAAGTTATTTTCATCTAATGCTCAGCAACTGTTTTTTTTATTGTGATAAACTTATTTCCTTTGTCTTTTTTGGAATTTCTCATGATAAAGCTGTGATCATCAAATGAATTTCATGCATTGTGAATTTCAAGTTGTGACATAAATAAAATTTACAAATGCAAGAAAGGGTAATAAGAAATTGCAGAAACGCTCGTGAACAAAAAAGTCTGCACAACATAAACTGTCAAACAAGAAGCACAAAAAAGCACTTGCGCGAAAAGCGCGCCAATACGCAACTTGTGCAGGTCATTTTGAATCATGTTATATGAAATTACTTAAGAATCCAGTATCATATATTTATGTATATGCATAGGCAAGTCTATGGTAATGTTATTTTGGATTTACTTTGTTTACTTATAAATGCGTGGATTAGGTGGTGTTATCTTTCTCCGTTTTGTTCCTGGGTCGAATGCGATGAAGAAAATTGCCCAGCTTGTTATCCTCACCACCGTTTGGGTCTTGTGGAAGCATCGGAACAAGAAGGTTTTCCACAACGCTCCTGTCTCAAAGGTCGCTATCATTGAAGACATCAAGGCGCTTGGTTTTCTTTGGTTCGGAGTAGGTCTGAAATCGCTATCACATGGGATCAATGGTGTACTTTTCGGTTTGATGACATAGAGTAGTTGTTTGTTTTCTTTTGTTTTGTTCTTTTCCTGTCTCCTTTCCGGATTGGTGTTCTGTTTCTTGGGGTTTTGGCTCCCTTCTGGGGAGTGCCTCTAGCGTGTTAATATTATTTCGTTGGCCGTTTAAAAAAAAGGTGGTGTTATCTTTCTAAAGGGTTAACTTGAATCATTTGCAAATATAAGTTACTCTCAAATATAACTTGATTTCAAAGATTAGAGAGGAATAACCTGATCGAATACAGAAGTTAAAATCATGTCTTTACATACATTTCAACCACATTGATTGAGTTATTATTATTATTTTTTGTTTAATTTTTAAGGTGCTTGAGCCATGTGAATTACAGCAACTACACACAGTACTAAAGCAAATGTTAAATTTTGATATTTCAGATGTTCCTGTTTCATTTCTCACGTAACCAGGTTTAGAGTGCTCAAGTTGTTCTATGCTACTGGTATATAGGTGACATGGTTTGATTTTAAAGTTTGTATCCATGCTACTGGTATATAGCCGTGAGGGGCACCTCTGTGATGGATCTTTTAAATTGTTATTATAAACTAAATGAGTAAATATGAAATTTTAACTATTCTTAGAAAATCTAAATTTTGATTCTATAGTCCTGATCACATAATCAGGTTTGTGGATCATCCATAAAGGCTTGAGCTTTGTATGGGTTGAATTGTAAAGATCAGATTATTGCCATAACATCCTTAAATTAATTAGGGAGCCGTTGGTGGTGCAAAACTTTGAAGAAAAGGGTAACAAAGCATTTTGTATGAATCATTCTTAGGCACTAATTTTATGATGTTTACCATATATGTACCTTATATGGAAACTGTCACAAACCATGGACCAAGAGATTTTTATTAACACAATTTGAAGATGCTTTTTTTATACATTAGTTAGTTTATATAATTGTATTTTATCCGTTGCGAAATATATATTAATTTCAAAATGTTTACATTTGCAACGAGTTCTCCATCAAGACTAGAAAGGGAAAAGCTACAAAACAATAAGTTTGACCGACTACTTTACATGAATCATTATAAAATTGTTGTTTTGAAACAGACCTCATAAAGATCTACTACATTGTAACCAAGCATTATTTAGTAGTAATTTGACAACTATTTTAAAAGATCTAAGGATTAAACAAATTGCTACTGACAAATTTATATCACTATGTATGTAACTATTTTATATTATAGTATGTAATTATTCTATATTTTAGGGTATATATACTTTGTAAACAAATTAGTAGCATTCAATTGCTCCTCATTGACATAAATCATCGCAAACATGTACTACCGAATCTCATATAAATAGACAAGTATACTTCTTCTAATCTTGATTAGTACGTTACATAAGCCTTGGTTTGGCAAACAATGTTTTTGATCTTAAATCAAGCATATACTACAATTTTTAAAGATAATGATGTTTATGAGTTCACGATGTTAATTCATTTGCCCAGTTGGTTTAGTCCACTTGAAAGCTTCATATGTGGAACATCAATAATGTGTGCCTTTTATGTGTGCCTTGTAAGGGTATACCGATGCTACGGATGAAAAAACTAACTGAAGTACAACACAATATATCACGAGAAGAGGAAATCGAGGTGACACCTCTTACTATATCTGATGAAGAGGGGTGGGCAAACTATCGTGATGAGATCTTCGAAATATCCAACACGCATGAAAGAAATTAACCTCCTCACAATGGAAGTCATTGACACTCGGATTTTGACTTCAAAACTACTATGTTTATTACTTATATCTTAAACTATGTTGGTGACTTCTATCTTAAAACTTTTTGGTTTTAAATTACTATGTTTGTGACCAATATATATTTCAATGCGGGTGTTCTTTGTTATTTGTGTAAGTTCTACAAGGGTAGATAAATAAAATCGATGATATGAATGATAAACTAACAGGCGTTCAATGACAAATATATCACGAGAGTATTGATAAATTAAAAAAAACAAGTACCACGTTGGTTGTTGCCGTCGTCGAATGCGCATGTACCGCATTATAAATTGTGGTTGCGCCGCATCGTGGTAACATGAACGAATATCACGTTATAAATGAGGAATAACACATTATAAACTGTCGCCGCCGCAACGCGCGGGTACCATGCTAGTTAAGTATAACATATATATATTAACAATTAATTAATTAAAGTAAAAAATAGAATAAAAATTTGTGGTATATACTAATATATATACCTCTGAGATTACTGGCTGATCGATAGGAGATGCAATGTCATCATAATTATTTGGTTTTTCCAACAGATCACTCTTCTTAGGAGGTACTTTACGAGCTGCAGGTTTTACTGATTTGCATGTCTCTTATTGTTTTCCTAAATTGACACCATGTAATTAACTGATTAGTAACATATATATTAATTAACAATAACGTCAAAGCCATTTATCAATTCCTTAATTATATATACCACTTCCTGCTTTGATGCCCCAGCTGCTGCTTTAGTACTTCTTTGTCTCTTTTTCCCCTATAGACAACATGATGCAATATTTAATTAAATGATCATATAGCAATTAGTTATAAGGGAATTGAAGTACACAATTGTGTAAAATATATAGTTACCCTTATGTTTTGCCCGGACGCAGTTGATGTAGATGGAGGAGTGTCTTGTGATCCGATCACAGAACAGACCTACAATTGAATTAAATATTTAGCTAGCGAGCTAGTTTAATTATCTAATTAAATCAAATCATAACCGGCTAAACATCAATTAACTATCCCGATAACCATCCGGATGAAGTACAAACTTGTCATAGCCGAAACAATTATTAATTATATTCCGGAAGAACTCTAACTATCCTGACGAGCTTTAACTATCCGGATGAACTACAACCATCTGGATGAAGTACAAACTTATCATAGCCGGAACAGTTATTATTTATATTCCGGAAGAACCCTAACTATCCTGATGAACTGTACATATCCGGATGAACTACAACCATCCGGATGAAATACAAACTTATCATAGCCGGAACAGTTATTATTTATATTCTGGAAGAACTCTTACTATCCCGATGAACTGTAACTATCTAGATGGACTATAACTAGAGAAGCATGTTCATCCAGGTGAACAAGAATCTTCCGTAATAACTCAATTTTAGAACTGTTTCAGATCTATACCTTATCTTTCGACTTCTTAGATGAGTTTGATTGAAGAGATTGTTTCTCCGATGTATTGTGTGCAGAATTGACCATCTCCTACGTACAATTCAATAATTACCTAGTTAATTAATTAATTATTATAGGTATGTGTGTATATATATATATTCATATATATATATATATATATATATATATGATATATATATAATTTGTCCCTTACAGAATTTACAGCTTTACCTGGTCCACCAAGTTGTCATTGATTAATCATTTGGTTGTTCATAAACGCCATCAGGATCTTAATTTTTTTTATTCTGTTCTTTAACCTTAGAATTGAGGTGATCAACCTCTTCATCTTTTTTTCACACGTAGCTATTTTTCGTTCTTGAGTTGCTCCTCAATTTTTCGATGCGCTCTTTTGATCGCCTTTTGGAGCACCATGCTGCCAATATTGACGGGAATCCACTCCATAACCCATACCTTTTACGAATCCACCCCTATCCTTGCCAAGGACCATTGTCAGGGCATCCGTTCCCGGTTCTGCGGTCAAGGATCCCGCTTTTATTTGTGTTTCTTTCTCGGCCTGCAGTAATTAATATTTAGTTAATGTAGTGAGGTGCTATTAATTTTTAACATGTAATTAGTTAGGTATATATATAGCAATTAAACATACTATTTTCTCTGCTAGGCCCTTCATTACAGGCGTCTTGTATTCCCCCTCTTTGTTTACCCTTGCTTTCCTCCACATAAGAGCTCGATCGGGGTCCTCGTCAGCTTCAATCTCTTTGTTTTGTACCTTGTATTATAATAATATATATCAGACTTGAAACATACATTACAGGTTCTTAACCATGACTGGCCGGATATAACACTCTTAATTAGCTTATTACCATATTTTGTCTCAGAAAGGCATATCCTCCCCGACCCATGGTATGATCATAAGTATAATGTGCTCGAACCTGTTTTGCACTGGTTGACACAGCCTTTCCGACAGAACAATAGGATATATAATTATATCTCATTAATTATAACATGCACTTAGCTAATTAATTAATGAAAGCTGCAGTTTGAATTGAAGAAAAACCTGGAATTCTTCAGATTTTGTACATTGTACAAATCTGTCCCAATCTTCTTTTTCCACAATACCGAAATACAACTTTGGAATTTTCGCAAGCACCTTTGGTTTCGCCAGGTTAGGAAGAATGTATTTTTCACGCAATTTTCTTCCAAAACCGCTTAGCAACCCACAAAGCATTACCATAATAGTATTCTTTCGACAGTTATCAACCTCGAAATATTGCTAAAAAAATAACATAGATTTTTTAGTCACATGACTTAATGTGAGAAAATGTTTAATATGTTTAATAACCTGAATCAGAGCCCACGTCGTCTTCTTGCTATCTGTTGGCACCTTCTTCCAATCAAAACACTTCAATCCAACCTCTGCCCTTACAATATCTCATTTAAAACTTGAAAACTTCGGTCTATGCTCCCCGATACCCCTTCCAGCATTGTCAAATGTTAGTGGCCATTTTTTCCTGCCATTGTTAGTAAATTTGGCACGCTACTTTACCAACCGTGACAACCCCCTCTTGCAATTTGTAGTTTGGGAAGCAGAGGTTGTGGGTTCCTCATTCTCATTCCCAGTATGAACCTCATCCTTGACTTGGGCTTCATCGTTTATCATTTCTTCGTCTTCTGGTTCCTCATTACGTTCCCGTTCACTGTCAGAGGTTGTGGCTTCTGAATATTCATTATATTGATCCTCGTCACTATTCCTTGAATAATCATGAATGTCCTTCAATGTTTCACCATCACGCTCCATTGTAAATGAGATGAATCCTAAAATGAAATAAATAGGGAATGAAATAAATGCGATGGAATATTTGAGATGAAAAAACGATCTACTGAAAATGACAGTGAAATTAATACTGACTGAAATTTGGTAGTGATCTCCTGAAGATTTTAGAGGGAAGAAGAGAGTAATGAATCCTGTAGAGGGAAGAAGAGAGTGATGAATTGTTTGGTGATAAAATTTTGGTGAGAGGGAATAGGAACTGATCAATGAATTTTGGGAATATTTGAAAAATGGTGGGAAGTAATTTGGGGATTAATATGATCGATCCGGGTGAAAGCATCTCACCTAATAAGGGCGTGGCAACATTTATCGGATTTAATATAAACTCAATTAATTCCAAACATAGATATAATAGTATTTTAAACATAACTTTAAAATGATCTTTAAGTGTAAAAAGGAATATTAAATAATAAATTTAATGATAATTCTATCTCTTAATGGTTGTGATTAATTTATTTTTTCCTTTTCTTTCTTTTGTCTTATTATTCAGAATATTTCACATGTGAACACATATGAAAAAGAGCTATATATTTCACATAACCTCACCCTATATAGTCATCATATATATATATATATATATATATATATATATATATATATATATATATATTTCAATGTGTTGTAATATATACAATATCGTATACACCTTATTGGGACACATTGGTCCCAGCTGACCCTCGTTACCCCTAAACACACCATATTTGTCACACCCCTAATTAACCACTAACGGAGTTTATACCGTTAAGGGGTGCGAGCAAACCAGGACCACAACCATTAGTTACAAATACTAAACGAATCAGAGTAAAGTCCAAACATTCATCATAAAACAGTTTAATAGTTTGCAGCGGAAAGAAAACATGAGTATCTTAGCACCAACCACGTGCTTGAATTACAAAACATAATTGTTGTTCAAATCCCAAATTTAAGTTCAAAATGAAATAAGTAACTTCGGGTGCCATGCCAACCTCCGGTGGATACTCCTCAGCGATCTGTAAAAGTGAAAACCACACAAGTGTCAACCTAACGGTTGGTGAGTTCACAGTGGGCATGTCATGCAGTGGCCCGGTCTCGTAAGCGTATGTATCAACATATAAATAAGTAATAGTTTTGCAAAACAATGCCAAGTGCTGAATTATCGAATATGCACTAGTTATGTAAAGATTAAAGCGGTCAACCGATATCGCGGGTAGCTAATCCGGTTTCCATGCACTAAGGAAGTTCGTACCAAAGCTGACGTAACAGAGTTCGGCATTTGCCGATAGTTTGTGCCTCCAGTTGTGTTCCTCAGGGGACCCACAACTAAAATAGGCTGATATTGAACTCCGTTCAGCCTCCAACCGGTTGGCTACACATTAGTGTACCGCGGAGCAGGGTTTGTCAAACCCTCAGTAGATCTACCCAACATCCCCTCGCTTCGCAAATTAATGGTACTAAATTGTTGAGGACTTTTAAGTTTTAAGGCATCCTTAGAAATCATGTGATATCATTTGGTTTAGACTTTAACCTACACTAGTCATATTAAAACCGTTTATTCTGGATTTCATTTGAAATCCTAAAAAGAGTTTAAGTGTCAAAATGGTTGTTCCGGATTTCATTTGAAATCCCAAATGAGTTTAAGTATTAAATAGTTGGTTGCGGATTCCATTTGAAACCCCAAGGATGGACAGTTGCAAGTGTTTCCCATAAAACACTCCAACTTCCATAACAGATATCCCATTTGCAATACCTCAAAATGTCAGCGTTGTTTTCTGTTAAGTAAATTCGTTGTGACCCAAACGGGCTCACTATTAAAGGGTTAGTGAAACTCACCTTAGGTTGCTCAGCTTACACTTCAAATAATCCAATTATGATTGCTAACGAAGACCTAATAATCAAATTAAGGTCTTAGGTGTTAGGTTGTGTCTAAACCTTAACTACGTCACTATGGCCCATAACATAGCACGTTGGAACTACGACTCGACATACCGACACACGACACCGATGGTTGATCATAAACGAGGGTTCACATCACTCAGAAATCAAAGCATGTTTCATTATTGCATAATCATGTAAGTCATGGCATAACATTCAAATAAGTTGCACAAGTTTGGGTTTTGGTCTGGCACAGTTTCGCTACACAGTTTCGCTATATGCACGGGCATCACTTTCGCTAGGGTATACCCGATGACACAGTTTCGCTAGCTAGATTCGCTCGAAACTGGTTTGAACTTTCGTTTATAGAAGGCACATTTTCACTAGATAGTTTCGCTCGAAACTGATGACACAGTTTCGCTATCTAGTTTCACTCGAAACTGATTTGAACTTTCGTTCAGGAGTCTATGGTTGTTTCGCTCGGTAGTTTTCTTCGAGCAATACACTTAGTTTCACAGGCGACACTATAGTTTCGCTGTATAGTGTCGCTGGAAGAATATTCAAACAGTTTGCAAAACTACAGTTTCGCCTAACGAATGCACAGTTTCGCTAGTCGCAGAAAACTCGTAAATCTGACCAAAAATCAATCTAACAGCTTCCATACTTCATATAATTCAGTATCTAGCATGCATGAACATTTACCAACATTACACAAACAAATTTAACACCTTAAACATGGGTTTTCACCATCAAATCACCAAGAACACTTTTAAGCACAAAATGACCTAACTAGCATGGATCTTCATTATGGCATGATTTTACACGTAAAGTTGCAGACTTTATGCTAGATCTAACATTCCTAAGCATCATATCAGAAGATCAAACGATTCCATGAAGGTTTACACATTCTTTTTAAGAAAACACAAGGAAAAGGCATAAAAAGTTCATGGGCCTCACGGTTTGGTTTCCAAGCTCGATGGATGATCTTCAAGGCTGAGATCACGGTGGTACTTGGTGGTTCATGGCTGACCAGAAGTGGCTAGGTGGTGAGAGAGAGAGAGGAGGTGGAGAGTGTATGTGTGTGTTTTGTGGTGGAGCATGCAAATGGGAGGGTTTAGGGTTTATTTTTGGTTTATATACTAAGGCTTTGGTGGGCTTTCATTGGGATTTGGGCCCCAATGATTAGTCCATCATTAGCCAATGATTAACATGTATGCATACACTTAATTACTAAGCTAGACAATTCGATAATTTATCACATAAATACGCAATTAAGCAATTTGTCATGCTAATAATAATAAGTCGTGGGTTTAAATTACGTTGCACATAATTCCACATAGTGGCAATAATTAGATGAACACATAACACATATGGACGGGTTCGGTGATCAACCAAAGGTCGTGGACGTATTCGGCCTAGTTAAGTATTAGTTACTAAGTTAACATTTATAACGTAACTAACGGAAGTTAACCTTGGAATTCTCGGATGTCACATCATCCCCTTGTAAATGGAATTTTCGTCCTGAAAATTATTCTTGTGTTGTAGCGTTCGCAGCCTCGGCTGTCGTTGTTGCTGCCGTTGCTGGGGAAAGAAAGCAAAAGTTTTAGGGTCGCCACATCCTCGTCCTGTTAAAGGAATTTTGGTCCCCAAAATTAAATCATACCTTGAGTTTCCGTGGACGTTTGCCCGAACAAGTGAGGATACTTTTTCTTCATTTGATCGTCTCGTTCCCAAGTATATTCAGGTCCACGCTTTGAGTTCCATCGAACCTTGACGATCGGAATCTTGCTACGTTTGAGGGCTTTCTCCTCGCGTCCCATGATTTCTACTGGTTGTTCAATACATCTCAGATGTTCGTCAATTTCCAATTCCTCCAAGGGAATTATTCCAGTGTCTTCAGCCAGACATTTCTTCAGATTCGAGACGTGAAACACGTTGTGAATTCCATCGAGTTTGGCAGGGAGTTGTAATCGGTAGGCCACCGGTCCTACTCCCCCCAATGATTTCAAATGGACCGATATAGCGAGGATTCAGCTTTCCACACTTTCCGAAGCGTATCACTCCTTTCCAGGGAGATACCTTAAATAGTACTTTGTCGCCTACCTCGAACTTCAAAGGTTTACGGCGTTTGTCGGCATAGCTCTTTTGCCTGTCACGTGCTGCGGCTATCCGATTTCTGATTTGAATAATTCATTCAGTTGTATCATGAATGATTTCCGGTCCGGTGAGTCCAAAGTCTGAATAGTTCGTTCCGTCTGACCATCGGTCTGCGGGTGATAAGCTGTACTCATATCCAATCTGGTTCCCAGTGCGTCTTGCATAGATTGCCACAGTCGGGAAGTGAATCGAGGATCTCGGTCGGAGATAATGTTCTTAGGCACCCCATGAAGTGCCACAATTCGTTCAAGATACAGCTTCGTTAACTTATCCATATTGTCACTTTCCCTCATTGGAATAAAGTGTGCAGATTTGGTTAGTCGATCAATGATAACCCAAATTGCATCCGGTCGATTTGATCGATGAGGTAGTCCCGTTACGAAATCCATGGAGATATCCTCCCATTTCCATTCCGGGATCTTTGGTTGCTGCAATAATCCAGAAGGCTTTTGGTACTCGATCTTAACTCTTGAGCATGTTAAACACTTAGCCACGTATCGCGCAATGTCGGCTTTCATGTTCGGCCACCAATACAAGTTCTTCAAATCTTGGTACATTTCGTCCGATCCAGGGTGCACCAAATACCTTGATTTGTGAGCCTCGTCCATCACGAGCTCACGGAGATTCCCAAGTAAAGGAATCCAAATTCTGTCATTGTAATATCTGAGTCCGTCGGACTTAATTTCAGAGTTACCATCCACCCCTCACAGTGCTTCAGCTGCGAAGTTTTCTTCTTTTAAAGCTTCTTGTTGGGCATCGCGGATTCGATCCGGCAGTCCCGTGTGAATGGTAAGTTGCAGCGCTCGTACTCGTCGAGGCTTTTCGTACTCTTTTCGGCTTAAGGCATCAGCCACAACATTGGCTTTTCCCGGGTGATACTTAATTGCTAAGTCATAATCATTTAGTAGCTCGACCCACCTTCGTTGTCGCATGTTGAGGTCCTTTTGTTCAAAGATGTGTTGTAAGCTTTTGTGGTCGGTAAATATCGTGCACTTTGTTCCGTAGAGGTAATGTCTCCAAATCTTGAGTGCAAATATAACGGCTCCTAATTCCAAATCATGTGTTGTGTAATTCTTCTCATAAACCTTCAGTTGCCTGGACCCGTAGGCAATCACTTTGTCTCGTTGCATCAACACGTAACCGAGTCCTTGAATGGATGCATCGCAGTAAACCACGAAGTCGTCTACTCCTTCGGGTAACGAGAGAATCGGAGCTGAACATAACATGTCCTTAAGAGTTTGAAACGCGTGTTTTTCTTTTTCACCCCATCTATATTGCACTCCTTTGTGCGTTAAAGCTGTTAAGGGTTGAGCCAATTGCGAGAAACCATTGATAAATCTTCGGTAATATCCGGTAAGTCCCAAAAACTGTCGGATTTCGGTCGGCGCTCTCGGAGTAGACCAATTCTTGATAGCTTCCACTTTAGATGGGTCAACATGAATTCCATCCTGATTAACAATGTGTCCAAGAAACTGGACTTCGCGAATCCAAAAGTCGCACTTTGAAAACTTAGCGTAAAGCTATTCCTTGCGGAGTAATTCCAAGATAAGTCGTAGGTGACTCTCGTGTTCTTCCTTTGACTTGGAGTAGATTAAAATATCGTCAATGAAAACTATCACAAACTGATCGAGGTACGGCTTGCACACCCGATTCATCAGATCCATAAACACAGCAGGCGCATTAGTTAGCCCAAATGGCATAACTAAAAACTCGTAATGACCATACCGAGTTCTAAAAGCAGTCTTGGGGATATCCTCATCACGAACACGAAGTTGGTGATATCCAGACCGTAGATCAATCTTTGAATTGTAGCTCGAACCTTGCAGTTGGTCGAAAAGATCGTCGATTCGAGGAAGTGGATACCGATTCTTGATCGTAACCTTGTTAAGCTCTCGGTAGTCGATACACATTCGGAACGTTCCATCTTTCTTCTTAACAAACAATACCGGCGCTCCCCATGGAGACGAACTTGGACGAATAAATCCTTTGTCGAGTAACTCTTGAAGCTGTGCGGAGAGTTCGTTGAGTTCGCTCACCGCCAAACGATACGGCGCGCGTGCAATCGGAGCCGCTCCGGGAGCTAAGTCGATTCCAAACTCGACTTGTCGAAGTGGAGGCAAACCAGGCAAATCATCAGGAAATACATCTTGGAAGTCGCAGACTATCGGGTAGTCGTTGATTCTGCGCTCGGGTAGTGTCGTGTCGGTGACGTTTGCAAGGATCGCGAGGTGTCCTTTACGAAGGCACTTTTGAGCCTTAAGAAACGAAATAATACCGGTGACTGTTCCACCTTTCTCACCTTGAACTGTTAACACTTCACCTTCTTCGAGTGGGATACGAATCACTTTTTCTTGACATATAATTTCAGCTCGGTTTTCAGATAACCAATCCATTCCTACTATGACATCAAAACTACCAATCGGGAAAGGCATAAGATCGATTCCTAACGTATGGCCAGCTAGTTCTAACTTACAGTCTTTAACTATCTGAGTCGTATCATGAAGTTTACCGTTCGCTAACTCTACCACATACTTAGCATTTAAGTCAATCGGTTTAACATTAATTAGTCTAGCAAACTTAGTGGAAATAAAATTTCTTTCAGCACAAGAATCAAACAATACAGTAGCGAAGTAACCATTAAGCATAAATTTACCGTTAATCACGTTGGCGTTGTTGCGAGCTTCTCCTTGATCCATAACGAAGGCACGACCTCTACCATTCCCACCATTACCGTTTCCACCATTACCATTCCCACCGTTACCATTTCCGTT
Organism: Deinandra increscens subsp. villosa; assembly: GCA_039602395.1. NCBI lineage: Eukaryota > Viridiplantae > Streptophyta > Magnoliopsida > Asterales > Asteraceae > Deinandra > Deinandra increscens. Next base: position 82,976,733 of record JBCNJP010000027.1, on the reverse strand, counting down.
GCCCGGGTTTCCACCGTTGCCATTGTTACCATTCCCTTGTCTGCGCAATTGCGGGCAATCTTTCCTCATGTGGCCTTGCGCGCCACATTCATAACAGCCACGGGCTCCACCATTGTTGTTGTTCTGATTGTTTCCTTGCCCGTTGCGGTTGTTTCCATTTCCCCTGTTGTTGTTATTTCCTCCTTGGTTCTGACCGTTGTTGTTTAACCTTTGCAAGTTGGTCCAGCAGTTGTTGGCCTCATGCCCCGGTTTCCCACATCTTCCACACTCCAGACCTTTGCTACACATACCATTGTGGTGTTTCCCGCACTTGTTACAAAACGGGGCTTTACCCTTGTAGTTTCCATTCCCGCCTTGGCGGTTTGTGTTGTCAGGTCGCTTGTTCTGATATTGGGAGTTAGAGGATCTCCCAGATTGATTCCCAACAGTTTGATTCTTCACAGATGTTGCTGGAGCTTCTTCTTCAGCCTTACGCTTGCCACTTAAGGCAGTCTTCACAGTGTTCTTTACGGGTAGAGTACCCCTCTCGATTTCCTGATCGGTTAACTTATGAGCCAAACGGATGGCTTGCTGCACGATTGTTGGGTTGCTAGCTATCACCAAGCTCTTGATTTGGGGTGCGAGACCCTCCAGATAACGCTCAATGCGTTTAAATTCAGCATCAACCATTGTTGGGCATAGTACCGCGTACTCGTGGTAACGCGCAGTGTATTCCTCAATTTCTGACCCAGACATCTTGGAGTTCAAAAACTCTCCTTCCAGCTTCTTGACTTGGTCCCGAGGGCAATAATCCTCCATAACCAGTTCCTTAAACGCTTCCCATTCCATGTCATTAGCCGCATCTAACCCAATCATCTGGATTTCGGCATTCCACCAGGAGAGAGCAGCTCCCTCGAAGGTGCCAGTCGCATATTTCACTTTGTTCTCAGCAGGGCAGTTGCACATAGAGAAGACCTTCTCAGACTTCTCGATCCACCTGAGGAGACCTACCGCTCCTTCCTCGCCAGAAAAAGTCATCGGCTTGCAGTCCATGAAGGACTTAAACGTGCAGTGATGGAGGTTTCCTGATGCATAAATAGTTCGGGTTTTAATTTTAAACAAGTCAAAATATAATCGCTTTGTGCCTTAACCGGCATAATAATTACCCTGCGCGGCAAATGTAGCTTGGGCGGCTGCCACTGCGGCTTGCACGTGCTCGTTTATCATAGCTTGTAGTTGTGCAGGTGTCAGGTTAATGTTGTTCCTTCCGTGTCCTCTTCCAGGCATTTTCTGGACAGTTAAAGTAGCCAGTGTTCAGTCACAGTTATACTCTATACATATCCCAAAATATGTATATTATCAATTTCCCGTTATCCCACTATTAGTCCAGAAAAATTTTCGTGCAAAATTAAGGCGTCGTCGGAGAACGTCGTAAGTCGTAAGTACTATCGTCGAACGTCGGCTTTCCCATAAAAGTCACCGTCGGCGTAATCATCGTAGTAGAAATCAGGACGTAGCGTGTAGCATCGTTTCGTTGTCGCTTTCCCCCGGAATAGTGTGCGTATTAGCGTTCGCGTTTCGTATTCGTGTGTGAAATTTTTCCTAAGGTTTTCCGTTAGACTACTTAGACACGGTCTATATATATATATACATATGAAGTATTTACTTACACAGCAGAGTGAGTATCCCAGGTTGGCACGTAAAAAATTTGTTTTGGGAATTTGTTTGTTCGTTTGTAACTAAGGTTTCAAGTTGCAGTTTCCAAATCGTTTTTCAAAAATGATTCCAGTTCTCTGCAACTTATGGCTCTGATACCAATCTGTCACACCCCCAATAAACCACTAACGGAGTTTATACCGTTAAGGGGTGCGAGCAAACCAGGACCACAACCATTAGTTACAAATACTAAACGAATCAGAGTAAAGTCCAAACATTCATCATAAAACAGTTTAAGAGTTTGCAGCGGAAAGAAAACATGAGTATCTTAGCACTAACCACGTGCTTGAATTACAAAACATAATTGTTGTTCAAATCCCAAATTTAAGTTCAAAATGAAATAAGTAACTTCGGGTGCCATGCCAACCTCCGGTGGATACTCCTCAGCGATCTGCAAAAGTGAAAACCACACAAGTGTCAACCTAACGGTTGGTGAGTTCACAGTGGGCATGTCATGCAGTGGCCCGGTCTCGTAAGCGTATGTATCATCATATAAATAAGTAATAGTTTTGCAAAACAATGCCAAGTGCTGAATTATCGAATATGCACTAGTTAAGTAAAGATTAAAGCGGTCAACCGATATCGCGGGTAGCTAATCCGGTTTCCATGCACTAAGGAAGTTCGTACCAAAGCTGACGTAACAGAGTTCGGCATTTGTCGATAGTTTGTGCCTCCAGTTGTGTTCCTCAGGGGACCCACAACTAAAATAGGCTGATATTGAACTCTGTTCGGCCTCCAACCGGTTGGCTACACATTTGTGTACCGCGGAGCAGGGTTTGTCAAACCCTCAGTAGATCTACCCAACATCCCCTCGCTTCGCAAATTAATGGTACTAAATTGTTGAGGACTTTTAAGTTTTAAGGCATCCTTAGAAATCATGTGATATCATTTGGTTTAGACTTTAACCTACACTAGTCATATTAAAACCGTTTATTCTGGATTTCATTTGAAATCCTAAAAAGAGTTTAAGTGTCAAAATGGTTGTTCCGGATTTCATTTGAAATCCCAAATGAGTTTAAGTATTAAATAGTTGGTTGCGGATTCCATTAGAAACCCCAAGGATGGATAATTGCAAGTGTTTCCCATAAAACACTCCAACTTCCATAACAGATATCCCATTTGGCAATACCTCAAAATGTCAGCGTTGTTTTCTGTTAAGTAAATTCGTTGTGACCCAAACGGGCTCACTATTAAAGGGTTAGTGAAACTCACCTTAGGTTGCTCAGCTTACACTTCAAATAATCCAATTATGATTGCTAACGAAGACCTAATAATCACATTAAGGTCTTAGGTGTTAGGTTGTGTCTAAACCTTAACTACGTCACTATGGCCCATAACATAGCACGTTGGAACTACGACTCGACATACCGACACACGACACCGATGGTTGATCATAAACGAGGGTTCACATCACCCAGAAATCAAAGCATGTTTCATTATTGCATAATCATGTAAGTCATGGCATAACATTCAAATAAGTTGCACAAGTTTGGGTTTTGGTCTGGCACAGTTTCGCTACACAGTTTCGCTATATGCACGGGCAACACTTTCGCTAGGGTATACCCGATGACACAGTTTCGCTAGCTAGATTCGCTCGAAACTGGTTTGAACTTTCGTTCATAGAAGGCACAGTTTCGCTAGATAGTTTCGCTCGAAACTGATGACACAGTTTCGCTATCTAGTTTCGCTCGAAACTGATTTGAACTTTCGTTCAGGAGTCTATGGTTGTTTCGCTCGGTAGTTTCGTTCGAGCAATACACTTAGTTTCACAGGCGACACTATAGTTTCGCTGTATAGTGTCGCTGGAAGAATATTCAAACAGTTTGCGAAATTACAGTTTCGCCTAACGAATGCACAGTTTCGCTAGTCGCAGAAAACTCGTAAATCTGACCAAAAATCAATCTAACAGCTTCCATACTTCATATAATTCAGTATCTAGCATGCATGAACATTTACCAACATTACACAAACAAATTTAACACCTTAAACACGGGGTTTCACCATCAAATCACCAAGAACACTTTTAAGCACAAAATGACCTAACTAGCATGGATCTTCATTATGGCATGATTTTACACATAAAGTTGCAGACTTTATGCTAGATCTAACATTCCTAAGCATCATATCAGAAGATCAAACGATTCCATGAAGGTTTACACATTCTTTTTAAGAAAACACAAAGAAAAGGCATTAAAAGTTCATGGGACTCACGGTTTGGTTTCCAAGCTCGATGTATGATCTTCAAGGCTGAGATCACGGTGGTCCTTGGTGGTTCATGGCTGACCAGAAGTGGCTAGGTGGTGAGAGAGAGAGAGGAGGTGGAGAGTGTATGTGTGTGTTTTGTGGTGGAGCATGCAAATGGGAGGGTTTAGGGTTTATTTTTGGTTTATATACTAAGGCTTTGGTGGGCTTTCATTGGGATTTGGGCCCCAATGATTAGTCCATCATTAGCCCATGATTAACATGTATGCATACACTTAATTACTAAGCTAGACAATTCGATAATTTATCACATAAATACGCAATTAAGCAATTTGTCATGCTAATAATAATAAGTCGTGGGTTTAAATCACGTTGCACATAATTCCACATAGTGGCAATAATTAAATGAACACATAACACATATGGACGGGTTCGGTGATCAACCAAAGGTCGTGGACGTATTCGGCCTAGTTAAGTATTAGTTACTAAGTTAACACTTATAACGTAACTAACGGAGATTGTCTAACGGAAGTTAACCTTGGAATTCTCGGATTTCACAATATTGGTCCAATGCACAACTTATTGGTTATATATACACCTTATTGGGACTCATTGGTCCCAACTGACCCTCATTGCCCATAAACACACCTTATCCGGCCATCATTTGTCCTAAACCAACTTATTGGCCACCATTGGTCTTAAACACAACTTATTGGTTATATACACACCTTATTGGGACTCATTGGTTCCAACTGACCCTCGTTACCCGTAAACACACCTTATTGACACAACTTATTGGCCATCATTGGTCCTAAACACTACTTATTGGTGATATACACACCTTATTGGGCCATCATTGGTCCTAAACACAACTTATTAGACACCATTGGTCCTAAACACAACTTATTCTTTATATACACACCTTATTAGAACTCATTGGTCACAATTGACCTTTGTTGCCCCTAAAAACACGTTTTTGGTCCTATTGGTTATATACACACCTTATTTGGCCATCATTGATCCTAAACACAACTTATTGGCCATCATTGGTCCTAAACACAACCTATTGGTTATATACACACCTTATTGGGCCATCATTGGTCCTAAACACAACTTATTGGTTATATACACACCTTATTAGGACTCATTGGTCCCAATTAACCCTTGTTGCCCCTAAACACACCTTTTTGGTCCTATTGGTTATATACACACCTTATTGGGCCATCATTGGTCCTAAACACAACTTGTTGGCCATCATTGATCCTAAACACAACCTATTGGTTATATACACACCTTATTGGGCCATCATTGGTCCTAAACACAACTTATTGGTTGTATACACACCTTATTGGGACTCATTGGTCCCAACTGACCCTTGTTGCCCCTAAACACACCTTTTGGTCCTATTGGTTATATACACACCTTATTGGGCCATCATTAGTCCTAAACACAACTTATTAGTTATATAGACACTTTATTGGGACTCATTGGTCCCAACTGACCCTTGTTGCCCCTAAACACACCATTTTGGTCCTATTTGTTATAGACACACCTTATTGGGCCATCATTGGTCCTAAACAATACAGACCTTATTGGGACTCATTGGTCCCAACTGACCCTTGTTACCCCTAAACACACCTTTTTGGTCCTTTTGGTTATACACACACCTTATTGGGCCATCATTGGTCCTAAACACAACTTATTGGCCATCATTGGTTCTAAACACAACCTATTGGTTATATATACACCTTATTGGGCCATCATTGGTCCTAAACACAACTTATTGGTTATATACACACCTTATTGGGACTCATTGGTCCCAACTGACCCTTGTTGCCCTTAAACACACCTTTTTGGTTCTATTGGTTATATACACACCTTATTGGGCCATCATTGGTCCTAAACACAACTTAATTGTTATATACACACCTTATTGGGACTCATTGGTCCCAACTGACCCTTGTTGCCCCTAAAACACCTTTTTGGTCCTATTGGTTATATACACACCTTATTGGGCCATAATTAGTCCTAAACACAACTTATTGGCCATCATTGGTCCTAAATACAACCTATTGGTTATTACACACCTTAGTGGGCCATCATTGGTCCTAAACACAAATTATTGGTTATATACACACCTTATTGGATCTCATTGGTCCCAATTAACCCTTGTTGCCCCTAAACACGCCTTTTTTGGTCTTATTGGTCATATACACACTTTATTGGGCCATCATGGTCTTAAACACAACTTATTGGTTATATACACACCTTATTGGGATCTCATTGGTCCCAATTAACCCTTGTTGCCCCTAAACACCCCTTTTTGGTCCTATTGGTTATATACACACCTTATTGGGCCATCATTGGTCTTAAACACAACTTATTGGCCATCATTGGTCCTAAACACAACCTATTGCTTATATACACACCTTATTGGGTTATCATTGGTCCTAAACACAACTTTTGGGACTCATTGGTCCCAACTTGTTTATATAGCGTGGTTAAGGGTTTTGAAATTTAAAAACAAACAACGGATAAGTGAAATTAGTCGTTACTAGTTACATCACATGTTTGGGTTTTTAAAATTTCAAAAATAGACGGTAAAAAAGTAATGCAATAAAGATTCGAACACGGATCATGGTATGTGAATCTAAAACGCTTCTACCACCTGAGCAACACCCTGAGTTAGAAGTTACTTTTCATTATAATTTATTTAAATATGATTCTAACTGGGCCCGCTAAATTCTAAAAGAGGCGGGATAAATTAATGAGCGAATTCAATTGAAAATTTCACATATCACTCTCGATTTCCCCAATTCCCCGCTCCTCATTTCTCCATTGCTCATTAATCTACAGAATTTTCCCCCCGTCATATTACTTCTCCAATAAACAGGTTCACAGTAAAGATTATTGAAAAGGGTTTTCAGTATTAGCAAAACAATCATTTTTAATAATCTTTGTTGTTGTATCTTTTAGCAAAACAAACATGGAGAAGTCTTGGATGGTAACCAGTAGAACCACGAAATCATATACCGATGGAGTTAAATCATTCTTAAAGTTTGCAGTTACAAATTTGAAAAAGACGGAAATTCCATGTCCCTGTGTTAAATGTCTAAACCATTACTCTTATCCTGTTGATGATGTAGATTATCATTTGTTTTCAAAGGGATTCGATCTGACTTATACAAGGTGGACTAAAAACAGAGAGAAACACAAGCCCGCAGGAGAGGAGCTTCACACGGAATCATTTTTCGATTCTGGAATGCCATTCGATGCATCAGAAACAATAGAAATGGTCAGAGCTACTAAAAAGTTTACTAAGAACCATGAGAAATTTCAAGAACGACTCATGGATGCTGAGAAGACCCTGTATGAAGGAAGTCGTACATTCACAAAGTTATCTGCCTTGGTTCAACTACTGAACTTGAAGACTAAGCATGGAGTATCAGATAAGTTTTTTAATGAATTTTTTTTTAGCTTTGCTGAAACAGATGCTACCTGAAGGTAATGAAATTTTGAAAAATACATATGAGGCTAAGAAGATTGTGAAGTCAATGGGTGCAGGGTATACCAAGATACATGTGTGTATCAATTATTGTATTCTTTACAGGAAGGAGAACAAGGACCACAACTGTATGTCCAACTTGTGGTGAGTCCAGGTGGAAGGTGGATGAGAGGACTAAGAAACTATACGACAATACTCATGCATAAGGTATGTGGTGTTTCCCCATCATTCCAAGATTGAAACGACTGTTTCCAGTGAAAACCACAGCGGAAGATCTAAGATGGCATGCCACCAGTTCCAAAATACCCGATGTGTTACGCCACCCATCCGATTCACATGCATGGAAAGCTATAGATGACAAATATCTCGAAATCGCTAACGATCCTAGAAGTGTTCGTATTGGCATTTCAACTGATGGGGTCGACGTGAATAGAGGCAACAGAAATCATGGTGTGTGGCCGGTTCTATCTGTCATTTACAACCTTCCACCATGGTTGTGTATGGAAAGAAAGTTCATCATGCTTTCGTTATTAATATCGGGAGCGCCTGGAAACGATATTGATGTGTTTTTGGAACCATTGATTGATGACTTAGAGTTGTTATTTGAGGCAGGTGTGGAAACATATGATGCGTACGCGCAGGAACAGTTTATTATATGTGCAGTTGTTTTATGGACGATTAATGATTATCCTACACTTGGTACACTTGTGGTTGCCCGTATAGTGGATTCAATGGTTGTATGGTATGTCGAGAACAATCTAAATGCATTAGGCTTCCTTTCCCAGCCAAGCAGTGTTATGCTGGTCACAGAAGATATCTACCACATACGCATCCCTTCCGAAAGCAAATAGAGGCCTTCGATGGTAAACAAGAGTTGAAAGATGTTGCAGTTCCTATGACCGGGGAATAGATATAAAATGAAGTTCAACATATTAGGAACAAATGGGGAAAGGGATTAAGGTTTACTGATTCAGAAATCCCAGAGACCTCAACCAGAAGAGAGGGGAAGATTGATAAGAGAAAGAGAAAGAACAAAGAGAAGCCACCATATTGGAAGATATTCAATATATAGTTTCGAAGACATAGATATTGGAGGCATAATAGTGTCCAACATTGCATTGATTTCATGCATATTGCAGAGAATGTGGCTGAGAGTCTTGTTGGAACTCTGCTCAACCTTCCTGGAAAAACAAAGGATGGACTGAATGCAAGAAAGGATCTGAATTTTTTGCAGTTAAGACCAGAGTTGCAGCCTAAACAGAACAAGAACAGCATAGTACTTCCTGCAGCGTGTTACACGTTACAAAAAGATGAGAAGGAAAAGTTTTGTGACACGTTGTATAACTTGAAGGTTCCACAAGGCTATTGTTCTAACTTTTCTAGTTTGTGTCACACCCCCAATTTCCACTAACGGAGTTTTACCGTGTGGGGTGTGAACCAGACCAGGACCTGAGTCATTAGTTACATCAAACATAAGTTTAGGGTTCAAATTGTAAATATATATTTCCAAACGGGAAATATTAAAACCAGAGTTCTAGTTTAGCGGAAGCTTATAAAAGTTATGTTGCGCAAAACAAGCGCCCGATAAGTAAATAAAGTTCAAGATAAAGGTTTTAAAAGAAAGTTCCCAAAAATAAAGTTTAACCAGCGTACGTGCCCAAAAATCCGATTCTCCTAGCGTCCTGCAAAGCATGCATAAGAGCAAGTGTCAACTAATGTTGGTGAGTTCACATAAGCACATAAGTATAACTAGTATAGTTATGCAGTACGAATACAATAGTTTTTATTCGTATATAAGCATGTATATTAACAGTACAATCCATATCGTAGGTAGCGAGCCTAAGTTCATGTCACTAAAACGTTCGCAACCGAAGCTGACCAATTAGTTGTAGGAATAATTCCTTACGTGGTTTGCCTTCCCCGTGTCTACTCGATCACGGTAAGTTTAGGCTGACATTTTCCTCAGTCCGACCGCCAGTCGGGTGGTGCATCTCGTGCCCGCTGAGTGGGGTTTGTCAGACCCCAGTAGTACTACCCAATATCCCCTCCCTATTTGCTATTAACGGTTCGATAAGTAAGGACTTTCAAAGATAAAGCATTTTACGTGAACATGTGATATATACTGGATTTCTACTTTAATCATACATAAAAGGTGTTGTGTTATCACCCTAACCCGGGTGTAACGTGTTTGCGTGTGTTATCGTCCAAAACCAGACGTAACGTAAGAGGTTGTGTAACTCACCTTAGGGTGCGCTGCTACAAATTAGTAAGACTTCGAGTCTTGCTTAACTACCGAGCACCTATCGATTTCACATACGTAAGTGTGTGTTTGTACATGAGTAACATAGCCTAGACGACTGTATCAAATCAAGTAATTCCAAATATGACGTAGGTGACAATTCCAATACGTGATAAAAATCGTTTGTTCGAAAGTAGTCAAAATGACATTAAATCGAGGACACAAAGATTTACAAAAATCAATGTGAATAGGTTATTTCAAGTAATAAATGTAGAGACGATTGGGTAAACATATACGTTCATAAATATAAATTTCGGAGCGTAGTCAAACGTGTGAAAAGAAAAATAAAACGTCCGATATATATATTTATATGTCATGTCGAAATTTCAAAAGTTTAAAGAGAATCTTTAAAAAACGTTCGCATGACGATAAATCAACTATATCTATTTTTCTATGTTTAAAACTAATTTATTTTAATATAGAAGAGACCATCAAGTTTTAGTTCATTTAAATTATAGAGTTTTCGCAATATAAAAGTTCACGGGTATCCTAACGGTGTCTATGGAAACTTCACGGGGCGAGGTTTAATAGTTCTGTGATTGTAGTTTTGGGTTTTAGACCAAATAATGTTTAAAAATGACTAAAAATAAATAAAACAACGAAAATGGGGGTCACGGGACTCGAACCCGTGACCTAGAGCTTGTAGCACAGCGCCCTAGCCACTAGGCTAAGGGCTGATTCGTTAATTGGTTCACAACCCAAAGATTTTATTCATACAGCCACAAGAGAATCGGATCAGGTGGAAAAAAAACATGATAAATGATTTGGGGCTTGGAGATTCGAACCCGTGCCTCGCGCGAAGGGGTAGGCGCCCTAACCATTCCGCCAACCAACCTGATTGTGCTTTATTCCAGCACACAAAAAATATAAACCGTTCTAACCTGTCATCACCTTCTTCCCCAAAACTCCGGTGGCCGGAGTTTTATTCCGGTCACCGGAAAATCGCGAAACCATAGATAAATTAAAGAGAAACGTGCGACTAGAAGAGATAAAGGGTTACCTCGAATCGAAAATGAGTTCTGATGCGTTTTAGATGCCGAGAAGAACCCGAAAAATCCAGACTCCGGCATTTGGCGTTGCTCCGTTCTCGAATCTAATGCTTCGGGGTTGCTCAGTAGGGAATGGTGATCTTAGTGTATGAAAAGGGTGATGAGAAAGTGGTGACTGGCCGGAAATGCGAGTTCGCCGGAGAACTCGAAAAGAAAAAGAAAAACGATCGCGAGAGTGTGAGAGAGTTCGGTTGTTGATGGAGGTGATCAAATATGCTCTCAATTCTCTAATGATTGTACACAGGGACCGATCGATTGGAGTAATCGTGTAACCGACGAGGCTTGAAGGCGGTGTAAATAATTGTCGGTTACCAAAAACGTATATGTTTCTCGACGGTTTGTAGGTTTCGAATTGATTTTGGTCAATTGACAAGATTAGTCCCTCACCAAATTACATTGGAGGTTATGAAGTTCAGGACAATTACACCACAGTCCTTCCAGCTTTGATAAATATAAATCAAGTTTAGAAATTACAAGTTAGGTCCCTCACAATTGCAAACCGTTAACAAACTCTAACGGGGTTTAACGAAAAGTAACTTGGCGATGAGTATTCGAGTGTACATCACAACATATTTAACGAACGAAGTTTTATTAAAACATAACCTGTATATCTTTCACATAAAATCGTAGTTATAACCCATAACTATATGTTTCAAATTTGTGACAATCCGACTTTTCAGGTCACTTTCTAGCATTAACAGAATATAAAAACATATTAAATGTTGTGCGAACATTTATGTGTTGACTTGTTGACTTTAGCAAATTAGGGTTTTGTGTAGTAATCACTAAACGAGCATGCACTTAGGTTCGACGTTTGATATTCTTGTTCTATGATTTTATGTAAATCATACGTTACGATTTCATGTGAACGTTGCGTCAAATATATGTATATATATATATAAAACATAATTTAATCACATTTATGATTGTATGTAATTTAAGAACTCTAATTACAAGTTATTTAATCATAGAGTTATGTGATTTAAAGACATAAGTTATGATTTTAAAAGATTTTAATTACAAGTTATTATTTATAACTCTAGATACTTTGAATATATATAAGTTATAAATTTAAAACCTATGATTTTATGTGAAATTAAATGGAGAAGTGGGAATTATTATTTATGATTTTATGTAGTCGTTTAAGTTTATATTTTCTTATTAACGTTATACGATTTATAATTTTGACGTTCCTCGTATATTCGTCGTTGAAAACATTTCTCGTTAATTCCGTTAGGGTCGTTAACTCTTTTTGAACTTCAAGGGACTTAAGTTGTCATTCACCAAATTTGAATTATCTAGCTAAAACCTGGAGGGGCTATTCTATAAATATCTTAAACCTGTTCTCTAATTCTTGAGGGACTGAAAGTGTCAAATGCCAAAACTTGATTTAATGGCAATTACGAGCCATTCAAGACCTGGAATACGGTTTCGACCAACTTGAATTCGAGAATTAAAACCCCGATCAGTTTCAATCGACCCTTGATCATTAGGTCGAGTATAACTCCCGGAAATCATTGCCAACCACAACATACCATCTCAACTCTCGTTCTCTCTCTCGTTTTCCAGTTTCCGGCGAAGAAAAAACTCACCGAATAACACCACCGAACCACCACATTGTGCCATTGTTTACCATCGTTCTTCACGTCCCTGTAATCGTGAGTTCTTCACGAGCAACCAGAAGCAATCAGATTTGGATTTTGTGACGACGCTCGGTGTTCGCGTTTACATTTCGGGTTTATTTTCGGCTTCCAAATCACCTCGTATCTCATCTTCGATCCAAGGTGATTGATTGCTTGCACAAGACTCGTTCTTGCTACTTGAATTAACTGTTTTATCTGGAATCTTTGCTGAGCAACCTAAGGTGAGTTTCGCGGCCCCATTTTACTGTTTTAATCCTTTTGGGGGAGATTAACATGCATGATTTACACAACTGAGATAATTAGACTTTTATATATCACTTGAAGTACTTGTAGCACACTATACAACAAAGTCCTTCCTATGGTACCGTTAGTATTAATGACGATAGCGGGAAATATATTGTAGTACTACTGGGTCTGATAAACCCCACCCGGGTCAGTCGCGCTGACACGATTGGATATCAAACGGGTGTTATATTCGTCCTAAACACAACAAGGCAAACTGTAAACAACTGTTAGCTTCGGTGACCATCAACGTGCGAAGTTTCATGTATATAGCCTAGCTAGCTATTTGATATATATTAGTGATTATTCTCTTACAACTTGACGTTATTGAACGGTCAATCTTAAACTGAACTTGAAACGTTACTGAACTGTTAAACCTGTGAACTCACCAACCATTGTGTTAACACTTTAGCATGTTATATCTCAGGTCGCTAAACTGGATTGTCTGCCACGAGCTAGGATGCACCACATAAGGATTACTATTACCATGCATGCATCATAGACTTATTTATTTATCGAACTTATTACTTTTGGTTTGCGCATGTTTTGGCGCTTGAACAATTATTACAACTTTGTCGATTACGCTTCCGCATTTAAAAACACATTTACTATGGTTTTACTTTTACATTGCATATAGACTGTTCGTATGGCTAATGTGTTCGATCCTGGTTTGTCACGCTCCCTGCAGCGCGTTGTCGTGCGTGGGATTTTTGGGGGTGTGACAGATTGGTATCAGAGCCATTGGTTATAGTGAACTAGGTTTGCATTAGTAGACCGACTATAGCCTTAGACACACCTTAGTCATACACTCGAACACACACACTAGTATGTGACTATTTTACTATGTGTTACTTGTACTTATATATGTATATATATATGGTATATACGCAGACATGGCTGGATGGATATCCGCTTCCCAATCATCCTCATCATCATCATCCCCATCCGTCACCAGTAGGCGGGTTATTTCGAGTCCTACTACCCCGACTCATGGTGTTCGGAGGATAACTTCCGAGGGCCACGTATATGGAGAACCAAATGTCGTTCGTGGAAGAGACAACGGAAACTGGAACTGGTACGAGTCACTTGTGGCTAGTTGGGTTCAACGGGAACAAGTGCCACCTACTCCAACAGAGCCGTCGTCAACTCGATTCTTTCTACCCGAACTGCCGTATGCTATTGAAAGAGTTGTCGCGGCAATGGTCTCTATGTTTGACTGCGCGCTCAGGGAGATTAGGAAGCTATTTGATATGGTCAAAGAACTGCAGGATAATGGGGCCAACACCAGTCTCAGAGTTGCTATCCTTAAGGAGGAGTTGGAAGGGACTAATATGCGTCAGGCCGAGCATCAAGTAACACTGAGTGACACATATTATCAGGTGGATCATCTCTCAGAGCTGGTTCAGGCACTCACGGCTCGAGTTGCTGAGCTTGAGTTGGCCAGGGAGGCTGCGGCTCCGGCTCCGGCTCCAGCAGAACCTGTTGAAGAACCCATTGTGGAGGATCCCGAGGAAGAACCTGAGGAGGATCTTGAGGAAGAACCTGAAGAGGATCCCGAGGAGGAACCGGAGGAGGAGATGCCTGATGCATCCAGTGATCATGATAGCACTTGAGTTTATTGTTTTCACTTTTGTTTTGTTTGGTTGTTTGTTTTATCGGGAGGATGTTCCCAAGACTATGCATTTTGAATTTTAAATTTCTGTTGGATAATTTGTGAACGAGTTGCATTTTATTTGAAATGGGATTTACTATTTAATATGTGATTGTCTCCTGTGAAGTAATTTATTACTTATGTGATGGTTGTTGTGATTCATGTTATATATTATTCTCATTTTGGGTAATTGTGAATTGAAGATAATGGCAGACGGAACTGTACCAAACATGACACCGGCTGAATTGGCTGCACTGATCAACCAACATGTGGCTGCTGCCTTGGAGGCACATGCTCAAGGTGCAGGAAATGCAGGGCCTCCACAAGGTAACACAAAATTCGTGTTTTGTTGTTTGATGTGATCACACATATTGGTAATCTCTGCTTGAATGGTTGTATGAATGTATGTACAGGTAATGCTACATTTAAGACTTTCATGGACTGTAAGCCTAATCAGTTCAAAGGGACTGAAGGAGCTGTTAGCCTACTCCATTGGATTGAAAAAGTGGAATCTGCTTTTGAAATGTGTAACTGTCCTGAGGCTAGCAAAGTGAAATTTGCCACGGGTACTTTGGAAGGACCAGCACTCACCTGGTGGAAGACCGAGGTGCAGATGCTGGGGATTGAAGAAGCTAATGCAGTGCCTTGGGCCAAGTTCAAAGAGTTGCTACAAGAAGAGTATTGCCCACGGGACGAGATCCAGAAGTTGGAAACCGAGTTGTATAATCTCAAGATGGAGGGGTCTGAAATTGAAGCTTACACTACTCGTTCAAATTCTCTTGCGAATTTGTGTCCTAGAATCGCCACACCTGCTTACCGAAGAATCGAGCTGTATATCAAAGGTTTGGTACCCCAAATCCAGGGAATGGTGACTGCTTCAAACCCTGTGACTATTCGTGATGATGTAAGGATTGCTAATAGGCTCACGAATCAAGCGGTTGATCAAGGAGTCTTACCTCCTAATAAAGGAACTACTGGAACCTCTGATAACAAAAGAAAGTGGGATAATTCTGGGAATCAGTCTGGAAACAAGTCTTCCAATCAGCAGAACCATCAAAACCAGAATCGCAAGTTTGATAATTCTAGAAATTTCTCCTCGAACAACCAGAAGCAGAACAATCAAGGCCGAGGCGTCCAAGGAGGATCATCTTACATGGGAAACTCCCCACGTTGTAACAAGTGCGGTTTCCATCACTATGGTGCGTGTGACTCTTATGTGTGTGCAAATTATGGAAAGAAGGGTCATCAGTCCAAAACCTGCAGGGTTAAGAACAATGGGAAACAAGTTCAGGATGCTGAAGCCCCTAAAGGTTGTTTTAATTGTGGGAAAGAAGGCCACATAAAAAGAAATTGCCCCTAGCTGAACGGTGGAAACAACAACAACTACAACAACAACAATAACACTGGCAATCGCAATGGCAATAATAACAACAACAATGGGAACAATGGAGGAAATGGCGCCAGGGGTAGAGCTTTTGTTATAGGCTCGGGAGATGCCAGAGCAGATCCAAATGTCGTTACTGGTAAGTTTTCTCTTAACGGATACTATGCTCTAGTCTTGTTTGACACTGGTGCCGATAGAAGCTTCATATCTACTAAATTTAGCAATATGATAAATGCCAACATGACTCCTTTAGATGCTAAATATGTAGTTGAAATTGCTAATGGTAAACTTGTTGAGTCTACCCATATAGTTAAAGACTGTAAATTGGAATTGGCTGGCCATAAATTAGGAATAGATCTTTTGCCTATCACCTTGGGAAGTTTTGACGTAATTGTGGAAATGGATTGGCTATCCAAGAATCGGGCTGAAATCGTTTGTCATGAGAAAATTGTTCGGATACCGTTGCCTAGTGGAGAGTTAGTCTCAGTTCAAGGGGAAAAGTGTGGTACTGTTATGGGTGTGATATCTTATCTCAAGGCACAGAAGTGTTTGCGTAAAGGACATTTTGCTGTTCTCGCGAACATTACAGAGAAAACAAATGAGGAGAAGAGAATTGAAGATATCCCGATCGTGAAGGACTTTCCTGAAGTCTTTCCGGAAGATCTACCAGGTCTACCGCCTCATCGAGAAGTTGAATTTCAGATTGATCTTGCTCCTGGAGCAGCACCTATTGCTCGTGCACCTTATCGTTTAGCACCAAATGAGTTACAAGAGCTATATACTCAACTTCAAGAACTACTTGAAAAGGGATTTATTAGGCCCAGCTCATCACCCTGGGGAGCTCCAGGGTTGTTTGTTAAGAAGAAGGATGGAACCTTTCGAATGTGCATCGATTACAGAGAGCTCAATAAGGTGACTGTCAAGAATCGTTATCCCTTGCCCCGAATCGATGATTTGTTTGATCAACTACAAGGATCTAGCTATTATTCCAAAATCGATTTAAGATCAGGATATCACCAACTGAGAGTCCGCGAGGAGGATGTCTCGAAAATAGCGTTTAGAACTCGTTATGGTCACTATGAGTTCATGGTTATGCCATTTGGGTTAACCAACGCACCAGCGATTTTCATGGACTTGATGAATCGCGTTTGCAATCCATATCTTAATAAATTCGTCATCGTCTTCATTGATGATATTCTGATATATTCTAAGTCTAAAGAAGAGCACGAACAACATCTTCGTTTGATCTTGGAGTTACTCAAGAAGGAGCAATTGTATGCAAAATTTTCAAAGTGTGATTTCTGGATGCGTGAGGTGCAATTTCTTGGTCATATTGTTAATGATCAGGGGATTCACGTTGATCCAATCAAAGTTGAGGCAATTAAGAATTGGCCTGCGCCCAAGACACCAACGGAGATTCGCCAATTTCTTGGTTTGGCAGGTTATTATAGACGATTTATTGAAGGATTTTCAAAGATAGCCCAACCACTTACGGCGCTAACGCATAAAGGAACGGCGTATAACTGGAATGAAAAGCATGAAGCCGCTTTTCAGCTACTAAAGCAGAAACTTTGTAGCGCGCCAATATTATCCCTACCAGAAGGTAGTGATGAGTTCGTGGTGTATTGTGATGCATCGAAGCAAGGATTAGGTTGCGTGCTGATGCAAAGGGAGAAAGTCATAGCTTATGCCTCTCGTCAATTAAAGATTCATGAGCAGAATTATACAACTCATGATTTGGAGTTGGGAGCAGTCATTTTCGTGTTGAAAATTTGGAGACATTATCTTTATGGTACAAAGTGTACTATCTACACTGATCACAAAAGTCTCGAGCATATCTTTGCTCAAAAGGAATTGAACATGAGACAATGTCGTTGGGTGGAACTTCTTAATGATTATGATTGCGCAATTAGATACCATCCAGGCAAAGCTAATGTAGTAGCTGATGCCTTAAGTCGGAAGGACAACCCCAAGCCTAGAAGAGTTCGTGCGTTACAACTTACTATTCATACAGGATTACCCGATCAGATCCGGAATGCACAACTCGAAGCACTCAAGGATGAGAACATTGAATTAGAATCCTTGCGGGGTATGGATAAATTACTGGAAGTTAGATCCGATGGTATCCGGTATTGTGCGAACCGAATATGGATTCCCGTGTATGGAAATTTGAGGGAATTGAATATGGATGAAGCCCATAAGTCTCGTTATTCTATTCATCCAGGCTCGGATAAGATGTACCAAGATTTGAAACTGATTTACTGGTGGCCTAAGATGAAAGCAGACATTGCCACTTACGTAAGCAAGTGCTTGACTTGTTCCAAGGTTAAGGCAGAATACCAGAAACCGGCAGGGTTACTTCAACAACCAAAAATTCCCGAGTGGAAATGGGAGGGTATCGCCATGGATTTTATCACAAAGTTACCCCGTACAGCAAGCAGATGTGATACAATTTGGGTAATTATTGATCGCTTAACTAAGTCGGCACATTTTCTACCGATCAAGGAAACTGATACCTCCGAGACATTAGGCAAACTTTATCTTAAAGAGATCGTCTCGCGACATGGAGTACCCGTTTCTATCATCTCAGATCGAGATGCTCGATTTACATCCAAATGTTGGGAATCTCTACATGAAGCATTGGGATCGCGTCTGGATATGAGTACTGCATATCATCCTTAGACCGATGGTCAAAGTGAACGGACCATTCAAACCCTTGAGGACATGCTGCGTGCATGTGCTATTGATTTTGGTGAAAGTTGGGATAAACACTTACCCTTGGTGGAATTCTTGTATAACAACAGTTGTCACACCAGTATCGGTGTAGCTCCGTTTGAAGCACTTTACGGGCGAAAGTGTAGATCACCTCTCTGTTGGGCGGAAGTTGGTGACAGTCAACTCACAGGTCCTGAGTTAGTACTCGAGACAACAGAGAAAATCGTGCAAATTCGTAATCGTATGGCAGCCACACGAGATAGACAGAAAAGTTGTGCCGATAAACGGAGAAGACCTTTGGAATTTGAAGAAGGAGACAAGGTCTTGTTTAAAGTCTCACCCTGGAAGGGTGTAGTACGTTTTGGTAAACGTGGTAAGTTAAACCCAAGATACATTGGGCCATTTAAGATTGTTAAAAGAGTTGGCCTATCAGCTTATGAACTAAACTTACCAGCAGAATTAAGTGGGGTCCATAACGTCTTCCATGTGTCGAATCTAAAGAAATGTTTAGCGGATGAGACATTAATCACTCCACTTGAGGAGTTACATGTAGACGAACAACTTCGATTTATCGAAGAACCGGTAGAAATTATGGACCGGGAGGTTAAACAATTAAAGCGTAGCAAAATCCCAATCGTTAAAGTTCGTTGGAACTCGAGACATGGTCCTGAATTTACATGGGAACGCGAAGATCAGATAATGAAGAAATATCCCAGACTATTCAAGGATCAGCCTTCGTCTAGTTCAGGTACTGGATCAATTTTCGCGGACGAAAATTCTTCAACAAGGGGATGATGTGACGACTGAGAATTTTTTTTCTTTTCTTTGTGTCTAGCTCATTAACTTTTACCGCGTTACGCAATTTTCGAGGACGAAAAGTCTTCAACAAGGGGATACTGTGACAATCCGACTTTTCAGGTCACTTTCTAGCATTA
Source organism: Deinandra increscens subsp. villosa (assembly GCA_039602395.1). NCBI lineage: Eukaryota > Viridiplantae > Streptophyta > Magnoliopsida > Asterales > Asteraceae > Deinandra > Deinandra increscens. Next base: position 82,957,373 of record JBCNJP010000027.1, on the reverse strand, counting down.
ACTGAACATAAAAACGTATTAAATGTTGTTGACTTGTTGACTTTAGCAAGTTATTATTTATAACTCTAGATACTTTGAATATATATAAGTTAGAAATTTAAAACCTATGATTTTATGTGAAATTAAATGGAGAAATGGGAATTATTATTTATGATTTTATGTAGTCGTTTAAGTTTATATTTTCTTATTAACGTTATACGATTTATATTTTTGACGTTCCTCGTATATTCGTCGTTGAAAACATTTCTCGTTAATTCCGTTAGGGTCGTTAACTCTTTTTGAACTTCAAGGGACTTAAGTTGTCATTCACCAAATTTGAATTATCTAGCTAAAACCTGGAGGGGCTATTCTGTAAATATCTTAAACCTGTTCTCTAATTCTTAAGGGACTGAAAGTGTCAAATGCCAAAACTTGATTTAATGGCAATTACGAGCCATTCAAGACCTGGAATACGGTTTCGACCAACTTGAATTCGAGAATTAAAAACCCGATCAGTTTCAATCGACCCTTGATCATTAGGTCGAGTATAACTCCCGGAAATCATTGCCAACCACAACATACTATCTCAACTCTCGTTCTCTCTCTCGTTTTCCAATTTCCGGCGAAGAAAAAAACTCACCGAATAACACCACCGAACCACCACATTGTGCCATTGTTTACCATCGTTCTTCACGTCCCTGTAATCGTGAGTTCCTCACGAGCAACCAGAAGCAATCAGATTTGGATTTCGTGACGACGCTCGGTGTTCGCGTTTACGTTTCGGGTTTATTTTCGGCTTCCAAATCACCTCGTATCTCATCTTCGATCCAAGGTGATTGATTTCTTGCACAAGACTCGTTCTTGCTACTTGAATTAACTGTTTTATCTGGAATCTTTGCTGAGCAACCTAAGGTGAGTTTCACGGCCCCATTTTACTGTTTTAATCCTTTTGGGGGAGATTAACATGCATGATTTACACAACTGAGATAATTAGACTTTTATATATCACTTGAAGTACTTGTAGCACACTATACAACAAAGTCCTTCCTATGGTACCGTTAGTATTAATGACGATAGCGGGAAATATATTGTAGTACTACTGGGTCTGACAAACCCCACCCGGGTCAGTCGCGCTGACACGATTGGATATCGAACGGGTGTTATATTCGTCCTAAACACAACAAGGCAAACTGTAAACAACTGTTAGCTTCGGTGACCATCAACGTGCGAAGTTTCATGTATATAGCCTAGCTAGCTATTTGATATATATTACTGATTATTCTCTTACAACTTGATGTTATTGAACGGTCAATCTTAAACTGAACTTGAAACGTTACTGCACTGTTAAACCTGTGAACTCACCAACCATTGTGTTAACACTTTAGCATGTTATATCTCAGGTCGCTAAACTGGATTGTCTGCCACGAGCTAGGATGCACCACATAAGGATTACTATTACCATGCATGCATCATAGACTTATTTATTTATCGAACTTATTACTTTTGGTTTGCGCATGTTTTAGCGCTTGAACAATTATTACAACTTTGTCGATTACGCTTCCGCACATATAGACTGTTCGTATGGCTAATGTGTTCGATCCTGGTTTGTCACGCTCCCTGCGGCGCGTTGTCGCGCGTGGGATTTTTGGGGGTGTGACAAAATTCCTACAAAATTATAGAAATGCTTCGAGTAATTACGTGACATATCGTCACATAAAATCATAAAAGGACGTGCGTATATATACATATATACCACATAAAAAAAATAATAAATATATTTGTCACATAAAACGACAAAACATTTTCATGAAATCATAAAATATAATTTATATCAAATTATAAATTATATATATTCAAGTAAGTTAACCGACGTCTAGACTCATGTGCAATGTTCGTGTAACGATTCTAGTTAACTGATATAATGGACATTTACTAAAGAAAACACAAGTTTTTAACGGGGTTAACCTGGGAAATTGCCGGTTGTCACATCATCCCCTTGTCTAGGAATTTTCGTCCCGAAAATTTGCCTTAAGTCATTACAGTTCTGTGGAAAGAAAAGAAACCTTTTAGGGTTGCTACATCATCCCCTTGTTAAGGAAATTTTGTCCCAAAATTTAACTCATACCTTTGATTAGATGTTAAAGCTTGATCAAATAGGTGAGGACATTTCTTTCTCATCTGATCTTCTCGTTCCCACGTGAACTCCGGTCCACGCCTAGATTGCCATCTCACTTTGACGATGGGAATTTTACTTCGTTTCAATGTTTTCTCCCTACGTCCCATGATTTCCACGGGTTGTTAGATAAATCGCAGTTGTTCATCGATTTGTAGTTCTTCTAACGGTACAGTGAGAGTGTCGTCAGCTAAACACTTCCTCAAGTTCGAAACGTGAAACACGTTGTGTACTCCATCCAATTCAGGAGGTAAATTTAAACGGTAAGCCATCGGACCAATGCTTTCGGTGATCTCGAATGGTCCTACATAGCGAGGATTTAACTTCCCGCGCTTTCCAAAGCGTACAACACCTTTCCATGGTGAGACTTTCAGCAGTACTTTGTCGCCGACTACAAATTCCAACGGCCTTCGGCGTTTATCTGCACAACTCTTTTGTCTGTCTCTTGCCGCTTTCATGCGGTTTCTGATTTGCACGATTCTCTCCGTGGTCTCGTGTACTAGTTCAGGTCCAGTGAGTTGACTCTCACCGACCTCGGCCCAACAGACCGGCGATCTGCATTTTCGTCCGTAAAGAGCCTCAAATGGAGCTGCTCCAATACTAGTATGGTAGATGTTGTTATAGGAGAATTCTACAAGTGGTAAATGTGTTTCCCAATTTTTTTCCGAAGTCGAGCACACATGCTCTAAGCATATCCTCGAGAGTTTGGATGGTACGTTCAGTCTGTCCATCTGTTTGAGGATGATACATGGTACTCATATCTAAGCGAGGGTCCATCGCTGCTTGTAAGGATCTCCAAAAGTTTGAAGCAAACCTAGGGTATCGGTCAGAGATAATAGACAAAGGCACTCCGTGAAGCTTGACAATCTCCTTGAGGTAAATTTTTGCAAGTTTCTCTCTTTTATCACTTTCTTTGATAGCTAGGAAATGGGCGGATTTTGTTAATCGGTCAACGATAACCCAAATCATATCGTTACCACCAGAAGAACGGAGCAATCCCGTGATGAAATCCATTGAGATTTCTTCCCATTTCCATTAAGGAATTTTAGGTTGTTGCAGTAATCCTGCTGGCTTTCGATGTTCCGTTTTGACCTTCGCACACGTCAGGCACTTGCTAACATATCTAGCGATATCAACTTTCATATTAGGCCACCAATATAGCCCCTTTAGGTCTTGATACATCTTGTCTGAACCTGGATGGATCGAATAATGGGACTTATGGGCCTCGTCCATCACCAGTTCTCTAAGATTTCCATGGAGAGATACCCATATACGATCCTTATAATAACGAAGTCCATCGGACTTAACTTCAGAAGTTCCATCGACGTCACGTAATGATTCAGACCCGAAATTTTCCTCCTTCAGGGCCTCATTCTGAGCATCCCGGAGTCTATCCGGTAGCCCCGTATGGATCGTTAATTGGAGAGCTCGAACCCTTCTAGGTTTAACATGCTCCTTTCGACTCAAGGCATCGGTCACTATGTTGGCCTTGCCTGGATGATGCTTTATTGCTAGATCGTAGTCGTTTAGCAATTCGACCCACCTACGTTGCCTCATGTTGAGTTCCTTCTGTTCAAATATGTGCTGGAGACTCTTGTGATCAGTGAATATCGTACATTTTGTACCGTATAAGTAGTGTCTCCAAAATTTCAAAGCAAATACGACTGCGCCCAACTCTAGGTCGTGAGTTGTGTAATTCTTCTCATGAGACTTTAGTTGCCTTGATCCGTATGCGATAACTTTACCTCTTTGCATCAAAACACATCCGAGTCCCTGGATTGACGCGTCACAATAGACCTCGAAGTCGTCAATCCCATCAGGTAAATATAATATAGGTGCAGTACAAAGTTTCTCTTTCAGAGTTTGGAAGGCTGTCTCCTCCTTGTCACCCCATCTGTACTGAACCCCTTTGTGCGTAAGAGCGGTCAATGGTTGAGCTAACTGAGAAAATCCCTTTATAAAACGACGGTAGTAACCTGCTAAACCTAGAAATTGATGAATTTCCGTAGGAGCTCTAGGAGTAGGCCAACTTTTAATGGCCTCGATCTTGGCTGGGTCAACGTGAATACCTTGCTCATTGACGATGTGACCCAGAAATTGAACCTCTCGGATCCAGAAATCGCACTTAGAGAATTTTGCGTAGAGTTGTTCTTTCTTTAACAATTCTAAGATTAACCGTAGATGTTCCTCGTGTTCTTCTTTCTTCTTGGAGTAGATGAGGATGTCGTCGATAAACACTATGATGAACTTATCCAGATAGGGCTTGCACACACGGTTCATGAGATCCATGAACACAGCTGGTGCATTTGTCAGCACAAAAGGCATGACCAAGAATTCATAATGACCGTAGCGTGTTCTGAAGGCTGTCTTTTCGATGTCCTCCTCACGGACTTGAAGCTGATGGTAACCAGACCTTAAATCAATCTTGGAATAGTAACTGGATCCTTGAAGCTGGTCGAATAGGTCGTCTATTCGTGGAAGAGGGTATCGATTCTTGATAGTGACTTTGTTGAGTTCGCGGTAATCAATGCACATCCTGAATGTGCCATCCTTCTTTTTGACGAATAGCACCGGTGCTCCCCATGGTGACGAGCTATGTCTAATAAAACCCTTATCTAACAGTTCTTGCAGTTATGTAGATAGCTCATTCAATTCATTCACCGCTAGACGATATGGTGCACGCGCGATCGGAGCTGCTCCCGGAGCAAGGTCAATCCCAAATTCTACTTGTCAAAATGGAGGAAGGCCAGGTAGTTCCTCAGGGAATACCTCATGGTAATCACGTACGATCGGGAAGTCTTCGATTTTCCTCTCCACCCTGGTTTGGTCTGTAACTGTGGCCAGGATTGCCACGTGTCCTTTCCGAAGACACTTCTACGCCTTTAGGTATGATATGATTCCGGAGACAGCACCTCCCTTTTCGCCCTGAATCGAGGGTACTTCTCCACCGGAGACGGATATTCGTATGACTTTTTCTTGACAGACAATTTCCGCCTGATGTTTGGATAGCCAGTCCATGCCTACTATCACGTCGAAGCTAGCGATGGTAAAAGGCATAAGGTCTATACTTAGTTTATGACCAGATAGTTCTAATGTGCAGCCTTCAACCAAGTGAGTGGTGTCGAGAAGCTTACCATTTGCTAATTCAACTGTATACCTAGCTTTTAGTGGAGTTTGAGTAACCTTAATCAACTTACAGAACTTAGTCGGGATAAAACTTTTCTCAGCACCAGTATCAAATATGACATTTGCGAAGTAGTTGTTTAGAAGAAACTTACCGGTAATGACGTTGACATCATTTCTCGCTTCACCTGAACCCATAACAAAAGCTCTCCTTTGGCGCCATCTCCACCGTTTCTACCACCATCACCGCCGTTGTTATTGTTGTTACGGTGGTTATTGTTGTTGCCAACATTGTTGTTATCATTTCGAAGTTATGGGCAGTCCCTCTTCAAGTGCCCTGGCTTTCCAAATTCATAACACCCCCTAGGGCCTTCATTATTCTGCCTCTGGTTCTGATTCTGACTCTGGTTTTGATTCTGATTGGGACGGTTTTATAGTTCACCCCAACAATTCTTAGCTTCATGGCCCCCTTTACCACAACGCTCACAGGTGAGTTTCTTGCATGCCCCATTGTGGTGTTGGTTGCACCGATTGCAGAACGGTGCTCGTCCCTTGTACCCATTGTGATTCTGATTACTACCACCTTGGCAGTTCTGATTACCGCCCCCGCTGTTGGTGTTACCATTGTTATAGTCACCCCTGGAATTGTTATATCTCTTGTTTTGGTTGTGAGAGTTAGAGTATCTCCCATTATTGTTGCCACTACCATTGTTGTTGTTGTTACTAAAGTCGTCATCTCTCTTTCTTTTCCCATCTAGGGCAGTCTTGGGGACCTTTCTGGGTGGCAACGTTCCTTGCTCTATGGCCTGGTCAGTTAACTTATGGGCCAACCTGATAGCATTCTGCACATTTGCAGGGTTTGAGGCAGTAACCATCCCCTTGATCTGTGGAGCTAACCCATCCACGTACCTTTCAATCCTTTTGAAGTCAGCATCAACCATCGTAGGACACAGCACCGCGTACTCATGGTAGCGAGCGGTGTACTCTTCAACCTCAGAACTTACCATTTTCAAGTTCTAGAACTCACCTTCCAACCTTTTGACCTGGTCGCGAGGACAATACTCCTCCATCATGGCATCCTTAAATTCCTGCCAAGTCATAGCATTCGCTGCGTCGAGCCCTAGCATTTGGATTTGTGCGTTCCACCAAGTGATGGCAGCTCCCTCGAGTGTAGCGGTTGCGAAATTTACCCGATTCGCAACTGGGCAGTTGCACATTGAGAACACCTTTTCTGATTTCTCGAGCCATCGCAGCAGACCCACGACTCCTTCATCACCCCTGAACCTGAGTGGCTTACAATCCATGTAAGTTTTAAAGGTGCACTGAGCTGGGCCTGGATCGTTTCATGAAATCATTTTAGAAAGTAATTTTTGAGAGTGAGAGAAAAAAAAATGTAGTCAATTTTTTTCATGTGTTCTACTTACCACCGTTGTTGTTTCCTTTTGCTTGAGCCGCAGCGAGTGCTGCCGAAACGTTTTCGTTTATCAAAGCCTGGATCTGAGCTGCTGTGGGGTGTTCAGCCATGATTCTGTTTGTCATACAAACATTTCAATGATTAATATACCCAATATTAATTTCATTATATACGTTAGAACGCATACAACCAAATATTTAATATATCCAATATCAATTTCATTAAGCACTTAACAATTATTCATGCATCCCTCCATCAAACGAAATAATTTTTAGAAACACATTGGAAAAATAAAGATGTAATATCCATTACAAAATTTAAAATCCAACCACAATGAATGTCAACATTTGAAACATTCAAAATAAAATGAACACCCAGTCAATTTTATTCGAAGTAACAAAATAAAAGAAAAGAAGACAGATTAGATCATGGATCAATAACATCTGGTTCTTCCTCCATGTCCTCTTGAGGCTCCTCCTCAAAAGGTTCTTCTTCAAAGGGTTCCTCCTCTTGTTCTTGGAAAGGAGCACCTTGAACCTGCAGGGCTGCCATTTGAGCTTGGAAGGCGGCGACCTGTGCCATAGGTGCCGCGTTGGAATGTTGGAGTGCTGCATTAGAATGTTGGAGCGCAGTAATCTGATGTTGTGCTTGATGCAGTCCATGCTCCAAATCTGCTGGATTGGGTCGCGACTCAAGCGCAGTGACCCTGCTACGGATACCCATTACCCCCTGAGACAAGTTGTAGTGGTAGGTATCCCGCTCCCTGCTACGGATACCCATTACCCCCTGAGACAAGTTGTAGTGGTAGGTATCCCGCTCCCTCTGATCAGTCGTGTGGTGCCATATTGTCAGAACCCAGACAGACACAAACAAATGAAAAACAACCTAATGTGAGTAATCGATCTTTGGCACGCGAAAAGAAAATGTTTTTGGGAATTGTTGTAACTAATGTTCGAAAACAGTTACAGTTTAGAATTTTGAAAATTCTAGTTCTCTGCAACCAAGGGCTCTGATACCAATCTGTCACGCCCCTAATTTCCACTAACGGAGTTTTACCGTGTGGGGTGTGAACTAGACCAGGACCCGAGTCATTAGTTACATCAAACATAAGTTTAGGGTTCAAATTATAAATATATATTTCCAAACGGGAAATATTAAAACCAGAGTTCAAGTTTAGCGGAAGCTTATAAAAGTTATGTTGCGCAAAACAAGCGCCCGATAAGTAAAAAAAGTTCAAGATAAAGGTTTTAAAAGCAAGTTCCCAAAAATAAAGTTTAACCAGCGTACGTGCCCAAAAATCCGATTCTCCTAGCGTCCTGCAAAGCATGCATAAGAGCAAGTGTCAACTAATGTTGGTGAGTTCATATAAGCACATAAGTATAACTAGTATAGTTATGCAGTATGAATACAACAGTTTTTATTCGTATATAAGCATGTATATTAACAGTACAATCCATATCGTAGGTAGCGAGCCTAAGTTCATGTCACTAAAACGTTCGCAACCGAAGCTGACCAATTAGTTGTAGGAATAATTCCTTACGTGGTTTGCCTTCCCCGTGTCTACTCGATCACGGTAAGTTTAGGCTGACATTTTCCTCAGTCCGACCGCCAGTCGGGTGGTGCATCTCGTGCCCGCTGAGTGGGGTTTGTCAGACCCCAGTAGTACTACCCAATATCCCCTCCCTATTTGCTATTAACGGTTCGATAAGTAAGGACTTTCAAAGATAAAGCATTTTACGTGAACATGTGATATATACTGGATTTCTACTTTAATCATACATAAAAGTTGTTGTGTTATCACCTAACCCGGATGTAACGTGTTTGCGTGTGTTATCGTCCAAAACCGGACGTAACGTAAGAGGTTGTGTAACTCACCTTAGGGTGCGCTGCTACAAATTAGTAAGACTTCGAGTCTTGCGTAACTACCGAGCACCTATCGATTTCACATACGTAAGTGTGTGTTTGCACATGAGTAACATAGCCTAGACGACTGTATTAAATCAAGTAATTCCAAATATGACGTATGTGACAATTCCAATACGTGATAAAAATCGTTTGTTCGAAAGTAGTCAAAATGACATTAAATCGAGGACCCAAAGATTTACAAAAATCAATGTGAATAAGTTATTCCAAGTAATAAATGTAGAGACGATTGAGTAAACATATACGTTCATAAATATAAATTTTGGAGCGTAGTCAAACGTGTGAAAAGAAAAATAAAACGTCTGATATATATATTTATATGTCGTGTCGAAATTTCAAAAGTTTAAAGAGAATCTTTAAAAAACGTTCGCATGACGATAAATCAACTATATCTATTTTTCTATGTTTAAAACTAATTTATTTTAATATAGAAGAGACCATCAAGTTTTAGTTCATTTAAATTATAGAGTTTTCGCAATATAAAAGTTCACGGGTATCCTAACGGTGTCTATGGAAACTTCACGGGGCGAGGTTTAATAGTTCTGTGATTGTAGTTTTGGGTTTTAGACCAAATAATGTTTAAAATCACTAAAAATAAATAAAACAACGAAAATGGGGGTCACGGGACTCGAACCCGTGACCTAGAGCTTGTAGCATAGCGCCCTAGCCACTAGGCTAAGGGCTGATTCGTTAACTGGTTCGCAGCCCAAAGATTTTATTCATACAGCCACAAGAGAATCGGATCAGGTGGAAAAAAACATGATAAAAGATTTGGGGCTTGGAGATTCGAACCCGCACCTCACGCGAAGGGGCAGACGCCCTAACCACTCCGCCAACCAACCTGATTGTGCTTTATTCCAGCACACAAAAAATATAAACCGTTCTAACCTGTCATCACCTTCTTCCCCAAAACTCCGGTGGCCGGAGTTTTATTCCGGTCACCAGAAAATCGTGAAACCATAGATAAATTAAAGAGAAACGTGCGACTAGAAGAGATAAAGGGTTACCTCGAATCGAAAATGAGTTCTGATGCGTTTTAGATGCCGAGAAGAACCCGAAAAATCCCGACTCCGACGTTTGGCGTTGCTCCGTTCTCGAATCTAATGCTTCGGGGTTGCTCAGTAGGGAATGGTGATCTCAGTGATGTATGAAAAGGGTGATGAGAAAGTGGTGACTGGCCGGAAATGCGAGTTCGCCGGAGAACTCGAAAAGAAAAAGAAAAACAATCGCGGGAGTGTGAGAGAGTTCGGGTGTTGATGGAGGTGATCAAATATGCTCTCAATTCTCTAATGATTGTACACAGGGACCGATCGATTGGAGTAATCGTGTAACCGATGAGGCTTGAAGGCGGTGTAAATAATTGTCGGTTACCAAAAACGTATATGTTTCTCGACGGTTTGTAGGTTTCGAATTGATTTTGGTCAATTGACAAGATTAGTCCCTCACCAAATTACATTGGAGGTTATAACGTTCAGGACAAATACACCACAGTCCTTCCAGCTTTGATAAATATAAATCAAGTTTAGAAATTACAAGTTAGGTCCCTCATAATTGCAAACCGTTAACAAACTCTAACGGGTTTTAACGAAAAGTAACTTGGCGATGAGTATTCGAGTGTACGTCACAACATATTTAACGAACGAAGTTTTATTAAAACATAACCTGTATATCTTTCACATAAAATCGTAGTTATAACCCATAACTATATGTTTCAAATTCCTACAAAATTATAGAAATGCTTCGAGTAATTACGTGACATATCGTCACATAAAATCATAAAATGGCGAGCGTATATATATATATATACATATATACCACATAAAAAAAATAATAAATATATTTGTCACATAAAACAATAAAACATTTTCATGAAATCATAAAATATAATTTATATCAAATTATAAATTATATATATTCAAGTAAGTTAACCGACGTCTAGACTCATGTGCAATGTTCGTGTAACGATTCTAGTTAACTGATATAACGGACGTTTACTAAAGATAACACAAGTTTTTAACGGGGTTAACCTGGGAAATTGCCGGTTGTCACAGTTTGGTTAGTCTAAAGGACAAGAAACTTGTGGGGCTCAAGTCACATGACTATCATATGCTGATGCATTAGTCTGCCAATTGCAATTCGGTCACTCATGCCTAAATGACAAGATATGCTATTATCAGGCTCTAATTTTTTTTTTCAAATCAATATGTAGCAAAGAGATCAATGTCGAAGAACTATATCAATTGCAAGCAAATCTTTGTGTCACACTATGCCTGCTTGAGAAATGTAAGGAATATCGCTTTGGAGATTTACAGCTGAAAGCCAGTTTTGTTGTTTTCCGGTTGAAGTTTAAGTTCAAGCGGAAGTCTCAACTTCAAGCGGAACCGGTAGTTCAAGCGGAAGAAGCATTTTTGTCTAATAGCGAATATTCCGGGTGAACTCGATTATCCACCAGATAATAGGTTCAACCGGACTTTTCCTGAGATGTCTTTTCAGTAGTCCAATCCTACAAAAGCTTCTCGGTTGCTTCCAAATATATCAAAGCCGCTCTCCTAAAATAGGTTGTTGTTGTTAACACTCAAGATATTCCGATTATTGAAGTTTATTCTTTTGGTAGTTTGTATTTGACTTTGTAGTTAACGGTTTAGATTAAATCGTTCGAGATCAATGGTTGTCATTAATCTCATCTGCACTATATATAGCATTAGTTAGCTCTAGTTTACACACGGTTCTTGATCACCTTGTAATAGTGTAACTTTGAGTTAATGCAAATAGTGCCGAGTAATCCTTACTTCTTTGTTACTATACTTACTCAAATCAAACACTACCTAATACAAGAGAACTAAAATCAGCTCAAGTAAAGTGAAATATAAATTTAATTCCGCGGGGTTATATTTACAAGTAGAGGGTTCTTGTTTAGTTAAAGTCTAACTAATTTTCGATCCTACAAGTGGTAACTTGGTTTTGTCTAGGGATACTGGTAAAATGCCAGTTGAGGACTGCTATACACTACCTGAATTGACAAAACTGTACCTAAATTTCTAAACACAGGTTGATCACTTGAACACAACTGTTGCAACTTTGGTGAAGGCTGCTCATACTGAAGCTGAGGCTGTCAAATTGGGGGAGAAGTTGACTTCAACACTTGCTATTCTTGAAATTGAAGAAACTGATAGAATTCCGGCTAAAGTTAGAGCCACAGCCTGCAAGAAAATTGGTATCAAGCCCTTCACAGTTGAAGAAAGTTGGGTAAACATGAAGAGCAATCAACTGATTTCTATTTCTCCATTTGAAGACCCCAACCTCACTGAATTAGTTCAGTCTTCAATGTTGATTGCTGGTGCTTTCCCGGAGCACATCAACATGATCACTAGGCTACTAAAAGATGTTATTTTTCTGGCTAAAAAAAGTAGTGATCAAGCTGAATAGAATATTGCTTCCACCAGCAAGGAAACAGCTGAATATGAAGACAGCACTGACACTGTAGCAGTGGAAATCATGAATGAAGGAGAAGATGAGAACTTGATCGGTGAAGAAGAAGGAACCGATGTGTTAGAGCTGACATATAAAGAACCTGAAGTCACCCAACCTCAGGTGGTGACTGAAGGTCTACAAATAGTTCAACCGAAAGTTCAACCGGTAGTTCAACCGGAAGTTGAAACCCAGATTGAAGTTATTCAAATTGATGAAAACACTCCTGATCCAACATATGGCCCTGGTCAATCAATATTTGGGTCTGATCAACCACCTGTGGTTCAACCGGAAGACCAGTTGAGTGAAGAGGCTGAAGACATAGCTGAAACTCTAATAGCTATGAGGAGTACAGAGCCAGTTCAAGCTGAAGAGCCAATTCAACCTGCAATTATCAGAACCATTCAGCAGGTTGTTCAAACTCCTAAACTAGAGGCTATAAACAAAATGGTGGAAGATGCCAGATTCGTTGCTGAAGATGAGAGGCTAGCAAAAGAGCTTCAAGAGGAATTGGATTTGTTCTCACAAGATGGAGTTGTTGAAAGTTTATTTGAAGAAGCTAAGAAAAGGTCTTTCAACTGGAGGTTAAGGTAATACAACCTTGATTCCATGACTGAAGCTGAAGGCAAATCCTGATATCTATTGCCTCTCAGATGCCCACCAAACTGGTGAAAAATGATGAGAACTACCTGCTGTTAACAAAGGTAAAGAGGGTCCTGGTTGTCAAAAATTTGAAATCAGAGGAAGAGGTTGCTCAGTTGAAGGTAAGGGAGTTGTGCAACTTAATTGATTCAATCTTTCAAGAACTCAAAGGAGATGTAACTGCTGTGAACCCAAAGCTGGTGCTGCCCCCACCTTCAGAATATACTTCAAGTATGGCAGCTAACTTAAATGTTAAACCGGAAATCACTAATGATGCAGATATCCTACCTCCACATTCCTTCTTCTTTAACCCAAACCCTACACCTACAGCTACTCCATCAGCATGCCAGTCACTTGCCATCATACCATATAAGCCACCCTCAGTATCCAAGAAGGTAGCCACCAAACTTTCTAACCCAAGGTATAGAACATATAACTTCACTCCAATTGTCCCCTTTAAAAAGAAACCTGCTCACACCATCGATTTCTCATATATTTTCCCACAAACTCCTCCCTCCAGCCCTACACCCGAAGCTAGTAGACCACCAACTCAAACATCCTTGCCTCCACTCGCCAGCAGAGAACCCACAATCACCAATGCTCCCACACCACCTGCCAAACCATCAGAAGTTCAACCCGGTCCCTCTTCATCCTCAGCAAAGGGTAAAGCACCTGCTGTGCAAGAATCAGGAAGTGATTCTGATGAAGAAGAGGAAATTGATGCATGCCAGAAAGAAGAAAGATCGAAGCCAAAAAAGAAAAGGGCCAGCCAGAAAGAACAAAATCATTAGGTGGACAGTGAATGAAGATAACTTTGATTTCACTTTCAATCTGGCAAATGGCACAACTCAAGTAGTGAATGCTCACAAGGCCACTTCACTTTTTTCTGCACTACAAATGACTGACATCATTCTGAAACTTAGAGAAATTCTAAGTCCATCAAGGGCTGAGCACCTGTTAAGGCTTCACATTGAACCAACAGTGCTTGATTGTGGAATGCTCTACATGAGCAACTTAGATGATGATTCAGCTGAAGAAGAAGAAGAAGAGCCTGTTAGTGACATTAAATTTATCATTTGGGAAGAAGAAGAGAAACTGTTTTACGTATACAGAGCCGATGGCACCTTCACTCTTCATGAACCCATTTCAGTTCAGACTGAATGGAGTGAAAGAGATTGGGCAACATTCAAACATGTGAAGGTGACTAAAACCAACTCTAAAGAGCTTTCTCAAAATCCAGATGCTAACATCAAGTCTAATGACAAGTAGGTCAAGGAGAAGAATTTTTGGGTACAAGTCAGTTTTTGAAGATAGACTTCGAAGTTGAAGAATAATTTGACAACATTAGCTTAGGGGGAGATTGTAAGGAATATCGCTTTGGAGATTTCTGGCTGAAAGGCAGCTTTGATGTTTTCCGGTTGAAGTTAAAGTTCAAGCGGAAGTCTCAACTTCAAGCGGAACCGCATTTCAAGCGGAAGAAGCATTTTTGTCAGATAGCGAGTATTCCGGGTGAACTCGATTATCAACCAAATAATGAGTTCAACCGGACTTTTCCTGAGATGTCTTTTCAGTAGTCCAATCCTCCAAAAGATTCTTGGTTGCTTCTAAATCTATCGAAGTCGCTCTCCTAAAATAGGTTGTTGCTGTTAACACTCAAGATATTCCGATTATTGAAGTTTATTCTTTTGGTAGTTTGTATTTGACTTTGTAGTTAACGGTTTAGATTAAATCGTTCGAGATCAATGGTTGTCATTGATCTCATCTGCACTATATATAGCATTAGTTAGCTCTAGTTTACACACGGTTCTTGATCACCTTGTAATAGTGTAACTTTGAGTTAATGCAAATAGTGCCAAGTAATCCTTACTTCTTTGTTACTATACTTACTCAAATCAAACACTACCTAATACAAGAGAACTCAAATCAGCTCAAGTAAAGTGAAATATAACTTTAATTCTGCAGGGTTATATTTACAAGTAGAGGGTTCTTGTTTAGTTAAAGTCTAACTGATTTTCGATCCTACAAGAAATATTTCCCGCCATCATTTTTTTATGTTATGCTTCATTTGACGGTGCACCTTACTAGGGAGGTAAAATTATGTGGCCCAATATGCTTTCGATGGATGTATCCATTTGAAAGGTGTATGAAGGTAATTAAGGGCCACGCGAGAAACAAAACTTATCTGGAAAGGTGCATTGCTGAGGAGAACATTATAGAAGAAACGATTGAGTTTCTCAGCAAATACCAAAAAAAAAAACATCACAACTATTGGGTTTCCAACTAAAGCATAGCAATGTGGATGGAAGTCCTGGGTCAGCTGGTAGATCACTTGAAGTCTCTCGAGAGCTCCTATCGAAAGCGCATTAATTTGTGTTGCTAAATACGCCTGAAATTGAGCATTATATCGAGTAAGTAATTTAGATTATTAACCTTTTTTGATCTGTTTATTTAATTATAAACTTTTACTGATAACTTTAATTCATGTAATTGTAGAGAACACATGATTTTTTTGGAAAATGAACATCCTGGTAGTAGACTAAATGAGCTGACTAAGAAGCAGAGCACAACATTTGGTAAATGGGTACGCAACAAGGTCACCTAACTTTGCTTATTGTTATAATTCCGGATGAACTGTAACTTTCCTAAACAACTGACCTGAGTTGTCCGGAACAACTCTATTTTCTTTCCGGATGAACTATAAGCTTCCTGTTGAACTGAATCTATTTTCTTATTGTTTTAATTCTGGATGAACTGTAACTTTCCTGTACAACTGACATGAATTGTCCGGAACAACTCTATTTTCTATCCGGATGAACTATAACCTTCCTGGTGAACTGAAACTATTTTCTTATAGTTTTAATTCCGGATGAACTATAACTTTCTGGAACAACTGACCTGAGTTGTCCGGAACAACTATTTTCTATCCGGATGAACTATAACCTTCCTTGTGAACTGAAACTATTTTCTTATTGTTTTAATTCCGGATGAACTGTAACTTTCCTGAAAAACTGACATGACTTGTCCGGAGCAACTTTATTTTATTTTTGGAAGAACTATGACCTTCCTATTCCTAATGAACTCTACTGATGAACCTACTATGGATTTCAGGTTGAAAAGGAGACGGCGGAGTCCCCAGAAACTATATCAGAGACCGTTAAGTGGATTTTCACATGGTCCACACAGAAGCGTGAGGAAATAAGAAGAATATGACATCAGTGGCTGTTAGGACCTGATTTGAGCACAATGTTCTCATTTGATTCATCACACAGGTGCGGAAAACAAGTGTGATGATCAATCTTGGTTGATTTCACCCCATAGATCTCTAAAGCTCAAGAACACACACAAAATACACCAAGAACACACACACAAAGGCTCTCTTGAAGAATAGACCAGGAGGAACACGTATTAGGGTTTTCACTTTGGTATTTATACTACAAGAGAGCCTGGGACAAATAGAATGTTTGACAACAACCAATCATTACCTAGATTTCAGCAAAATATTCTAACAGAATATGAAGTACGCTAAGGATAAAAGAAGTACGCTAAGAATTAAACAAGTTCGCTAACAAGTACGCTAAGCATTAACAAGTCCGCTAACAAGTTCGCTAAACACAAACAAGTCCGCTAACAAGTACGCTAAGCACAAGTTAAGTACGCTAGGAACAGTTCAAGTACGCTAGGAACAAGACAAGTTCGCTAGGAACAAATCAAGTACGCTAGGAGTAAAAACAAGTTCGCTAGGACAGTTAACAAACAAGTACGCTAAGTACAAATGACAAGTTCGCTAAGAGTAAATCAAGTCCGCTAAGTTCAACATACAAGAAGTTCGCTAAGAAGAAAAACACAAGTACGCTAACACTTAGTCAAAACATCATACATAGACATAATCAATGATAACAAAGTACATGTTCAAAGTTAAGTACAAACCAAAGTCAAATTACAATTAATCACCAAAAAGATAAATAGTTTGTGTTGCCAACATAAATAAGTTCTAACAATTTCCACCCATGTTGGCAATGCAAACCTCTTGAGCTTTAACCATCTTGACCAATCAACTTGAGCAGGAACCTCCAGTTTTCTCTGGCTGCTTCTTTGTGTTTGTCTGAAAGGACATGAATCCCCAGATCATAGAGTCTCCAGAGGTCTTGCCATACTAGCTTCTTCAAGTCATTGTAGTTGTTAAACTCGACTAATCTTTTTGCCTTGTCAAGAGCCACACTTGAACCATTTTCTTCCATCAACCAGCAGTTAGCATTCCTCAACATCTCTTCATTAAGCTTGAACCAACCTTTAACGGCAAGCTGATGACGCCACCAATTTAGAAACATCAGAAAGTAGTTGGCATCATAGCACTCGTATAGTTTCAGCTGAGAAGGAATGGTACGCATTTTCTGGTAATAGATGATTTTGATGTAAGATCTTGACAATAATCGTAATTCAATGGCTGCAAACAATCTGATGGCCTCCGCACCTTCTCTTTCAATCACTAACTCATGTGTCATCCCATTGTAATACCAGCTGATAATGGGAAATTTCTTCTGATTCCCTGGGATCCATTTGACATTTATCTTATCACCAATGTTCTTGAAAATACCTTTATGTGGAGCACGGAGTCTCTTCTTCTCTTCAGCTATCTGAGCTCTTCTTTCTTCCTCAGGATTCAGATTGAGTACTTTATCATCATAGGCTGATTTAATCAGATGCTCAGCTCTAATACCTTTGTTGTGTTTCGTATGATTCACCAAGTCCAGGTATTTGAGCTGTTTCAATTCCCATGAGAATAGGCTTGTAAGAGCTTTGAAGTCAGCGAAGAATTGAACATAACCATTCCGTCTCTTTACAATAAAAGCATCGAAAGCTTCATCAAATTTCCAACCCAGAATTTTCATTCCATGATTAACATTTGGATTGGCTGGCATTTTTCTCAAATTCTTGGCAGTGAATCTCAGCATTGATTTAGAATTTGGAGCCATCCTCACCCAGTCATCATAAATAGGTGGATTTTTGTTCCTTTCAATCGCTTCGGCTCTCTCCTGCTCCTTAAGTCTAATCTGCTCCAACTTGGCGAGCCTCTCTGTCTGCCTATACTCAATGACAAATTTGCGAAGGCCAGGAGTCTTCTTATGAATCCAAGACTTTCTCTCCACATTTTTGAACTTGAGATAGTTGCGGAGCGCTTCAAAGTTCATCCGGTTGGTAGTAGCAATAATATACTCAACGGAGTCTGGTTCAAGCAGATTATCAGCAGGATCTTCAGGAATGAAAGACTTTCCCATATCAAGAACAAGATCGGAAAGATGATCTCTGACTGGTGCAAAATCAAATGTCCTGTCGGAGTCAGCAAATGGATCTGACATAGGATCAACCAGAGATTCGGGAATTATTTCAGCTTCATCAGTACGAGGGAGATTAGCATTCAATCTCTCTTCGTCAGTATACAACTTGGTTAGCTCAAGGTCGGTAAGTTTAAGAAGGTATTCCAGAGGAATCCTGTCTTTCATAAGAGTCCTCACCATCTGAGCAGTTTCTGACACATCATCCTCATCAACGTCTGTTCCTTCCAGATTAGTGACGATGCGGATGGTCGGCTCTTTGTCGTTGGATGGTGCTGATTTTTCAGGTAAAGAATTTAAACCCTTTCCATAAACAACAGCTGGAGGATGATCAGATTCATATCTCTTTAAAGCTTCTTCTCTTTCTCTGGCCACTCTATTTTCTTCTTCTAGTGCTTCTGCAATAAGAGCTCTACGTGATCTGTCTTTTTCAGCTTCCTTTCTTAACTCTTCAGCTTCAATTTCTTCTTGTGTAAGAATCCTTTTTCCCTTGTCTGTGGCTGAGGGACCAGGTTGTTCAGAAATAGAAGGTTCCTGAGTTACCGTGGTCACGTCTTCATCAGGAAACATGGGAAGGAAGGCATGATGGAAAGGAGCTAAATAGATTTGAACAGATGGAGCTTGCTCAGCAGAAACATCAGGATTAGCTTGAGAGATGGTTGGAGTAGCAGCTTCTTCAAGATTAATAACTTCAGCATCTTCAGGAATAGAGCTAGTAACATGTGGAGAAGAGTCAAGAGCAGGGGTTTCATCAGTTGGCATACCAGTTGGCAGAGTGACATTTACAAACACTCCATCATCTACCTCCATTTTCACTTGGATTGGAGTAGGAATAGGAACTTCATCTTCTTCATCTTCACTTTCAATCATATCCAGATCGATGTAGTTCAGTGGATTAGCTTGATTGACTAGAACATTTAGCCTTTGTTCCAACTCATTCATATCTTCCACATTACTGAAATCAACCGTATAAGGAAACTCTTCATAGGTTGTTTCACTATCATCCTCAATGGTTTCAATGAGTATTCCACATGAATTTCTTCTCGTGTATAGCTTTTCAGCATAATACTCACGAAAATCTGCCATGGAAAAGTCCAAGAAGGTCGAGTCGACGTGAAATCTACGGACACCTTCACTTACAGGGACAATAGCAGATGATGAATTAGTGATATCTTGCCCAGAAGGTACGATTGCAAGTTGAAGAGGATTGTCTAACTCCGATTCTACTGGTTCCGAACTGGATGAACCTTCAATGGCTTTAAGAGCTGGTGCAAACCTTGGCAGCTTCAAGTTTTCTGGCAATGGAGCCAGTTTCTTGAGTGAGTCCAGGATTTCATCAACTGGCTCATCATGAAGTAGACTGTTTACAAAAAATTCTTCATCATCAGTCATGCTTGGCTCATTTCCTTCAAATACTGTATCATCATCCACATCAAAATCACTATCGTTTAAGGAACTTGTGGAGTCAAGATCTCCTTTAGATTCTTTCCCCGATGGAAAATTAGCGCTATCAGTTCCTTGAAGAGTTGACGGTTGTTCTTCTGGTTGCTCAGAACCTTGATTATCAGCATCACCACTGTCAGGCTTGTCACTGAGCTGGGTTACTTCTTTTGATTTAGCCAGCAGCTCCTTTAGCCTTTGAATCTCAGCAGCTTGTTCAGCAATTACATGTGACTGCTCAGAGATTTTCTGATTTGCCACTTGTAGAGAACAGTTGAGATGATCATTCTGACTCTGTAGATTTGACACTTCAGCTTGGAGTTCCAAAACCTTTTCAGATTCAGAAGATGTCGTGCTTGAGGAGACGGTAACAGTAGCTTCAGCAGTGGCGACAGTGGCTTCTGCAATAACTTCTAGTGATCTCTGTTCCAAATTAACCCTGTCAGGTTGAATCATTGAAGATGGAGAGACAGAAGCAGTTGCAAAGGTCGATTCAGGTTGGGCTCCAGATGAACCAACAACTTCATACTCGTCTGAGGAGCCTGGCTTTCGTCTAACTTGTAGTTTTTCAGTGCAGGACTTGCTTCTCTTAGCTCTAATTGTAATTAATTCAGCAGATTGATTTCCTTCATCAGCAATTCTTGTCATCTGATTAGATAGAAAAATAGGAGGAGACTTTGGAGGGCTTTCAGGTTCATCTTGTAGATCATAAGATAGATCTGCTTGATCAAGAGATACTGAAGTTTCATCTTCATCAAAGTCGTCCTCTGTAGGTTTATAGCTGTCATCAGATGATGATGGTTGTGTCATAGAGGCCCTGGAAGATTCTCCAGTCCTCTGTCTTTTCCTTGGATGAATTGCTTCAGCTAGATCAGGAGTGTCATCTGAGCTTGAGGAGTCAGATGCATCTTTATCTGTGTCATTGGCTTCCTCAGCTTCTGAAGATATCACATTCACTGGACTGAGCGGTTCAGCATGCTCAGATGCATCAACATTATCACCCTGGAGATTCCCAAGGTCTTCAGTAGTAGCAGCAGGGTCAGGTATAACTGGGGCATTCAAGTCCAATGAAGAATGAACTTGAGCCGCTTCAGAAGATTCTGGTTGTTCTTCCGCTGCAGCTTCACCCATGAGGACATCTCCTTCAGCATTAACGGGTGCTAATCGAGCTATCATCTCAGGAAAGAAAGGTACAGGTGCACCTTGATACTTACCTTGCTGATATTTGCTGTAAGAACCGGAGTTCATTGAGCTGGTCTTGATCGTCTCACCTTGCTTAGACAAATTCGGATAAAATCTATTCAGAATAGTCTGTAAGAACCTCGGGTACTGATAGAACTTGACTGCCCTTCCAGTAGGGTGTAGGTTAGCAATCATCCACTTTAGGAGTTGATGGGAAAGATTGAAACCTTCTCCTGATATAAATCCGTGTAGAGCCCATGCAGTTTCTTCTACGAAGTCATCAGGAGCAGCCTTTCTGTGAGAGAAGGCAGCAGTAAAGAAGTTGATCAACAGCCTCCAGTTAGCCGGAAACAGGGTCTTTTTGATCTTGTTGCTGACGTTGGGGAGTAAGACGCCGGTATACCCCATGTTTGTAATGGTTGTTTCCCATACCTCCTTGGGAAAGGATTTTGGTTTATCAGCATCTTGCAACACTAGAGCAGTTCTAATTTTCTCTTCAGTTATCTCAACATCAGTGTTCAAGATCCGGGCCCTTATCACACTGGATCCATCAGCAAGCTCAGCAGACTGAGCAGTTTGCCAGAATTCTTCAATGTGTCTCTTGTAAATAGAAGGGTTGATCCTCATTGCTGTAGCCCAAGAGGATCGCAAGATAAGATCAATCGCTTGCACATCAGCATCTTCCCAAGACTTGTTGAAAACACATATTCCATTGTGCAATCTACCATATGTTAACTCCTGTCTGGGAGGCATCTGCACATATAGATCAACAGGATTATATCAATTTGACACTTAATGAATGTCATGTCACACTAGACTCGTGATAGTGACTGAGCGTTTCATTTGAATATCAAAGTTACAAAGATGAATCACACAGTGCATTTGCCCCATAATGGATAGATACGACATGAAATAATGTTAACAATGATAAGTATCAGGTGACCTTAAAAATTAAAGAAAAACATGTGTGTGTAAAGGATCTGGAAGATAAGGAGCCAGATCTAAATCTCCAATAACATGTTTAAATGAAAAATGACCCAGAGTTTTAGTCTAAGTAAATTAAGATCTAGACTGTTGAAGGAACCAGGAGAAATTCTTTTAGAATTCTACAACAGGGTATTCAAAAACAGTTAAAGATATCAAGGAAAATTTTGGCAATCTGGGATCAAAAAAAATGTGTAGTTTTGTGATCCCAGTTTGTCAAGTCAAATCAGGGAATGTCATATAGGACATGATTCCACCCGAGATTGTGAATTCCTTGAAATGAAACTTAAAGACAGGAAACAACTCAGTTAAAGACTATACATGCAACTAAGTGTATTTTAGTCATGTCAAGCAAGCAAAACAATTCAAGTGTGATGAAATTAAATTTACATGACCTACAGTTGATGTGTATTAACTCCAAGTTTCCTAAGTACAACAACAAGTCCGCTAAAGCATAACAAGTTCGCTAAGATCAGAACAAGTACGCTAGGAACTAACAAGTTCGCTAAACATATGCACAAGTTCGCTAAGAACTAACAAGTTCGCTAAGATCAGAACAAGTACGCTAGGAACTAACAAGTTCGCTAAACATATGCACAAGTTCGCTAAGAACTAACAAGTTCGCTAAGCAGACCAAGAAGTACGCTAAGACTGAGACAAGTCCGCTAACACCAGATTGATCTAATTTGCAGACTTTCATCACTTAGAGTTGAACACAAGATGTATAGATCAAATATCAACATCAACAAGATTTGTCTAGATTCAACAAGATTTAAACTTTACACTTAAAAGCAAGTAGAATGTCTTAATGGGTCATGATTTCAGAATTTTAACATTTAAAGGACATAGATGTGATTATTTAAGTTTGACAGGTTAGATGGAGCTATTATATGTCAATTTCAATCCTAACATACTAATATAAGCATATATGGACCAAACAACACATGCTCAAATCATCAAACACACATTCAATCAAAACAGTCACACAAGTCACTTAAAACAATTTTATGCAAAATTTGACTTATTGAAGTCAAAATGACCAAGTAAGTGTTGACTTAGAGCTTAACTGCCTAGGATAGTTCACATGAAACCTATTGGTGTCATGGATCACATCCCATGTAGATATGCTCACAATTAATCACAAAGGTGGTCAAATCAACTTAGATAGGTCAGTTCATTCACATTTATCTATTTAAGTGTCAACTTGATCCAAGATCCTTTCACCTGAGTTATTGCCTAGTCTTAGACCTGTGAGGATCTCAACCAGTCTAAACCACCAGTATTAGGCTCAATTGGATGTCAGTTCTCATTTAGAAAGATATACAAGAACATAAACACATTGAATCATGATGATGCACTACCTGATTAATAACCTGAGTACATAACTTGAAAAACACATACCTTTCTGAAGATCTAATGTAGACTAAGATCTAATATAAGATGCAGTGTATATCTCAATGACTCAGTGAGCAATCTGCTAGGATCAAGCAGAATAACTTTAGAAATCAAGTTGGTTTCATAATAACCAAATTAAAGTAAAAGATTGCCCCTGTGTAGCTAAGATTGAGCTTGACTCAACAAAGCTTGAATTTAGAACAACATACCTCTTGTAGGATCTAATTTTTGCCAAGATCACAATGAAGAGAATGTGATGATCTTGATCAATCACAACAATAACTGTTTCTGTTTATGAGATCAGACAAGCTAAGTTAAACCTCAAAATCTTAGTTAAACAGAGAATAATATAAGTAACCA
Organism: Deinandra increscens subsp. villosa; assembly: GCA_039602395.1. Taxonomy (NCBI): domain Eukaryota; kingdom Viridiplantae; phylum Streptophyta; class Magnoliopsida; order Asterales; family Asteraceae; genus Deinandra; species Deinandra increscens. Next base: position 82,933,957 of record JBCNJP010000027.1, on the reverse strand, counting down.
GAATTAAAAAAAAACTTAATTGAGAAATTTAAACTTAAACTATCATGCTGAAGTGTGACTTGGCTAGTCAACAATAATCAGTAGATATTCAGGATAAGTTTAGGTCTCATCAAAGTAAGCCTAAACAGTAAAGAGTAACAACAATTGATTGGAGACTATATAATTTCAACACCAAGTGGAGTTCATTAAAAAAAATTGAAACTTCTAAATAACCAAAAGTAAACTCACAGGCATACCTACACAATCAAATTTGAGTTAACTAAATTGAATTGACAGTAGCCACATTGAGTTCTATCAGGCCAATTAAAATAAAAAATAGACAATTTTTAAGTAAAATCTTAAGTATACATACAACAGATGATTACTACTTCCAAATTCTATCAATCTAAACACTTGCATAGGTTCAAACTAATTAACCATCATACATTAGTAACCAACTGTTATGACACACTTAAAGGATTTCAATTTCATACACCTTCAAACATACCCCTGTTCACAAACTCTCGGATTCATAATACAAGATTGAGTGTTTTAAGTCACATACCTTTTCTTGATCACTAGTGTACTATAATCAAGTAAGATGATGATGAATCTGAAATTAACAGCAAAATAAAGCATTAGAACCCTAAAATTTGTGAATCGGTCCTACGGCTCAAAATATTCACCGAGATCAAAAATCGCTCCAAGCAAATGAGAAATCGAACCTGTGAAAGCAAAGAGAGTGTGCGAATCAACCCTAATCGCAAGAGTGTTTACAGATTTGAACGAGGAGCCAGGTAAATCGATCGAACAGTGAAGGGTGAGAGTCGCTGGTTTGCTATGTGAGAGCGGGTGAGTGGGTTTTGAAAGTGTGAACAGGAATAATGACCGAGTTCCCCTTTATATAGTATTAGGTTTAGCGGACTTGAAAATATCTAAACATTTAAACAAGTTCGCTAAAAGTATCTCTAAGTCCGCTAAGTATAAGCAGACCTAAAACAAGTACGCTAAAGGGAAACAAGTACGCTAAGGGGAAACAAGTTCGCTAAGGCCTAAAATAAGTACGCTAAGCCTAAAGAAGTTCGCTAAGCCAGGAAGTTCGCTAAGGCTAAACAAGTACGCTAAGCCTAAAGAAGTTCGCTAAGCTAGGAAGTTCGCTAAGGCTAAACAAGTACGCTAAGGCCAATATGAACTTGAGACACCAAAATATTCTAAGTAAAAACAAGTCCGCTAAGGCTTAAACAAGTTCGCTAAGAACAGTTTAGCCTAAGTGGACAAATTATGAAAGTGGAGAAGTTCGCTAAGGCTAAAATCAACTTAGCGTACTTCATCAACACTTAACAGAAATTTTAAAGTAAATCATGTGAAGTTCGCTAAGGATAAACTCAACTTAGCGTACTTCTTTCTCAAAAGAGAAAAGCTTTAAGGAAACAAGTTCGCTAAGAACACTTTGTTCTTAGCGGACTTAAAGAAAAATTTAAAGACAATTTTTCAAGACATCCAAACAAGTTCGCTAAGAGCAAACTTGTTATTAACCTTGTGGATTGTTCTTAGCGGACTTGCCTTAGGATTAAGTTCGCTAAGGCAAAAAACAAGTCCGCTAAAGATCAGAATTATGTAAAAACATAAGAAAAAAAATTCTAAGTCTTTTAAAAAGTTTTAAATCTAAAATACATCAAAACAAAAGTTCATAAATGCATGTCTGTCACCAGTGACCTACCAGGAAGATAAACTTTTAATTTATAAGACAAGTTCTTGAAAATTTCAACAAATTTGATAGAGACACACCTAGTACCTACAATTGACTCTTATTGGTTCAAAACACATCCAAACTCAAAAAGTTACATTTTCGACCGAGTTGGGTCAATTTTCCACCCGAACTCAAGATTTCATTTTCATTCGAGTTGGTTTATTTCAAACCAAAACCAAGATTCATTCAAGCACAAGTTGGTCAATTTTTCACCAAACTTGGAAATTTTAAGCACCTATGCTTTTGAATATTCGCATATTTTTGGATGGTCGTGGTCAGACATGTTTAGAATCATACCGATCATTTACGTGATCAATAACACTTATAATTCAAATCACCTTTCGGATCCGGTACCCTAAGTCAGATTGTCGGTATTGTTTTTCCACTTAAGCTCAGACAAGTTAATTTTCAACCAATTTCTGTGATGTATTGTTATCATGTTTTGTCCAATTATTGAAAGATGTGATTAACCTTATATTCAACTTAAGTCACCAGAATTCTACCATGGGCCATTTTTGCACTTCGGATACAACCCACACACATAAGAATTTCAAAATGTACATATGGAATTTCTTCAACATATGACAACATATTTTATTTCCCCCTATTTCTTTAGTGTTAAGTAGCTGATTTCATGAATGGATATTTTGATGGATCGCGTGAACACAAGGTCATTGCTTTCGCAAAGCAGATGTGTCACGGATAAATGATGATTGTGATGATGGTATCGCGTGGTCACAAGGTCATCGCTTTCGCAAAGCAGATGTGCCACGGATTTATTGATGGATGAAGCGACACCAAGGTCTTTGCGTAAGCAAAACAGATGGTGTGCTGATAAGTGAAATCAGGGACTTAATGCTAAAGAAATATTCGTGTGTGTTGGCATATCGTACTTAGCTCAGACTTAGGCAAATTTAAAGAATTTTGCTCTGGTAGACTTAAAGGTTCACATTTTCATGCAAATTAATGTGTAATCACAGAAATAGTCTACTTCTAAGTATGTCGAGCCTACCGACACATCAAATGATAGAATTACCGGTCGATTGGATCATATCCTACGGTTAGATCAACAAGACCAGAATTATATCACGTTCATTACATTTTGTCCGACCACAGACCAAAAGGTTTTTGCTTTTTCAATGTTTTTGGTAATTTTCTGCTATTTTTCACTGCATATGTGTATAGACACTTGATTTAAAATTATCGAAATGACACTATTTTTGGTTTTATCTTCCACAAATGCAGGCACGGTAGACAGACACAAAAACATAGGAAAAAAATTTTGATCTTTAGAGACAGACAAAATTGACACTTGACAACCACAAACAGAAGTTTAGGTCAAATCAGGGTCAGAAAATAAAATAACTTGATAATCAGATAAAAGAAAAAAAAATTTGAAACTAAAGAAATCAGACATAACACTTCTAAGCAGCTAAACCTATAAAGTTAAGATACTAACATACTAGAGAATGGAGAGAGCTCAGTCATAGTTTATCATGCCTACTGCACTAACCAGAAAATTAAACCTAGACATATCAAAGGGTTTTGTGAAAAGGTCTGCTAACTGGTCATCGGAGCTAACATGAACTAAAGTGACTAGCTTCTTCTCGGCACAATCCCTAATGAAATGATACCTAATCTCTATGTGTTTAGTTTTAGAATGCTGAATAGGATTTTTAACAATAGAAACAGCAGCAGTATTATCTATATGAATAGGGGTACCCATGAAGTTCAAACCGTAATCCAGAAGCTGATTCTGAATCCAAAGCACTTGAGAGCAGCACGATGCGGCAGCAATGTATTCCGCTTCAGCCGTTGAGACTGACACTGTTGTCTGCTTCTTGCATTGCCATGAAACTAACCGGTTTCCCAAGAACTGAGCTCCTCCCGTTGTCGACTTACGATTGAGTTCACAACCAGCATAGTCACTATCTGAGAAGGCTCGAAGATCGAAGGATGGGTCTTTAGGATACCAAAGTCCTCTGTTCGAATTGGATCTCAAGTATCGAAAAATCCTCTTCACAGCTAGTAAGTGCGATTCTTTTGGCTTGCATTGAAAACGGGAACATAGACACACTCCATACATGATGTCGGGACGGCTGGCTGTCAGATACATAAGAGAACCTATCATTGACCTGTAGAGATGCTCATCCACACAAATACCTTCCGGATCCAGATTGAGTCTATGACGTGTAACGACGGGTGTAGAGAAACCCTTAGAATCATTGAAGCCAAATTTCTTCAGGATTTCTTTGACATACTTCCCTTGGCTGATTAAAATACCATCCGGTGTTTGCTTCACTTGAATTCCCAGAAAGAATGTCAGTTCACCCATAGCACTCATCTCAAACTTCTTTTTCATCAGATCCTCAAATTCGTGACAGAGAGCAATATCTGTTGAGGCAAAAATAATGTCGTCGACGTAAACTTGTACTAACAGCTTGTCTTTACCCACATGACGAATGAAAAGTGTCTGATCAATGACACCCCTTTTGTAACCATTTGACAGCAGATAAGTTGATAATGTCTCGTACCATTTTCTCGGGGCTTGGTGTAGACCATAAAGAGCCTTATCCAATTTGTAACATTTCTTGGGAAAAGATTTGTTCACAAACCCCGGAGGTTGGTCTACGTACACGTCTTCGTCGAGCTCACCATAGAGAAAGGCGGTTTTCACGTCCAATTGATAGACGGTGATGTTCATTGACGCAGCATACGCCAAGAAAATCCGGATTGCCTCTAGACGAGCGACTGGAGCATAGACATCATCATAATCAATGCCATCGATTTGCTTATACCCTTTTACAACTAAACGGGCCTTATTCCTTATAATGATTCCACGGTCATCTCTTTTGTTTTTGAAAATCCACTTGACAGGAATGGGTTCCAAACCTTCTGGCGGGTCCACCAAATGCCAGACCTTGAGCAGTTTGAACTGAAGAAGCTCTGTTTGCATCGCATCAATCCAATTTTCATCAAGAAGGGCAGCAGCAACAGAAGTAGGCTCTTCTTGTGATATGAAACAAGAAAACAGACATGTGTGCAGATCCTTAGTTTTACTCCTAGTGAGACGCACATCAACGGGACCAATGATCTGACTAGTGGGATGATTCTTATGAATCCGAGTCTCTTCAACAGCAGGTGCTGGGATAGACGATTCAAGATTCCCAATTTGAAGATCGTCGCCTGGGGTCTCTCCAGTTTCAATCTCAGATATGTCATCTGAATCTGACTCATGAGTTTCAGCTTCATTTCCGACAAAGTTTTCTGCCTCAGTTGTTGCTTGAGCTGGTTCTATCTCCACAATTTCTGGCTCGAGAGTCTGAACAGAAGGCTGATCAGGTAAAGAAGTTGTTGTATTTGCTTCAGTGACATCAGTTGATGGTGTTGACTGTTCTCCTCTTGAAATCGTCGTTGTATCAACCGAATAGATGGAATCCAGGATAGACGAAGTAATTGGAGCAAACATATCAACAGAAGGAAAGACTTCTTCATTTACTTGTTCAGCTTGATTTAACAAATTTCCTGCAACATCAGACTCAAACAAGTTAAAAGTTGAAGAAAAAGTCTCAAGGTCATACATGCTATCAGGAGCAGGATCTCTAGTATTCTGAGCATGTTCGTTAAAAGTAACGTTGCATGATTCAAGAATAACTCGAGTTCTTCTGTTAAATACTCGAAATGCTGGAGAGCTCATCGAGTATCCAACAAAATAGCCTTCATCCGCCCGAGGGGCAAATTTAGCTAACTGTTCTGACTGGATTAACACAGTACAAGCGCATCCAAACGGTTTTAATCGTTTTAAGTTTGGTTTTTCTTTTGAAAACAGCTCGAAAGGCGTCTTGTTAGCATGTTTAACCAAGAGAGTTCTATTTAGAACATAGCAGGCTGTATTCACAGCTTCTGCCCAAAATGACAATTTAAGGTTGGAATCAGCAAGCAGAGTTCTGGCACACTCAATGATTGTTCTATTCTTCCGTTCTGCGACGCCATTTTGTTGAGGCGTGTACGGTGAACTGAACTGTCGAAATATGCCCTTTTCATTGCAAAAAGCATCAAAAGTCTGATTCTTGAACTCTGACCCATTATCTGATCTGATGACTTTAACTCGCTCTCTGCACCGATTCTCGATCCGCGTGACAAAATCCTTCAAGGTCTCAGCTGTCTCAGACTTCTCTCTCAGGAAGAACACCCACGAGTATCTGGAGTAATCGTCAGTAATAACCAAGCAGTAAGACTTTCCCCCTAAACTGTAGACGTTCACTGGCCCGAAAAGGTCGAGATGGAGTTGTTGAAGAATAGCCGTTGTCCTTCCAGGTGGCTTTGGTTTGTGAGACGTCTTGCGCTGTTTACCTTTCAAACACGCCACACAGTTATCGATGTGGATGAATTCCTTCTCCGGCACACCGACCACGTGTTTTCCTCTTACAAGGCGGTTCATGTTTCGAAAGTTCACATGTCCCATTCGCCTATGCCATAAAGTTGAGTCATCTTCCGAAGCCTTTGCCAAGAAACACGCCACTGAACCAGTCGGCCTTGCAGCAGACATATCTAAGGCGTACATATTCCCGTTTCGTTTTGCGCGAAATAGAATTTGATCTTCGGGAACCTTGAAACCCGGCTTCAGGATATAACACTCTTTATCATCGAATAACATCGGCATTTTGTTGTCGCAGATCTGCGATACACTGAGCAAGTTGAACTTCAAATTAGAGACCAAATTCACTTTGTCAAATGAAATTTCTCCATTAGTTAAAAGACCGTTTCCTATTATTCTACCACCACGAATATCACCCCCAAAGGCAACAGAACCGCCATGAGTTATCGTCTTGACATCAGACAGCAGGTCCTTGTTCCCTGTCATGTGCCTAGAGCAGCCACTGTCCAAGTACCATATGTTCTTAGCACTCCGGGCCGTTCCCTGCACATGAAAAAGAAAGTGATTAGTTCAAGGATGGACCCTGGCCAAATTGACCAGGAGCCTTCTTCTTTGGTGCTTTCGAGGTGGAGGGAGCAGTTGGTGCGTTCACAACAGCAGGAGAGACAGATGAAGCAGCCTTAAATGTAGCAGATGGTCGAGGAGCTACGACAGGTTGTTGGACCGCGAGAGGCCTTGGAATGAATCCTGGCCTTGGTCGAGGCGTCCAGGACCTAACAGGAAAAGTGTTTGGTGCCGACATTCTCATTTGTTGTTGAACAGTTGGCCTGAATGTATTCACACCCCTACCGAGACCACGTGGCACATACGGGGCCTGATTTGGAACGTAGGGCTGATTTGGGTAAGACTGTTGAAACATGGTGTCAAGGCGCTGATCCACGTATTCTTCCCCATAATTCCCATAATACATTGGAGCCAATTGGTTTCCTTGAGGACCTACTTGCTGCTGTTGGTAGAAATGAGCTGGAGGCACTGGAGCATTGTTAAATTCAGAGTATCCTGTATTGTAAACACAAACCCTGGCATCATGATGCGGGTTTCCACAGACAGAACATCCTACATTCTCGACAGTACCACTAGCTAAAATTGCAGCAGTTTGTTCAACAGACTGAGGAGCCAACTGTTGAGGCTCACTTGAAGTGACACTTTCACCCTTCTCTTTTTCAGCAACGGGCTTCTTCTTTCGTCTTCTGGTCTGTTTCTTTTTCTTTGGTGTAGACTCATTGTCAGAAATGCTTAAATTAAGCTCACTTTGCTCAACCGTCTGATACTGATCTTCATTTTCATGTGGAATTGTGATGACTGGATCATTCTGAGGTCTTTTGTTCTTTGGATTCCCAGTCTTCACAAGAGTCACAGATGAAGAGCCAGCTTCATTGGAAGCAGTAAGAGCAGATGATCCTTTTTGCTTGAGAAATGTTGGTTGAGGAACAGCTTGTGCAGCAGGAGATGTTGCGATTGGAACAGAAGCAGTAGGCTTTTTCTGAACAGACGTCACCTTACCATCGGTGATTGTAAGACCGGCTTGTGTGTGCATGACAGTCTTACCATGTTTTAAAGCCATTTCTGCGAATGCTTTTGCAAAGGCATCATCATCGACTACTTGCTGCGAATCGAGTTTCTCATTTTCATCACTCACTTTGGGCTTACGCCTCCGAACAGTTTTTATCCTTTTAGGAGCTTCATTAGTTTTGAAAACATCAAAATTTTCATTAAACAAAAATGATTGACCATTTGAGGCATTTTGAGTACAAACATTTAGAAACTCAGATTCAGCAGCTTTTAGGACACATGCTTCAGAAATAAGTGAATCAACAGAACTAACAGAGATGGACTCAAAGTCACCAAACTTCAAGGTTTCATCAATCGGTGGGAGCCCAGAGCCAGTTTCAGTGGCAGAGAGTTGGGCTTCCATCGATTGTATATCAGAAGCACTTGGAATCATGCTTGGATCAATGAACTTAATGTGACTCTTGGGGTTGATTTTAGTTAGCTCAGGGATTGTTAGGTAATTATGATTAAGTGGATGTTCAGCAGCACTATCACAAATTTCCCTTAAGAAACCCAAACCAGTTCTTAACCGTGCCATAATGTCTTTGGCAACAGCATTACCCAAGTTACCAGGATTAAGTTTCATTAAATCAATAGCTTCTCGAGCTTTAGCATATTCATTTCTCAAAGAGGTTTGATTTTTCAAAAGATCCTCAATTTGAATTTTTAATGTTGATTCAGTGTGCTTCATGATTTCAATGTCATCCTGAAGTGACTTGATTTTCTCAAGAAATTTTTCCTCATTTGCCTTGAGGATTTCAACCTGACTTTCGCTTTCAGCCGCCTTAGCATGCAATTCGAGATTGTATGTGCGGTATCTAGCGACAGTTTCAAGGCAATTTGCAGAACATAAATTTTCTTTTACCTCATCGGGAATGGATCCACGTTGGAGTTCAAGAAGTCTTTTGCCAGCTTCAGACTCGACCTCATTTTGACTTACAGCAGTGGCTGAACCAGCAGAGGGAGAAGTTCCATCAAACTCTTCTTCAATACCCGCCATCAGACAGAAGTTGGTGGGGAAAAGAGGGTCAAACTCAACAGACTCAGTATCCTCCTTTCCATCTGAGTCCACCACAAGAGCATAATCAGGCTGGTTTGCAGAATGAGATGGTGCTGAAGACGTCCAATTGTAGTTCCCATCCTCGAGAGATACCAAGGCTTTTCCATTGCTATCAACCCTCTGTGCAGACGAAGAGCTAGACGATCCTTGATGAGAGACATTTGAATTGGTATTCTGTGGCTTCTGGTAGGAGGAGTTGCCAGTTTTCTGGTACGACTGGGTACTGTTTCCACCCTGCTTCTGATAGGTGTGGTTGCTTCCACCCGAATTGACAGGAACATTCCAAGTTTTGGGCTTGGGACATTCACGGGCGAAGTGACCAAGCTCTTGACAGTTGAAACACTGAGCTTTAGACTTGTCAAAGCCTATGTTAGCATTTGAGGCAGGTTGAAACAGCTTCCTTCCAGTTTTTCTGAAAAACTTTCTTGTCCTGGCAGCAATCATTCCCATCTGCCACTTAATATCGATCTCTTCAAGATCATCAGCAGAAATCTGGTCAAGATCCTCTTGACACACAGTCATAGTCTCAATGTTGCCTGACATTTGAGAGTTCATGCAGGCAAGAAAAGCATTGCACAGATCTTGATCCATGTTGTTGGAGTTTGAAGAAACTGGAGCTGACGAATGACCAAAATACCCTGAAGAAGGAGCTTGTACAAATGACACGCTTGATGGTTGATGAGTTGCATGAGACACTTGAACTTCAGGCTGAGCAGGAGTCTGAGTAGGAGTAGAGGCAGGGACAGGTACACTGGGACCAGAAGATTGAGAGAACTGATGACTATCCTCATACATGGCAGCAGCAAATGCAGCATTGGGAGCATTGGATGACGAACCTTTAGAGGTCACATTACCCATGAGTGACCTTCCAGTGCGTTCAACTGCTCTAACTTCATAATCACGGACTTTATCAATCATGTCCATGTAATCAGCATTGAGGAGATCAGTGCTGTCAATCAGATAGATGACATAGGAGGCAAACTCTTGAGGAAAAGAATGCAGAATCTTCCTTATGATGTCGCCGGTATCTGGACGAATCTTCTTAGTGGTCATCTCAGTGATAATCCTGCAGAATCGTGTGACATGTGTCTCGAACGACTCTCCAGGCCTGTGAGCAAAAGTATTGAAAGCGAGTTTAAGTTTCTCAAGCCTTCTCTCCTTTGTAGCTGGATTGCCCTCATACTTCTTCTCAAGGCCAACCCATATCTCATGTGCAGAAGTAGCATCCCGAAACTGATGCAACAGATCATCATTTATTGCCATCTTGATACAACCCAAGGCACGCCTATCAATTTTCAACTGAGCATGTTCACCTACAGTCAACTTGTCCATGGGCTTTGGGAGCATCCTCTTCTTAGTGTTAGGTGGGTCAGCAACAGTAGGAACTGCAACACCAGGAGCCGGTGTTGTAGCTTCTTCAACTTCAAACACAGCTGGACCATTGAGAACTGAAGTAAGTAGATCAAAATCCAAATATTCCAGAAACAGTATGAACTTCCCCTTCCAGTCATCAAAGTCACTAGCACCCATGAGTTTTGGAGGGCGGTTGTTTCCTTGCATGACCGGAGTAAAATGATTTCCTTCAGACATCTCAGATGAGACAGAAACAGATTTTCAGCAAAAGTTGCTAAAAACGGGCCGAACGAAGAACACGAGCTTCAAATTGCTTGTAAACACGAAGATTGCTTGAATTCACACAAATCCTGCAATCATAAACATCAATGGGATAATTAAACACTAATATTTAGGTGTAAACAGCAAAATTTGAAAAATTCAAATTTTTGACTTAGTCAAAATTTTGAACAGCTTGTTCTTGAGCAAGTTCAAATCACCAAAAATCAATTTTCACCAAAATGATGTTTGAGGGCATCAATAGATGCGAAATCATGTTAGGATCATTTGATACAACTAACACAAACCTCAAAAATCACTCTAAGTGACCTTAAATTAATCAAACAGTGATATTTTAAGAAAAAGTCTCAAAAATCCGAAAATATGTTCATAAAATCTTCAATACTTGATGTTAGAAGGTGAAATCTGTGCCAATGATTTCGGTTTTACTATACTAAGACTCGAAAATCATCAATTTCAGCAAAGAAACATCATAAAAACAATTTTGGAAAAAATTTCTCAAGAACAGTGAAGAATACGGTCCGAACCAAAACTTCACCAAATTCAAAAATTGACCATCAAAACTTGAAATAAACAGAAATCTAAGCATGTTTTTGAGTTTCTAGAGTGATTTCTACCAAGAATCAACTCATAGATCTAGTAAAAACAACCAAAATTGATAACTCAAATGAGATTTCTCCATTTTTGAGAAAAACTTCAAAAAATGAAGAACATGGCTCTGATACCAATTGTTAGGACCTGATTTGAGCACAATGTTCTCATTTGATTCATCACACAGGTGCGGAAAACAAGTGTGATGATCAATCTTGGTTGATTTCACCCCATAGATCTCTAAAGCTCAAGAACACACACAAAATACACCAAGAACACACACACAAAGGCTCTCTTGAAGAATAGACCAGGAGGAACACGTATTAGGGTTTTCACTTTGGTATTTATACTACAAGAGAGCCTGGGACAAATAGAATGTTTGACAACAACCAATCATTACCTAGATTTCAGCAAAATATTCTAACAGAATATGAAGTACGCTAAGGATAAAAGAAGTACGCTAAGAATTAAACAAGTTCGCTAACAAGTACGCTAAGCATTAACAAGTCCGCTAACAAGTTCGCTAAACACAAACAAGTCCGCTAACAAGTACGCTAAGCACAAGTTAAGTACGCTAGGAACAGTTCAAGTACGCTAGGAACAAGACAAGTTCGCTAGGAACAAATCAAGTACGCTAGGAGTAAAAACAAGTTCGCTAGGACAGTTAACAAACAAGTACGCTAAGTACAAATGACAAGTTCGCTAAGAGTAAATCAAGTCCGCTAAGTTCAACATACAAGAAGTTCGCTAAGAAGAAAAACACAAGTACGCTAACACTTAGTCAAAACATCATACATAGACATAATCAATGATAACAAAGTACATGTTCAAAGTTAAGTACAAACCAAAGTCAAATTACAATTAATCACCAAAAAGATAAATAGTTTGTGTTGCCAACATAAATAAGTTCTAACAGTGGCTATTCATTTCGTACAAAATCTCGAGACGGTAGGGTTTACCAGAACAACGGGCTTGGTGTAAAGGTAAATGACATGCACATCTCTAACGAGGTATTAACCTATGGACAAAAACCTTACTATGGGGTTTTAAAAGAGATATGGCTACTAGAATACCATATTAAAAGCATCCCTCTATTTATGTGCGACTGGGTTGAGAATACACATGGGGTCAAAAAAGATAGTATTGGTTACAATTTGGTCAACCTTAAAAGACTAGGTCATAAGGAGGACCCGTTCATTTTCGCGTCACACGCACGACAATTGTTTTACATCAAAGACCAGCTGGATAAAAAACTGCATATTGTCTTTATGACACCTCCCGGAAATTACAGAGATTATTATGAAGACGATGCCAATGAAGAATTTAGTACAATAGTTTTTCCTCACAACGATAATGTGTTTCCACCCGTAGATACATGTGACAATGTTTACCATAGAGCTGACTGTACTGGAATGATATTATGTAAAACCGATTAATTGATCATTATAATGTTTTTGAATTTTAGCAAATTACAATCTCACCAATATTTGGTTTTTTTACTTCATGTATTCTGGAATATTATGGATCTTAATTTTGAGTCAAGTGTTTCCTTTTTTTGATTGTGCGGGATGAGCACAGGTACCGTACCCATACCTGACCGGTACCGTACCCGTATCTGACCGGTACCGGTCCCGGTTGGTACCGGTCCCCTTTTGAACGAAAAGTGGGTACCGATCTCGGTACCTAATATATCGGTACGGGTACCGGGAACCGGGATTTAGGTACTATACTTGTTTGGTACCCGGTTAGCAAATCCCTTCATGAATTGATATTAAGACCATCATGAAATTTAATTAATATTAGAGTACCAATAAACAACTCGTAATCTTCTTTGTGGCCCACAAATAAGTGTTGACACTTACCAAGTTTTGTATGTTTAACATGCTACCTCAAATCAAACTTGGTACAAATTAATAAACTAAGCTCCTATATAAACTGTTTTTTTAGCGATAACCCTCAAATCTAGTACGATTCTTAATCGACGTTCGTGTCTAACTCTCTGATTTGATGATCGACGCACGATGCTTCAGTTATCATATATGTTTTAATGTGTTTTTATTTATTAAATAAAAAACCTATATATATTTTCGGGTATCGGTACCCTACCGAGTATTTTATGATTTTTCCTGGTACCGGTCCCGAAAATTGACAAAATGAGGTCCCGGTCCCGGTACCGAATATGTGGGTACGAGTACCGGTCCGGGTACGGTACCGGTACGGTATGGGTATTGGTACGGGTACTAGGTACCAATTGCTCATCCCTAGAAAATAGTTTCAGTTCACCAGGAAGGTATTTGTGCCTGCAGGTCTCCTCTTTTTGACCAAACCAGAGTCAATAAAAGTAAAAAATAAACAAACAAAATCAACTGCTGCTTTAACAAACACAATTACATACATAATCCAAAGGGTATGATTCCATTAATACATTGATCTATAAAATTACAACTGAAAAACTACTAACTTAAAAAGGGAGAAGAAGCGACAGAAGACAAATCCCTCTTTGCTTTCTCACATGGTGCACTAAAGAGAGTGTCTGAATCATCATAACGGCTACTTGCTTCAGATCAAAAGGGAAAAGAGAGAACAAGCCCATATTTGCTTTCTCACATGCACTTGCTTCATATCAAAAGGGAAAAGACGCTGCTGTAGAAAAAATCAGGTTCATGGGGCCAAAAGGGAGAGAAGCACCTGAAGAATACAAGTGCTTCAAACCTCATCATGTGCCCTTACTGTTGATTGTTATAAAATTATACAATAACTTAAAATCTACTTTCAGTAAAGCATTTCTAAGAACCATTAGAGACTCCTCGTCTCTATGGTTTCCATAATAATTTAAAATCTACTCCCAGGAGATAGAGATCTTTCCCTGCACAAGAAACAACTACTGTAACAACTTGTACAAATCAGGTTATCTTTAATATTATGATTACGTGCAATTAATTGTGATTCTATGTGCATTAGACTTAATTTGTTTAAATTAGGTGACTTTACGTGCAAAACTTAGGTCTGGCCAACTTTACCCATAGTGGAAATCAACAAAAGTTTAATTCAATAATAAGAAATTCCTTAAATAATGTTATGTGAAATTTAAATAAAAAACGACTATTTTATAGTTTTCAAAACTATTACGTTGTAACAAACATACTTCAAGCAAACGTTCATTCGAACAACAATTCATTTCAACAATGATTAGTTTTATTCCTAAAACTATTTATATGTCCAAACTATATTTTATTTTCATAAAAAATAAACACTAAACATTGTCGCCAAAATTTCCAAACAATAAACACTCACGTCGAGTGGAACTTTTAATTCTAAACTTGAGTACCTCATTAGTACATAATCAAACAACAAACAATCAAGATTAAGAATTCCCGTTCATTCAAAAACTAAACGCGACGCTTATTCATTTTATTGATTTATATATATATATATATATATATATATATATATATATGAAAAATAAATAAATCATCCGTTCTCGAGCCAAAAACCGACTTTTCACCCGTTTATCATTTTGACTCAAACGAAGTGTCGTTGGACTCGTTGGATCGACCCGACCCGACCCGAGACCCAAATTGGCCCAGTGAGCCCAATGGGCCAACCGGCCCATTCCCTTTCTTCTTTTCCCCTTCGGCCCGTCTCCTGGCCCTTTCCTTTTTCTTTTCCAGCCCGCAGGCCCGTGAGCCTGGCCCGGCCCGCCTTCCTCCTCTTTCCCTTTCCGATTTGGACCAAGCCCAATCTCTCCTCTCTTTTCCTTTTCTTATACCGATTTCCTCCTTCCCTTTTTCTTGGTTCGGTTCCAACCAAAATCCCAAAACACTTCTCAAGGTTTTGTCACAAGCCTCATGCCAACTAATCCTAATCCTACCCTCAAATTGTCCGTAGATTCCCCTCTTTGTTATGTTGATATGAGACAAGATTGTGTCACTTAGTACAAGGGAACACAAGATCCTTTGGTTAATAGGATTAACCACTTATGTAACCAACCAACATGTCCCCTAGCCACCCTCATGTCTCTTTGTCTTGTCCCTCTCCTCTTTGAGCCGGTTTTTAACACCCTCAAACACCCTCACTTGATTCATTCTAAACCAAGAGAACAAGTGGATCAAGCCCTCTTCTCCTTCTCTTTTGCTATCGGCTAGGACCAAACCCGAGCCCCCCCCCCCCCCTTCACGGCTCACTTAAACCGAACCAACCACCACCTCTAGCCACTTCTTATAACCTCTTAAACATCCCTCATTTCACACTGAAACACTTCAAGAAAACACCTCTCATTTCTCTTGCACTCTCTCTTCCTCTCGGTTCAAAACAAACCGCCACCACCACCATCTTTCATCATCTATCCTCACCACATCTAAGTTTCTAACACTTTCTTGATCAAGGTAAATCATCTCTAACCTCTAGTTCATCACCTTTCTTCCATTTCTTCCTTATATTATTTCATGAATATCTTTCTAACCTCTTGTTTCTTTCATAACATCCATGATGTTTCATCTTTTCTTTCACAACCTTCTTCCTAGTTCAAGATCAAGGGTGGGTTAGGAGCTAAATGGGAAGCTTAATCAACAACCCATCAAGTCATTACCAATCCGGTTTATGATCTATGTCTTGATTATATTGTTGAATGGTTTACTAGCAATCTTGTATGTTAGTAGCATCATGTGCCTTTGATGGAACTATAATATTATTTGAACAAGTAACATGGAAAAATATAAACTTAAAGTATATGTTTATGATAAAAGAATCATATTTGGTGACAAAGTTTATAAATCATAACATAATATAAGTTTTAAATGAATTAGTATGTTTGATTTAGTGAAAGACTCGTAAACATAATGTTTGGAAACCAAGTTTTAGAAGAAAAATAAGTTATGATAAAATTAACAAAGATGACACTCATTTTGTGTGTCATAAAAGTTACTCATTCTAAAACATATATATTTTTTTGCAATCTTAGAAACACCTCACGAAAATGACTTAAAATCTTGAACCAAACTTGTCATAAGGTGATTTTGAGTCACTAAAAATGTTGAAGATTTATCCATGAAATTTCAAAGAAATATAAAAATAAAATTTTTATGATATAAATATCAATTATTTTCATGAAAATTAAGTGAAAATACTTGTGACCAACAAATGACTACTTAGGACTTGCAAAGTATGATTTAGGGCTGCCAAGATTATTTTCCAACCTTACAAAGTGATTCGGGAAGTTAAACACTTGAAAACGGAACAATCGGACACCGTAATACGACTTTTCGATGAAAAATATAACTTATTTTTGAATAAAAATTGGATCTGGTCCAGAACATAAAACACGCTCGGTTTGACATATAAAAAATGTTTCCTAAGGTTTAAAAGTGGAAAAACATGTTTTAGAAGTAAACCGGACCAAAACGGTAACTTTCAGTAACACGAAAACTTTAATTTTTACAAGTAAAACTCCCACCGATTCAATTGGCAACTAAAGACCCTAAACCACATCAAAACAAGTCTACTAACAAATCCTAAGTGTTAAGGAAACTTAAAATGTCATAAAACGAGTTAAACCGGTGAAACCGGCTAACCACCGGACGAACCGACACTTAATTTTACGAAAATAAAAGTTCATATATTTTTGGGGCATTTCTTCATACAAATAGACATATTTACAAATGTCGAAATTCATTTCGTAAAACGCGACATATACCGTGAGTTGACGTGCGATATAATACGCACATTTCGAACTTTAATAAACGAAAGAATTTAATTATTTCTTTAAGGAGTTCAAAACCTTGTAAATATTTAATGATTTAAATATTTATATTTTCATGACGTTTTATGAATATAATGTATATTATTCACTATGTTTTCATAACGTGAAAATTTATATATTATTTATTTATTCCAAATAAATAATGAATTCCATTAAACTTAATATTATTTATTCGCCAATAAATAATATTCTAGGATTTCCATCACTATCGTCGGATAATAACAATCGAGACATAGCATCGAACGTTGGGTAACGTATTCACTAACCCAAGTAGGCAAACCCTAATACGTTATAATATTACTTTGTAGACGTTACTAGGCTACATTCAAAATTCATACCTTCTGTCCATCTACATAACATGTGAGTCTTCATGGCCCCTTTTATATTTCTGTTTTCTAACTTTGGGGGAGAATTCAATAAATGCCATTTTCTAAATTCATTTTTGTCTGATATTATGATAATTGTAACACGTACCGATTGCATGTTCTTTTCATTTCCCCAATTCTGCGTATTCATATTGATTTATGTTATATGCTTAAATTCCCGCTATTAATTGGATTCAATTAGTTCATTCGAAACGATATCTTGTGAATAGATCTATTTGGGTTGACGACCTTGCCCTGACTTGGTCGCTCCAGTCATGACTCCACGTTTATAGTCAAGGGGTACATTGGTTATTCTGATCATTCGATGTTCTTGGGGAAGACCATCATGAGTGGGTAAACAGTTAGTTTTTAATTCAAGGTTCATGCTCGATCTTTACAATAACAGTGTCAAACAAACTAATATCATGACACGCTAAACATTTTCAAACATAAAATTTCAAACAGTTCAAGTGTCATTAAATGTGTGAACTCACTAACAATTATGTTGACTTTTTAACTTCTTGAATTCTCAAGTGTTTGAGACTGCAACTCCATGTTTTTCTATTCCGATCCTGCTTATTATATCATGGTGTGCTTGCTGTGTGTTCATGCATTTCATTTTGGAGATTTAAACGCATTACACCTTAGGGTAGTTCTGTTTATAAATCTCATGACTTTATCTTTTGAAAACTCTATCATGTAACCGCTACTACTTATCCGCTGCCATGGTTTTAAATGTTAAATAAATGTTTGAAACTTATATTTTCTAAAGATAATTGGTTAATTAAATGTACTTAGACGTCAATCATTCGTAACCATGACCATGATGCCAAATCAGTCACATGCCCACATTCAGCCATTCTCGGGGTGTGACAATTACCAAATCTGAGACGCAAATTTCAATTGAATTTCAGTGGTGAAGATGATAACTTACCGTTTTCCACATATGGATGATGCCAATTCCACATTTTTTGCCAGCGATGATGGACGAAAACACAGAGAGAGAGAGAGACTGTGTAGGATCGATATAAGTCAGAGTTAAACTTAAACAAAGCCATTTACTTGCAAATATAACCCTGCGGAATTAAAGTTATATTTCACTTTTCTTAAGCCATGTTGAGTTCTTGTATAATGTAAATGCTTGATTTGCAGAATAGTAGTAACAACAAAGTATCAAATACTCGGCACTATTTGCATTAACTCAAAGCTACACTATTACAAGTGATGACAACTGTTGTGTAAACTGAGAGCTAACAAGCTATATATAGTGCAGATGAGATCAATCACAGCCATTGATCTCATGCGATCTAATCTAGACCGTAAACTAAAAAGTCAAATACAAACTACTAAAAGAATAAACATCGGAAATTGGAATATCTTGCGTGTTTGCAGCAACATACTACTTTAGGAGAGCGGCTTGAATCAGATATAGAAGCAAACGAGAAGCTTTTGCAGGATTGGACTTGCTGAAAAGACATCTCAGGAAAAGTCCGGTTGAACTCATTATCTGGTGGATAATCGAGTTCACCCGGAATATTCGCTAAAAGACAAAACTGCTTCATTCCGCTTGAACTGCCAGTTCCGCTTGAAGTGAGAATTCCGCTTCAACTTCAACTTCAGCCGGAACATAGTAAAATTGGCATTCAGCCGGAAATCTTCCAAGCGCAATATTCCTTACAATCTCCCCCTAAGCTGATGCTGTCAAATTCCAATGTTTATCTTCAAAAATTGACTTGTACCCAAAAATCTTCTTCTCCTTGTCCTACTTGTCCACAGTTCTGATGCTGGCATCAAGGTTCTGAGACAGCTCTTTGGTGTTAGTTTTGGTCACCTTCACATGTTTAATTGAATCCCAGTCCATTTCGCTCCATTTTTCTTGAACAGAAATGGACTCATGAGTTGTAAAGGTGCCATCAGCTCTGTGAGCCTAAAAGAGCTTCTCCTCCTCTTCCCAAATGATAAACTTTATTTCACTAGTAGGCACTTCATCTTCTTCTTCTGCTGAGTCACCATCTAAACTACTTCTGTAGAGCATTCCACATTCTAGCACAGTTGGCTCAATAATAAGCCTTAGCATGTGCTCAGCTCTTGAAGGGTTCAAAATTTCTCTAAGCTTTAGAGCGATGTCCGTCATCTGCTGCAGAGTAAGTTGTGAAGTGGCCTTGTGAACGTTTACCACTTGATTTATGCCGCTGGCCATAGTAAAAGTGAAATTAAATGTGGCTTCATCCACTGTCCAACCCATAATTTGTCTTTTACTGGGTGGAGCTTTTCTCTTTTGTCTTTGATTTCTTTTGCTCTTGGCATGCATCAGTTTTCTTTTTCTGACCAATCTTTCTTCATCAGAATCAACTGTAGATTCTGGCACAATGGGTCTCTTGCCTCTGTCAGATGAAGAAGGGCCAGTTTGGACTTCAGTAGGTTTGGTAAGAGTGGTGGAGGGTTCATTGATGGTGAGTGGAGGAAGGGAGGTTTGTGATGGTGGTTTACTGGCTTCAGTAGTTGGGCTAGAAGGTGGAGTAGGTGGGAAAATATCAGAAAAATTCATAGTAGGTGGAGGCTTCTTCTTGAAGGGAATGATGGGTGTAAATTTGTCGGTTCTGTACTTGGGGTTGGCAAGCTTGGTGGCTACTTTCTTGGAGATGGAGGGTGGTTTGTAAGGTATGATGGCTAGTGACTGTAAGATAGATGGAACTGTTGTAGGCATTGGGTTTGGGTTGTAAATAAATGAAGGTGGAGGTGGTACATCTGCAAAATCAATAGATTCAGGTTTAACATCAGCAGTTGTTCTACCTGAGATTAGCTCTGAAGGTGAAGGCATCACCAAATTAGGATTGACAGCAGCATTTTCTCCTTTCGGTTCATAGAAAATTTCATCAATCAAGCTGCAAAGTCCCCTAACTTTCATCTGAGCTATCTCTTCCTCTTTCCTCAAATTTCTAACCACAAACGCCCTTTTTACCTTTTTCAGCAGTAGGTAATTCTCATCATTCTTTACCAGCTTGGTAGGCAATTGAGAGGCAATAGAGATTAGCCTCTGCCTATCAGCATCAGACACTGCATCCAAATCATAATCCTTCAGTCTCCAGTTGAAAGACCTAGTCTTGGCCTCTTCGAGTAAGTTTTCAAACACCCCATCTTGCAGATACAAATCATATTCCTTCTGAAGTTCTTCTGCTAGCCTTTCATCCTCTACTATTCTTTTGGCATTTTCCACCATTTTTACTATAGCCTCAGCTTCAGGAGTCTGAACCACCTGTTGAATAGTTTTTGGAACATCAACTTGAACATGTGTTTCCGCTTGAACAGGTTCTGAGCTCCTTAAGCTTATCAAAGTTTCGGCTATATCTTCTACTCCTTCACTCCTGTGTTCTTCCGGTTGAACTACCGGTTGAGGTTCCGGTTGAATTTCCGGTTGAACCTGAATTTGCCCTTCAGTCACCACCCGAGGTTTGGTGACTTCAGGTTCTTTGTCTACTATTTCCAGCACCTCAGTCCCTTCTCCTTCACCGATCAAATTCTCGTATTCCCCTTCAGTCATTGTAGCAACTGCAACTGTTGCAGTGCTTTCTTCAATATCAAGTGCTGCCTTGCTGGTGGAGGCAATAGTTCCTACCACTTGATCACTGGCTCTTTCAGCCGGAAAAATGACATCCTTGAGGAGTGTCGTGATCATGTTGATGTGCTCAGGAAGAGCACCAGCAACCAGCATGGATGACTGTACTAGTTCAGCAAGATTGGGGTCCTCAAAAGGAGAAATGGCAATCAGTTGACTGCATCTCATGTTTACCCAACAATAATTAGATGTCTTTTGGAGTTGGTCTGGTTCATTTGTTGTCTCATGTATGAGACATACTATCTTCTGGTTATTAACATGTATAATATGATAGAACAAGGTCTTATTAAAGAGCACGTATTCTCTTTTTGGCTTAGCCGGAATGAAGCTGATGAAGATGGAGGTGAGCTTGTTTTTGGTGGTCTTGATCCAATCACAACCATCATAGGATTGATATGAATCAACGTTCCCTTTACAATCTGCTTATATATAATGCTCTCAAGTTTTTATTCTTCCTTATAGATTATGTTACATCTATTTGTGTAGCTTGATGAGGTTCAGCTAGATTAGCCAATGATCCAAATGGTCTCTATGTTATTGGCTTGATTCATTTTCGTGGTTATGTTAATGAGGTATAATTCTAGTTCTACAATTTCGTTGTTAGAGATTATTTCTGGTATATACTCTTTATTTATGGTCTTAAATGCTAGAAATGTTGTTTAGAAGTGTTTGAATGAATATAATTAATACATCTTTTCAACTCAATAGGATTTTATTTTTTAAGCACCATACAGATTTTATCATTTACTACAAATTATGCTACTCAATATCTTATGTGCATTTTTTATGCATATGTTAGGTTATTCTTCTTGTCATCTGATGGGGGACTGAGAATACGTTAGCATTATCACCATGAGAAAGAATAAAAGCCTTTTGTACATCAACAATCAGTTAGTGCAGGTCATAACCAATGCTTCTAATATAAAAGGTTGGTGGATATAATTGTTTTAAATACTTTGTAGGTTGCATAGAAATCCATCGTTCTGCCAGAGGCGTTTTATAAAAGGTTGGTGGATTTGTATTAGGTACTCTTCCTACCACTTCACATGATTTAAATTGCACACAATACACATGTGAACCAGATCAGAATTTGCATTGGTTTAGAAAGCTTTGGTGAACCTTAAATAAGTAGGTGGCGGATCAATGGGTAAAGGCTAATGGGTTGACATCAGGCGTAGGATCCATTATAAGTTTATTTGAAAATTAGATTTTCAAAAGTACAAAACTTTTCTTAAAAGTAGGATCCATTTCTTATAAATCCTTTTAAAAGTACAAAACTTCATATATATAGTCGAGTAAATGCATATACATGTTCACAATTGTTGTTGATCATGTAGTATTAGTTGTATAAATTATAGTTTATTTATATGCAGCAAGTTATTTGTTTGGCAGCTCTTCTGGGCATAAAGTTAATGGGTCAGGGTGTTGATTTAATCTACCTAATGACTAAATTGGCATCTATTTAATGTCTTTCAAATTAGGAATAATTTATATGTCTTCTGTTATAATGGTCCATGTGAGGAAAATCAGTAGAAAAACTATTTCATGTCTTTAAAATTAGTAGTGTCTTCAGGCATGCACGAATAATATTATGATGTATGCTTACCCATATCCCTATGTGTACATTTATGTTTTTATTCCAGTGTACATGCATGCTTGATATATGTACTTCAGAAATCATATTTTCCACTCTTTGTTTGGCACCAATATGAACTATCACTTGTATTAGATATTCCTTTCACTATTAGGTTGTTGCTTAGAAGCAATTGGTGAAGCATTTGTAGAAGGAAGCCATATTTAATGACTTAAAGAAGAATTGTCGAGTCCAGAGCAGCATCCTTCCTCTGAATGTATAAGTTCATTATTATTGGAGAAGGAACTGAAAATTCAGCAGGTCTGGACATGATGTTTTCATTCTTTTCGTTGCCGAAACCATCTTTTATACAAGGGCCGCCAATGTTGTCATGATGCAGGCCTTATTTTAGTTGTTGTATCATTTGTAAATGGTTTTTGATTAGAAATATATGTCTTTAGCATCTTAAGTGAAAACTGATGTATGGATCTTCAATTGATACTGTTAATGTATTTTGGTTTCTATGTTTTCTCATATTTATTGTTGTTTTTATTTTACAAAAATACTAAAAATAAAATTGCTAATTGCATGAAATGGTCTCACATACGGTAATTAATGTGACCAAATAATGGAAATTGTCACACCTATAGGAAATTTATGTGGCTATTGCTACCTTTTAGCCACACTTATAATAAATTTATGTGGCCATTGCTACCTTTTAGTCACACTTTTCAGATGAAATGCTTGATTACAGCAACCCTTTGGTCACGGTTTTTTAAATAAGCGTGGCTAAAACAAGCTTTTAGTAAATTTAAGTGATCATTGCTACTCTATAGCCACTCTTATAGTAAATTCGTGTGACCATTATTACCATTACAACAAGTCTTTTGTCACGGTTTTTTTTTTAAATATGTGGCCATTGCTAGTCTTTAGTCACACTTATAGTAAATTCATGTGACCATTGCTACCATTCCAGCAACCTTTTGCCACGTTTTTTAAAAATAAACGTGGCTAAAACAAACTTTTTAGCAAATTCACATGGCCATTGCTACCCTTTAGCCACGCTTATAGAGAATTCATGTGGTCGTTGCTACCCTTTAGCCATGCTTATAGAAAATTCATGTGGCTGTTGCTACCTTTTAGCCACACATTTCAGATGGAATGCCTGATTTCAACAAAAATATTGATACCTTTAGCCACGTTTTTTAGTTGCTACCGCCACTAATCTTCAAGTGTGGTCGTATGCTACCTACGGTGACGGGACCTTTGGTCACGATTGAAATGGAAGAAAAAAAAACGTGACCAAAGGGTTTTAGCCACGTTTTTTTCAGTGGCTAAAGCCTATTTTTGACGTAGTGTTTCCCATGACAAAGGCTTTGATGAGTTATCCTATGATGAATTGACACGAAGTCTGTTAGCAAGAGAATTAGATATGAAAAGGGTTAAGACATTGCCATCACAAATACAAAACCGGATGTCTATTTTGGAGAAAATGCATCTACTATTCATGCTAAGGTGAAAAGAAGCTCAAATCCAGCACCTATTGCGTTTTATGTTTAGAATTCATCAGTTGTGTATCAAAATGTTTCAAAAGGACCATCTATGGAATCATATACTCAAAATGCGGTAGTTACATATCCAGTTCATTCAAATCAATCAGCGTTTGCATCAAGTCAAAGTCCATTTTCTGCAAAAACTGCAAGTGATTTTATGGATTTATTCTCTGCCATGGTTTCATCATATGATGGTCTGATTGCGGGAAAGTTAACTAGTGCTGAATTGACGGATGAAGATTATGAACAAATAGATGCTGATGATCTAGAACTAATGGATATCAATTGGTCCATGGAAATGTTGGACCGAAGAGGAGAAAAGTTTATGCAAAGAACGGGACGTAAGGATTTGAATCCTGAAGGAAAGCTTGGGTTTGATAAGTCTAAAGTCAGATGTTTTAATTGCCAAAAATATGGTCATTTTGCAAAAGAATGCAATCAAACCAAGAAGCAGGAAACGTCTTGATTGTATCAGTAATATGCTTCACAAAGTGCTAAGAATTCAGGGAGTACCTCTAATCCTTCTACTTCTAATCCGACTGTTAATGCATCTAGTTCGGGAACTAAAGCATTAGTTTCTCAAACTAGTGAAGGATATGATTGGAGTTCGGAATTTCCTGATGAATCTGCTTCTTTGTGCAGTTCTGTAGCTGAAGATGTGCATATGGATACAAATTTTGAACTTCCTGGCGATGAATTTATTGGAGATGCACATCAAGCATTCATGGCTGATATACAGGTTGATTTTCAACGATGTGATCTTTGTGTTTTATCTGCTAAGAAATTACAAGAATGATCAGATGAAAAGGTGATGTACTATGACAAGTACATGCTTGCAGAAGCAAATACAAAAATTTTCAAACAAAGATGGGAGGATATTAAAGCTGAACTGAAAAAGGAACACAGTCTGACTCTTGGCACCAAAATTGAGTTGAAAATAAAACTGAGGAATACATTTTTCTGAGAAAAAGCTTTCAGAAGCTAATGCCAAAATTTTAGAATTAAACATTGAAATTTTGGATCTTAAACGTCAAATTGAAAGTTTCAAAAACTCATCTTCCTTTGCAAGTTATTTGTGCAAAGATGAAAATTTGAAAGAAGTGTTTAAAGAGTCAGGTTGTAATTCAGTTCCACCACCAACTTCTCATGGTTTGGAACCTACTGACACTAAAATCAAACCATCAGTGGTAGTTGATTATTCCAAGTTTTCTGAGAACTTGCTTAATTCTTCTGATTGTCACAAAGGCGCTTATAAGAAAAAGCCGAGAAAGCATGGTTCCACACCAAAACCTGCCGGTCAGACACACTCGGAGTCTAGTGACCCTATGGTTGAAAAACTAGTCACTGCGACTAAATCTGTTGAGAGTGTGAACGAAACATCTTAGATTGTTCCACCTGAAAGTTTTTCAAAAGAAAAGTCACTTGAGTTTCTTGAAAAGCAAAAGTTTGAAAAAGGTCTTGATCTTTATTATGAAAAAGATACAATAAATGAAGGAAAACAATCACGACCACATGTTTCTGTGATACCGGTTCCTATTCCCAAATTAATTAAGTTTAGTGGAATCGAATTTGGTTCAAGTGATGCTGGGACATCTGATGTCACTCAAAAGAAACCTCAAAAGTCCCAGAAAAATTGAAAGAAATGTGTTCATCACCTGAATTAAAGTCTGAAAAGTTTGATGACAAATCAAAAGGTAAATCTGTGATGGAAGATTCCAATGCTACACAAAATATGTATTGCTTAAAAGGTTGTGACACGATTTTTTCTAATGTGTTGTTTCCTTTATGTTTTGTTGATCCAAAGCAAGTAGCTAAAGTGTTTACTGTAGCTTCTGGAATTAAGGTTTTATCTGACATTTTAATTGTCTCTATCTTAAAGTCAGAATCACAACTAACACAACAAAAAGTCAAGTCTAAGTCCAAATCACAATCTTCCAAGTACTCACCAAAGAGTTCTTATAACTCTGCTGGTCATTTTTCACCAAAGGTAAATACTTTTGAGTATGAGTCTTATGGATTTTGTGATGATTACAATTTCTATGATGATTTTGGATAGTTTAAACAAACCAACTCCAAAGCCACCAAACCAAAACGTTATTCAGAAAATTTGTGGTTATGATGAGTATAGTTTTTATGATGGATTTGGTTATATTGGGCCATTATTCAAACCACTTCCAAAGTGAAACTCTAGAGTGTTTAAGGCCCGTAAACCAAAGGAAATCCTTACTACCATCTATGATGACGGTAATACAGATGAATTCGGGAATCCCATTGGAATTCTCATTACTGACCGTCGGAGATGTTTTTACTGTCATAAGCAGGGACATTTGCGTACATAGTGTCCCGTGCTTGCTGAAAAGAAGAGTTCCGCTGCTAAAACAAGCACATTAGAAAGTTCTTAATCTGATCTAAAATTTGTTTCAATGGAAAATGTTGGGCTATACATTATGAGGCATGAACATTAGACTTGGGCTTACATTGGTTTGGGCTTCATGTGATTACGACCTGGGCTTCTTGGGCCGATTTCACCTATTGGGTTTACGATTATGATTAGGGTTTTTGTATGGGTAGTATAAATACCCAAGTAGTTTATGATTAGGGCCAGTTCTCGATTACGATTTTCTGCATATCACTTGTATTTACGATCGTGAACTCCTTTGAATAAAAGATTGATTGTTCTCCATTCAAGATTTGATTGTGTTGCTTTGTTCTTCATCTCATGTCAAGTCTATTTCATCATCTTCTTGTCGAATCACTCACAAACAAGGTTTCCGCACTTGTTTGTGTTTACGATATCGTGAACGATTGTTATTTCGGGACCAACAATTGGTATCAGAGCTAAGAATCGTCTGATTCGAGGTTCCATGATATTAGATTCGAGTGTTTGGCTGAAAAAGTGGAAGCTTGCTACTGTTCTTGCTGTTTACGATTGGTGTTCTTCATTGGTTTGGTGTTTACGACTTCAAGCTGTGGTTTTTGAAGGTTTACGATCACGAAATTGGAGTTTACGACTTCAAGATCCGATTTTTGGGTGTTTACGACTGAGAAATTGGTGTTTACGACTTCTAGATTCAATTTTTAGGTGTTTACGATAGTGTTTACGATCCGGGAGAGTTTACGAAAGAGTTCACGATCGGAATTGGGTTTACGACGCCGTTTACGATCCGGAGGTGTTTGCGACTTAGTTTACGATCGGCCAGCCTATCATAATCGTAAACTGTAGTTTACGATCGAAAACACTTTTGAACTTCATTTTCTTGAGTTTTTCCTAAGCTTTCGTCATGGACTTTGAACCTAGCATGTACCAAAAACTTTTGAGATTGGATCGACTACCCGTCCTCCCAGACTTACATCTGCTGACAACTTCCTTGAATGGAAATACAGATTTCAAAATCATTTGAAAAGTGTTGAATTGAGACTTTGGATATCAGTTGTCAATGGACCATTCATTCCTACTCACACTGAATCGAGAAAAGTTGGAGTGGTGAAAACTGAAGCAGAATACTCAGATGATGATTAGGAAAAATGTAACAAGGACGAGAGAGCATATGCTATCATGACAATGGCATTAACTCCTGAGATTGCTCAAGGGTTTAAGAAATACAAGACTGCAAAGAAACTGTGGGATGCTTTGGTGGTGGCATATGAAGGAAATCCCGATATCAAGGCAAGCCGTAAACAGATGCTGAAGCAGAAGTTCAACTTGTTAAATCACATTCAAGGAGAGTCATTTGAAGCTCAAGTTCAAAGATTTGTGTCCTTAATTACTGAGATTTCAAGCTACAACGTTGAACCCGGACTAGAGGATAAAAATCTGAAACTCTTGAATAGTTTGCCCAAGTCATGGAATACCAACATTTCAATAATCAAAGACAACAACAAGCTGGATGAATTAACAGTTGATGAGCTAATTAACAAACTGAAGTCAAAAATGTTTGATGATAAACAGAGAGAGCTGAGTCATCTAAGTTCACTTAGCATGGCGGGAAAACTGAATCAGGCTCTTTTATCTGAAGAAGTAGGCCCAAAACAGGTTGGAAGTTCGTCTACAAATGATTCAAGTTCAAACACAAAGTCAACTGCATTTGTGGCTCGATCTCAAGCAAATTCTAGTGGAACGGTCAACCCTGATGAGGCAAATGCCACAAATGATCCCAACTTTACACTTGGAAAGGGATTTATTAATAGTTATCATGCCCTTATGGCTGGAACATTGGTGCCTGCTGAGATGTTGTCAGGTGAACTAAACCAGATTAATCCTGAAGATGTGAAAATGCTTGATGTTTCCTGGCAAATGGCAATGGCAGTTTTCCGCGCCAAGAAGTTTATGGCAACAACTAGAAGGAATGTGTGGAAGGATCAGGATAAGATAAGAATGGGTTTTGATAAGAGCAAGCTCAGATGCTTCAACTGTGATGCGTACGGGCATTTTGCAAGGGAATGTACCAAGCCAAAGAAGGAGAAACCATAAGAGAAGAAAGCTGGAGATGGTAAGGGAAAGGCAGAGACAAAGGCTTTGGTTATGCAGGATTGTGGGGAATATCAATGGGCTTCACAGGTAAAGGAACTCAGTCTAACTCGTGCTATGATTGCTAAGATGGAGAATGATGATGAGGAGGAGCATGCATTTGTGGTCACTGAGGAGAAGTCAGGAGATGAGGAGGAGAACCTGGTTGAAGATAAGGAGGCATTTGCAGCCGAAGTCGACAACACAAAAGTATGTACTAATCCCACTTGTGCACGTTTGATTCCTGGCCTTAGACAACTTTGGAAGAATAGTGAGATAGAATTATTTGATATGCAATGTTCTAGAATTTCATTTAAGGGTAGATGGGAAAAGAGTGAGGAGAAAGTTAAAGCCCAGAAACTAGATATAGAGAAATACCAAACCCTTGCCTCTCAGAAATCTGCCCTGTATGACATTGCTAAGTTAGAAATAGCTGAGCTTAGGAAGCAGGTAGATGAGCTTAAACATCAGAACAATGAGCTGCAAGTGAAATTAGATGTGAATCAGATGATAAACAAAAGAATGCTCGAAGCTGGTAAGGCTTTGTCCACCTGCCTAACTGATGTTCGATTTGGTAAGGATAAAGGAGGAATAGGAATTAGCTTTTCTGCAAAAAAAATAAGAATAGTGTTCCCCTACATGTGTCTAGAAATATAATAGGTATGATCTATGAGGAGGATCAGGTAGATAGATCTAAATCAGAAATGCATGAAGCGGGACCTCCCATGACAATGTTTTGGTTGGTGTGAAACCCATGACTGAGGATGAGTTAGAAAATGAGAAACATATGACCTATGGGTTGGGTAATAAGAATAAATAGGTGACATTCACATGTGAACCGGGTCCATCCCAGGAATCATTAAACGATAATGTTGGTTCTTCTGACGTTTTTGTTTCATGTGCAGATGAAGTAGGGATCAAAGATGTTTCTGGGAAGGATGCCGAATGCTTGAGAGTCAAAGAGTGTCATGAGTCTAGTAGTTTAATTTCTGATTTACCTAAGGACGATATTTTGGCATCTGTGTCTGAACTTAATGCATCCAAGTCAAAACAATTAATGTTGCCTATGTCATCAAAACATGTTTCTAATTCCAATGAAGTAGTTAATGGCTTTAAAATTCGTGTGCCCAATACTAAAGCTGGTCGTGAGTCTAAACCTAAGGAATTTGTTCCTTATCCCCAGGTTGTGTCTACTTTTAACAGAACGAACAAATCAAAATCAGAACAGTTTTGTTTAATCACGCAACCTAAAAAAGTTACAAAACATTTCATACACAGATGGGATGATAAGCCTGAATGGAAGTCATCATACCCAAGACGTTCGTATGTTTGTAGTCATGTGAATGGGCCTATACTTATGAATTGTTTTCAGTGTGGAAAACCATGGCATATTACTGCAAATTGTTTAAATAGACCTTATCAACCATACTATCCGCAAAACCCACGGACTAGTATGTTGCAGAAAATGATGACAGGTGGAAATAAAAATCAGAAACAACAAGCTTTGTCTCAGGGGAAGCAGAGTTCAAAACCAATGAAGACACAACAGTCTAAGGTTTTAAACACTAAAACTCCAGTGACAAAGCCTGTTGATGAAAAATGAAATGTCGCCAAAACTCCAAAACCAACTTACAAACCTAAAGGAGTTTACCAAAGAAAAGATAAGATGAAACCTGAACTTGTTGAAAAAAAGGTACCTAAAACAAAAAGGATTTCTCAACCTAAAGGCAAAACAAAGGTTAAGAAACTGGTTTCTAAATCAAAAGATGTTGATACATGGTTCCTGATCGTCATGTGAAGTATCGAGAACAAGACGGAACGTGCAAGTTTAGGTTTGGCCAAACCTTGGTCGAACTCCAGGTTCGGAGCCGCCGAAGCTTGGCCGAACCTGAGGTTCGGCCAGTCGTGTTTTCAGCCTATAAATATGTTCGTCTTGTATAGATTTAGAGAGTTTCCGTGTTATAACTTTCTCTGAGTGTACTCTGTGGTCTCTGTGGTTAATACAAGTCTCATTTGTATTTACTCTCTGCGTTTTACTCGTTTACATTGATTTTTATACGACTAAGTAGAAGATCCTCACGCTCAGGCAATTTCAAGTGGTATCAGAGCATTAGGTTTGTTCTACTAGTCAGAGATCAGTGTTTTTCGAGTTATCGAGTTCAAATTCACGTTTTTGACTTTCAAAACTCGTTTTTCATCTTCGTTTCTCAAAAATCTCATCTAAAACACCATGCTTTACGTTCAAATTGTGTGTGTTTGCTCGTTTTTGTTCATTTGAGTTATCTTAGCTCGAGAGGTGTCGAATTCAGTGAGTTTTTCCGAAATCTTTTGGTTTTTCGCGTTCGGCCGAACTTCACGTTCGGCGTAACTGCTCCGCACTCCAGGTTCGGAGTACGCTCGGCATAACCGCTCCGAACACCAGGTTCGGAGTACGTTCGGAGGAGTTCGGTGAAGGATCGGAGTCTGTTTCGTAGTTCGGTGAAAGTTCGGAGCTCGTTCGGAGGGTTTCGGAGTTAACGGGGTTCGGTGAGAGATCGGAGAGAGTTCGGACTGTGTTTCTGTGTTCGGACCACGTTCGGAGGAAGTTCGGAGGGTATATTAGGTTCGGACGAGGTTCGGAGTGAACAGTAACCTGTGTTTCGAAAATGTCCGATTTTCAAGCGTTCGCGGCTATTCAAAACTCGGTTCAAGCAACTATGCAAACGATGATGAACTATGATAATGAAATTGGAACAAGTCAGAAAGTTCCCAAATTGCTAAAGTTGGAAGATTATCATAGTTGGGTTAAACGGTTCGAAGCATATGTTGACACAAATGATATTGATATGTGGTTAGCGTTCACTGAGCAATATATTTATCCTAAAGATGAAACTGGTGAACCTATACTTCAAAGAAAAATGTCTTCTGAACAAAAGAAAGCTTATCAAGCTGAGAAAAAGGCATATGGTACCTTAACGATGGCATTGCCTAAAGAATTACTTCATCAATTTGCTGGTAATTACACATCGAAAAGTCTATGGGATGCTTTAGAGAAAAGATGTGAAGGCAATGACCAGTACAAGAAAAGTCGACAAAAGGTTTTGAAGAAAGGGTTTGATAGTTTCAAACATTATCAGAATGAAACGATTCCCAATCTGATTGCAAGATTTGCTCATCTGATGAGTGAAATGCACTTGGTGAATCTTACTAAAGACGAAGCTGATATGAAAGAGAAGATTTTGGAAGCTCTACCTGAAAAATGGGAGAATTATGTTATGATGATTACTCATGACAAGGATTTTCAAGGATTGTCTTTCAATGATTTAGTTCAAAGAATTCAGGCTAGGGATATGGAATTGATGGTGAACAAGTCTCTTCCTACACAAATTCAGAATCCTGCAGTGTATCATGGTGAAAATGATTCTACAATGAATGCTGGGAAATCGAATATTCTTAATTCTGCACCCCCAACAGCTTTTCTGGCAGGTAAATCTGAATCTTCAAGTACTTCTTCTGCTGGTTGTACTATTTCTGTTCCGAGTTCTTCATTTCAAAATGCATTGTCTGCTCAAACTATTGATGATTATAATGCATTGATGACTGCATTGGTATCTTCATATTTTGGTGTTATCACTGGTGCTGTGAGTAACGCTGAGTTAGCAAATGAAGATTACGATCAGATTGATTATGATCATTTGGAGGAAATGGATCTAAATTGGCAGTATGCAATGCTGGTTTGACGAACGAAGAAATTTTTCAACAGAACTGGGAAGAAGAGATTGAATCAGGAGGGAAAAATTGGTTTGGATAAATCGAAGGTGAAATGTTATAAATGTTCAAATTATGGTCACTTTGCTCGAGAATGTCCAAGTTCTGCAGATCATAAATTGAAAACTGGTCAACATGCACATTTAGTTTATCACTCACCAGATAAAGTTGAGAAGGTTGAGATGAAATCTGCTCATCTTGTTCATGATTGGACCAATACGTTTCCACATCCACATGAGTTTGCATGGAATGCAGATACTGAAGCTAAAAGGAATAATACTAAACCTGCAATTGCTTTGACTGTTCGTCATATTGATGATGATAGCATTTTGACTGATTTTGATTCTTATTCAAGTGTATCTTTGGTTCAAGAAGAATTACCTAGAGTCTCTAAGAGTTCAAAGGTTGAAGAGACTGAATGTCTTAAATGTAAGAAATTTCTTCAGGAGATTGCAAGTTTTGAACAAAGTCGTCAAATATCGACTGAAGAGATAGTGGTGTTAAAACAAGAATTGGAAGATTTTCAAAAGAAGTATTATGAGTTGGTTCATGTTCATGAAGATGTTTTAAAAGAGAAAGCAATATTGGCTGAAGAATGTCTGAAAGCAAAGGCTGAAGCTTTAGATGCAACTCAAGATTTTGAGAATCTGTTTGAGAAAAGTTATCCAGTACAGAAAAAGTATGAAGAAGCAACTGCTCTTATTGCTACAACTGCTGTTACTGTTGAAAAGCTTCAGAACAAAATTTCTATGTTTCAAGATGAGAATACTCTCTATCGTGATAAAAATGAAGTTTTGACAAAGGATGTTGAGATTTACAAGAAAAAGAGAGAAAGTGTTCTTGAAGAGTTATTTGCTGAATGTGAGATCCGAAAGTTACAAACTTATGAATATGATGATCTCAATGCAAAGTTCATCAAGTCACAGAAAGAAGTTTTTGAAGCTCAACAAAAGATCAATGATTTAAAACTGGAGATTTTGGAGTTGAAGCGGCAAGTGAAGAATTGCAATTTATCACCAACAATGCTAAATTTTTTATATAAGCAGGATCAGAGTTTAGATAGTTCTCAGAAGGCTGATGTTCACTTGGTTCCTCAACCAGTGGATTTAACTGAAGTTACTGCTGCTCAGATTGATCCAAAAGATGAATTGCATGATTATTCCAAGTTTGTTACTCCACCCAAGAAGAATAAATCTAAGTCCAAAAAGAAGGAAAAGCCTTTGGGTGAAGCTCCAAAATTTGTGTCAAAGTCTGTTTTGTTGGAGAATGAGAAGGTTTTTGATAAGGTTGTGTCAAGTTCTTCATCTGCAACCGAAGAAGAAAAAGTTTTGGTTGAGAAGAATAAACTAAAAGATATTAAAGCTAAATTCACAAGTGAAGCTAAGGCAAGAGAAGTTTCGGGTTCTTCCTCAAGTACTTCAAAGGTTTCAGGTTCCAAACACAAAGGTGTGGGGTTTGTTGTGAAGGAAGAATTGATTCAAACAAAGAAACCGGTCAAAGTTGCCAAGGCTCCTAAAGCAAAGAATGCAAAGAAATCACCATCTCAGAAGGAATTCACTTACTATTCTGGAAGATCGTCATCTTCAAGGAGTCCATCTCCTAGGTATGATTCCTCTGATGATTTCTTTGACAATTTTGATTCTGAGCATTCATCAGGTTCTTCAAAATCAAAACAATTTTCAAATGTGTTTAGAGAACGACTTTGTTATGTATGTCGTCAACCTGGACATCTTGCTGCTGATTGTCCGACGACTGCATATATCCATAACACTGCTAAATATGTGGATAACAAAGGTCAAATTTTTGATGAACCATGGTCTCCCAAGATAAAATCACATCGTAAATCGTCTTGGTCTAAACCAAGTACGTCGGTTGAGTCTGATTCAGGCTCTGATCAAAAATTGAAAATTTTACAAATTTGGAAACCAAAAGTTGTTTCCAAGGCCAACAATGACTTTGTGGAAGACACCGGGCGACCCGACGATGTTACATCGGGTCGATCCCAGAGCGACTAATGATTTATTTGGTGTCAACAGGTGTTTCAAGAAGACCTTTCAGTGATTGGATAATTGCTGATTGTGAAATATCTGTTCTAATTAATCTGACTTTCAAAATCAATTGTGTTTTTTCCAAAAGACTTACACTGCAAGTATTCGTGTTGGTTGATCAATTTTTCTTGGTTTTTCACTCCGTCTCATTCTGAGGGGGAGTTTGTTTTTGCAAAAATACAAAAATAGTGTGTTGTTTTTCAAATCGTAAAAAATGAAAATCTATACATAGAGTTGTCATTTTTAGGGGGAGAAATTTGAAAAAGACAAAAACATTAAAAATGCAAAAAGCCAAAAACATTGAAAAATGAGAAATTGTATCCGACATGATTGGGAAATGATAGTACATTGGCTGATATCGTCTGACTCATGAATAAAATAGATGACAAAGCCATAAGACCATTTGATCGATGTTCAAGGTAGGCTCGGCAAATCAGAAAGTATACAAATGTGATATACACTAAATCTGATGCTTGACCTAGTGGACAACATCTTGATGAATATCTCATGATATATCAAGAAAAAGATATGTGAAAATAAAATGAGAAGTCACTGTGTATACATGTGTTCATTTTGCAAAGATTTAAACTTGTTTGATTTTCTTTATTTTGTCAAACGATCGGACTTTCTCTGCGTGTCGAAAGACCGACCTGATCGTTGTTCGTTTGACCTTCTGCTTTATTTTCTTTGGTGTTTCGTATAACTCATCGGACTTTCTCTGCGTGTACGGGAGTACCGACCTGATTGTTGTTGAGTTATACAATTTCAACTTGTTTTATTTTCTTATTTTGTTAAATCCGAGACCTTATCTGCGTATCGAAAGATCGACCTTAAGGTAGACGATTTAACGTTCTTATTTCTTTTTGCATGGAACACAGTTGACTATATCATGAATACAATCATTATGTGATTAATATCACAAGTGAAATCACAAAATGTGATAAGCAAAAGCATATCTGAGTATGTCTGATAGTGTGGGATACACTGGTCAATGCAATTCTAATAAATACCTTAACATATCCAGATGTTATGAGTATGATTGTGCCAGAGTTTAAAGTTGGACAAATTATATCTGCAATCGGCATGGCTTATGTGCTACAATAATCGAAATTGAAGTGTAGTTCAGCATGTTATGACCAATATGATCCCAAGTTGTGATCTTTCTCACAAAAGACAAAAATAGTGTCTGTTTCTGTATGGCATTTACTTTCTTATCAGAAAATACCAAAAAGATTTTAGGTGTGTTTTGATATAAAGTTTCTAAAAGCCAAAAAGAGTTTGTTTCTGATTTGTTTTCGATTGATCAACACGGAATACGAAATCATTTTCAAAATCAAAATATCTTGGAGTCTCGAAGAGACGTTTTGCGTCAAGATTATTTATGTTGGCAGGTTTCTAAGTGGAAAGAGAACATCACAACTTCAAGTCTTCTGAAGATTGTTGATAAAGAGACTTCACACGTTGCAATATCAAGTATTCAAGATTGAATTCTTCGCCTAGATCGAGGAGGAGTTTGATTGAAGATACAAGATACAAGTTTTATTAAGAGGAGATGATACTGCACATGCCGAGGGGGAGTTTGTTGATACATGGTTCCTGATCGTCATGTGAAGTATCGAAAACAAGACGGAACGTGCAAGTTTAGGTTTGGCCGAACCTTGGCCGAACTCCAGGTTCGGAGCCGCCGAAGCTTGGCCGAACCTGAGGTTCGGCCAGTCGTGTTTTCAGACTATAAATATGTTCGTCTTGTATAGATTTAGAGAGTTTCCGTGTTATAACTTTCTCTGAGTGTACTCTGTGGTCTCTGTGGTTAATACAAGTCTCATTTGTATTTACTCTCTGCGTTTTACTCGTTTACATTGATTTTTATACGACTAAGTAGAAGATCCTCACGCTCAGGCAATTTCAAAAGATGTTTCTCAAACAAAACAAGTTGCTCAAACACAATTGAAACTTGAGTGGACACCTGTCAAGGAACATGCAGGTAAAAAGGTCACATCTCCACAGAAGAAACCTGCAACTGTAAAGAATTCGACCAATGTGTCAAAACCACAGAAACACACTTTTTGGAAACCAAAAGTGAACACTCAAAGTTTGAGTGTAACTGAATCAAAATCAGGAATGTCCCTTAAATTAGTCAACTACGTTGACTCCAAGGGTGTGCCCAGATATGTTATGGCCTGGGTACCCGACTCTAACTGATCTTTGATTCATGTAGGGACAACCAAGAAGAACTGTCAACAATCTCTGGTACATTGATAGTGGTTGCTCCCGACATATGACCGGAGACTTGTCACTTCTGGAAGAGGTTCAAGATTTCAATGGAGGAGGTGTTTCATTTGCTGGTGGAGTAGGTGGCAAGATCAGCAAGAAAGGTGTGGTGAAGAATGGCAGTTTGACATTCTCCAATGTGGATTATGTGGAGGAATTGTCACATAGTCTGCTCAGTGTATCGCAGATTTGTGATCGAGAATATTCTGTGTTGTTCAATAGCAAGGAATGTATTATTCTCAAGCCTGGAGTCAAGATTCTTGAGGAGTGTGTCTTGATGCGTACACCAAGATGAGGAAATTTTATCTTCTTAACATGGGTAATCCTCCTCCGTCTGATGTGGCCTGTCTTATTTCTAAGCAGAATGAAAATCTGGCATTGTTATGGCATCGTCGTCTGGGACATGCCAACATGAGGAATCTGACCAAACTGGCAAAGGGAGAACATGTTAGAAACCTCCCCATCAAGGACTTCACATCAGTTGAGAAGTGTGTTGCATGTGCTAAGGGGAAGCAGCACAAGTTACCGCATCGTTCTAAAATGACAAACTCTATTTTGTCAGTGTTGCAACTACTTCATATGGATCTCTTCGGCCCAATGCAAGTACAAAGTATCAGCAAGTTCTCATATTTTCTGGTGATAGTGGATGACTTCTCTCGGTTTACTTGGGTTTTCTTTTTGTCAAACAAGCATGAAACTCCATTACTGGTGAAACAGTTTGTTACTCTCATAGAAAATCAGATGAGCGAGAAAGTGAAGGAAATAAGATCAGACAACGGAACAGAGTTTAAGAATGCTGAATTGAATATGTTATGTGGAGAGAAAGGTATAGAAAGGCAATACAGTGCACCGTACACACCTCAACAGAATGGTGTTGCTGAAAGAAGAAAGAAAACACTCATTGAAGCTGCAAGAACTATGTTGTGTGAAGCAAGATTGCCAATTTTCTTTTGGGCTGAAGCAGTAAACACTGCTTGTTATGTGCAAAATCGGGTACTTTTGAATAAGCGGCATGAGAAGACGCCTTATGAGATTATTTATGGAGAAAAACCAAAGGTGGGGTACTTTAAGACTTTCGGGTGTCCTTGCACAGTTTTAATTCAATCTGATGTGGGGAAATTCAAAGCAAAGGCTGATGAATGCTACTTTGTTGGGTATTCTGAAAATAGTGCTTATCGAGTCTACAACAAAACCACCAAAGTGATAATTAAGGCATTCAATGTTGACTGGTTGGAAGATAATCCTACTGATGCTGGGAATGGGCCAGACTGGATCTTTGATTATGGGGCTTTGTTTGAAGGGTTCAATTTCTCAAATATGTTTCCTAGTCTGGTAGAGGTAGAAGACATTGTTGCTCCAACTGCTCAAGCAAGGCCAGCTCTGGAAAATGTTACTGACAATGTATCAGCAGCAGCTCCTAAGGTTGATAATGCAGATGTTCCAGAATCTTCAGGAACTCATGATGATCAGAAGGAGTCAGAAACCCAAGGTATGAATGATAATATTAATGATACTAACCTACCTGTCTCTGTTTCAGTACCAGATGTTCAAGCCACCAGAATCAACAGAGATCATCCTCTCAGCAATGTGGTCGGACCAGTGTCAGCTGGTGTCACAACTAGAAGCCACATGGGTAACATCAACTTCTGCAAGTACTCATGTTTTATCTCCCAGATAGAGCCTCCAAATGTCATGGTGGCACTTAAATATCCGAGTTGGATGGAGGCTATGCACGATGAATTGAATCAATTTTCAAAATTGGGAGTGTGGTATCTAGTGAAAAGGCCTGAAAATAACAAAGTTATACCCACAAGATGGTTGTATAAGAACAAGAAAGATGATACGGATATAACTGTGAGGGAACAAAGCCAGGTTGATTGTTCAAGGTCACAGACAGGTTTACGGGATTGATTATGATGAGGTGTATGCACCAGTGGCCAGATTGGAAGCAATTCGAATATTCCTTGCTATAGCAACATATCTCAACTTCACAGTGCATCAAATGGATGTGAAGACAGCTTTTCTTTATGCTGAAATTAATGAAGAGGTCTGTGGCTCAACCGCCAGGGTTTGTGGATGAGGAACATCCAGATCACGTGTATCTTCTGGATAAAGCTCTATATGGTTTGCATTAAGCTCCACGCACGTGGTATGAGACTCTATCAAAGCATTTGGTGGAGAATGGTTATACAAGGGGAGTGGTTGATCAAACCTTGTTCAGAAAGAAGGTAAAAGATGATATCATTATGGTGCAAGTTTATGTGGATGACATCATCTACGGGTCAACGAATGAAGAATTATGCACCGAATTTGAGGATATCATGAGAATGAAATTTGAGATGAGTGATCAAGGGGAGATGAAATTTTTCCTAGCATTACAAGTTAAACAGGATGAATCTGGGATTCTCATTCATCAAGCAAAATATGTGAATGAGATTCTGGAAAAGTACAAGATGCAGGACTCCAAGCCCATCTCCACTCCCATGGCATCCCGACCTCTACTGAAAGCAGATGCAGATGGGGAATCAGTGAGTGAATTCATGTATCGTTCAATGATTGGATCACTCATGTATTAGACAGAAAGCAGGCCAGGTATCATGCATGCAGTGTGTGTGTGTGTGCACGTTATCAGGCTAATCCTAAACTCTCTCATTAAGCTGCTGTTAAACGTATCTTTAGGTATCTGAAGGGTAGGCCTCGGCTTGGGCTTTGGTATCCTAAAAATACTTATTTCCAATTATTTGCATTTACTGACAGTGATTATGGAGGTAGTGATCTTGACAGGAAATCTACAACTGGTGGGTGTCAATATTTGGGAGATAGGCTCATTTCATGGCAGAGCAAGAAGCAGCATACCGTTTCCAAGTCAACTACAGAAGCTGAATATGTGGCAGCTTCGGCTGGTTGCTCGCAGGTAGTATGGATTCAGAATCAGCTCACTAACTATGGTATGGAATTCCTTAATACTCCAATTTTTTGTGATAATGCTGCTGCTCTGCAAATTGTCAAGAATCATGTTCAACATTCCAAAACAAAGCACATAGATATCAAGGTACATTTCATTCGTGGTTGCTATGATAGGAAGTTGATTCAGCTCGAAAAGGTAAACTCCGATCAAAATGTTTCTGACCTTTTCACAAAACCCCTTCCTCGTCAAAATTTTGAAATGTGTGTTGAAGGCCTAAGGATGATTGCCTTCGAGGAATGATCTGATCAAAACTGTTTGTACATAGTTTTGTCTTTATTATTGCTTTGGTATTGTTTTTCTTTTTTCAATTACTTTTGGTTTATTCAATTTAAATAAATGAGTGTTTATATTTCAAAAAGCCTCATAAAAAACAGGGGAAGAAATGTTATTGTTTCAGAAAATCTGAAAATCTGTTTGAGGTTTTTATGAAGTCTTTTGTGTTTGTCTTGCGTTGGTAGGAAGTGATAAATATATCCAAGAAAATCAGAGGCTGACACGTGTAAAGCTAAAGTGAAAGATTGCTCAAAGATGATATGTCGGTAAGCTCAACCCAAAACTATGATCATCAATGTAAGTGCAGTAAACTTAATTTCTATATATGTTTAGTTTCCCGTCCTAGTTTACATGGTTTAAAAAACTGAGTCCCAGCAAAAATAGGTTGAGAGTGGTATCTACCTAGTATTCACTCTCTCACACGCCATGTTTCTGCTGTTATGACAACACCACGGAAAAGAAAAAGAAAAATGAAAACAAAAAGAAAAAATGAAAAGAAAAAGAAAAATAATAAAATAATTATTCTGTCTGGTCTTCTCTGCGTGCTTATGCGGCCGACCTGATCACCAACTGATAATTAACGAAATAAGTGGTAGTCATAATGGTGTTGCATGGTTCCTCAAGTTGGGGGTTTGTGAATCCTCAATAAACTCTGAGGTTGGGTAGGTTTTGCTATGAACAATTGGGTGTGGGGACGGTTAAACATGACGGTAATATTGTATCATAATCAAGCACTTCAAAATGACTGGATGTGAGTTTATGTGGTCAAATATTCTAGCAATCATCTAGAGCGTCGAGTAATAGAAGCTGAAAAGGGTTCCTCAATCAAAGATAAGTCTGGTTTGATCCATGAAAAACATCAGCTTCAAGGCAATTATATATTTAATCTCGGTATTAGGTTATCTTTGTTTTATGTTTTTCTAAGTCTCTGACTGTTTAAAATTTCAATTTTTATGATCTAGATCAGGTTCTCGGGGTATGAGTCTGAGGGGAAGTTTTGTAAACGCTCAAATTTTTCAAAATTAATCTTTGTTCAAGTGATTTTTCATTAAAAAGATGTTTGGGCTCATTTGGAATAGTTTAAAAAACTTGAAGGGGGTTTTATGAAACATTTTTTTTAACAAAACCCTCAAGCCCCCCCCCCCCCATTTAGGATCATCCGTTTACGATTCTCTTTCCTCTCTGCGTTTACGATCCACCTTCCAAAACCCTAACCACCACCCTCTTTTCGCCGGAAAAACGATTTCCGGCTAGATCCGACCAGTTTCTATGGAAATCGTGTACCTAACCACCTTCGCCTTCTCATTCCGACCGAAAAAACACCCTTCAATCGACTGTTTCCTCTTCGATTTGTCAGTGTAATCACAGTTTTTGTGTGTTTTCTCTTCACTCGGTGATCATCTTCCTTTTTCTTCGTGTTTCGCGTGGATTACTCAAGTTTAGAAGCAGTTTTTGTGTCGGTTGCTGTTAAAAGGTAGTTTTAGATGTTTCTCGTGCACCAATGAGGGTTTTTGATGGGTTTGTGAAGCTTTGCAGGTACAACAATGGTGGATCTCTGCGTTTACGATCGACGGGTTGAAGAAGACGACGTTTCGGTGTTTCCGATGTCGTTTACAATTTTCGATGATTACGATGGAGATTACGATTAACCACGTTTACGATCAGATGATGTTCACGACTCCGATGTTTACGACATAATGTTGTTTACGATCGGGCTTACCGTTTACGACTGGACTGTACTTGACCCCGATCGTGAACCCATATTTGGATCGTAAACCCGAATTCTTGATCGTAAACCCGTTGAAAGCTTGATTTAAAATCCTAAACAAATAAATAAACACAAAATGGTTTTAAAATCACATCAAACTTAATTGTTTTTAAGATAAAAATTGAACAAGTTAATTTTAAGAATGTGTTTTTGTTAAAATTGTGGAACAAAATCAAATTATTTATTTTAAAAGTTTCAATTGAGATTTTAGAACTTAAAAGGATACTGTGATAATCAATCGAACTTAATTGCTCAATGATGTGATTAAACCTGATACATTTGTCTCGGTTTCTCAGATGGCAGAAGAAATGATTGACGAAGAGATTCACTTTGAGAGAGACCATTGCATACCTGCTTATTTGGATGACCCTCCAGAGAAACACATGCAGTTATTCTACTCTCTTGTTGCTGGGATGAATGTGTGCAAAATCAATGAAATTACTTGCTTGAATGCCAAGTAATCTAGTTCAGCTGATCATATTTTTCAAATTTTTATGTTTTTGGTAATTTTCAAATTTTTTTCTGCTTTTTAGGGGAGAATATATCAAAAATACAAAAAGATTGTATTATTTTTTTTTCAAAAATAAAAAAGCATAAAAAATTGAAACATCCAAAATTTGAGAAATGTGATCCAACCCTTGTAAGAAATGATAGTACATACTGTATGATATGAACCATGGATAAAGTAAGAATAAAGGCTGTAAGATCTTGTTTGTGTCATTGAATGTGCTGATCAAATCTGATATATGCATGTATGATATAAACATAATGCTAGCTAGAAATCTGTGGTTAAACTTCATGATAGTTTTTGTGTAAATGTGATCTAAATAGAAAAATAAAAAACAGAATAAGAGATTGTTCTAGTGTATGCAAGCGTTATTTTGAAAGATTTAAACTTGTTTTATTTTCTTTATTTTGTCAAATGATCGGACTATCTCTGCATATCGAAAGATCGACCTAATAGTTGTTCATTTGATGTTCTGATTTATTTTTCTTGGAGTTTTGTATAATTTATCGGACTTACTATGCGTGCTCACAAGACCGACCTGATTGTTGTTTTTGCATGAAACACTTTGAACAGCAAATCTTTGTATATAATTTCTGAGAAGAAAAATAGAAAAACACAAAAATAGAATAAATTAGTTTACCAATTACTTGATTGAATGGGTCCATGATTTGTATGCTTGATGAATCAATATCTAATTCATATCAGAAAGCTATAAAAATTGATTTGGTTTAGCTGAAATAAACATGAAAATGTTGTATTCGTGAACAACTTGACTTGCATGCTGATTACACTGAAATTGAAATGTGTTTGGTACATATTACTGATATGATCTCATGTTGTGATCTTTCTCACAAAAATATAATTTATTGCATTTAATTCTGAGATTTTTGGTTTAATATTTTCGTTTTTCAATTTTTGGTCAATTTGAAAATTTTAAAAAGATTTTTGGAGTGTTTTAGCATAATTTTTTTTTATAAATTTTTTTTTAGACATGATTTTTTTTTTTACACAAAACCGAAAGGTATCATACATGACCTAAGTCAACACGCAGGGAAGGCGGACAACAAGCTGCGCCGCCAACCCTTTTTTAATAGCAAACCCTAGCCGTATAAAAACAACATTCTTCAAGCTAGAGGTTGCACTATTCCCTCGCATGACTTTTTGGATCCGGTTCAACATGGCCACCGCCTCTGACTCAAGATGGCCAAATGTATCGAAGGCGAAAGGAACAAACACATGTTGGTTTTCACTGCACGCTTTCTCATGTTTGTTAACCTTTCCAGCCGCTGCCCTGGACGCCGCATGACCCGCTGAGAAGGTGTTGGCCCTTAGACCCACAAGAGGGGAAACCCCTGTTAAGTCGACACAAGCGTGTTTCCCGTTCTGCCACCCAAAAACAAGTATGTCGGCCGACCGGAGAGTTGAACGCCCATCCAGGGGGTTAGACATGAAGTTAACAGGAGCTTCCTTCCTGGCCGAAATCCCAGCCCGCCTGAAGATGTCAAACAAAACGTCCCGAACCACATCATGCCGATATTTAAACCCCGGGAGCTCTTTGCAATGGACGGCGTGCTCCCCGAACGAATCCAAACATGCCTTGCTGCAGACGGGGCATTTTTCATCCACAGGGAACAGGGGAACCATGAGGCGATACTTGAGAATGGCCCGGTATTCGACAGGCGACATATGCTGCCCCAACCCGTCAATAGGGAGAGCGTGTAGGAAGTCTTGTGCATGTGGTTGTCGGAGGCATTCCCAAACGACCTTTTGCCTGACTGTCATCTCAAAAGTTGCTTCCCTCTCGAGCGTGGTTTTACCAAAGAGAGCATTCGCCAAAACGTGTTGGGCTTTTGGTGGGGCGGTGTCCTTATTGGTCAAAAAGATTTTAGTGTGTTTTGATATAAAGTTTCATAAATACAAAAAAAAAATTGTTTACGTGGTATTTAGATCAACTGAATACTGGATATGGTAAATCTTTGTATTCTGAACCATATCGAAGCTTGAATTTAGCTTTTCAACATCAAATTTAATCAAGAGTGAAATTTTTGAATTTTTTGATGAAAAAATGTAAAAGGTTGAAACTTTGGGGTTTAAAATGAAAATTGAATGGTCCGCCAGAACCGAACCATCGAGCCTCTATAAAGGTTGAGATGGTCCGGTTGATCAGTATCTTCTGTTTTGTGGGGCTGTTTTGAGCTAGTTCTTAACGTTTTCTCAAGAAGCCTTCTAAACAAAAGTTGTTCGGAATACTTTAAACTAACAACCAGTAAAATTTGGTAATTTTTAAAAGACATGATATCTTAAAAACAAACTTAAAGTCACAACCTACAAGCTGTCCAAATTATCAATATAGTGCACTAAACCAAAAGAACCAATCTTTATAACTTTTGACAAAACTCTAACTCCCGACCAAATAACAAGCCATAACATCCTATCATTCATACAATAGGACCAAACCCGTGATCTCGAATCATTCTAGTTGTGAGGTTCATTTCGGCAATCCAATGTGAGTATTCATAGCCCCTTTTTCCTTTTATCGTTTTGGGGTGCAACAAGTACGCTATATCAAACTCAAGCTCTTTACACTTAATTCTATATCAAACCATATGCGACTCAATGCTTGTTATGTATGTTTCGGTATGTTAGACTTGTGTGATCTATTGCTATGCTTGTGTGATCTATTGTTATACTTGTGCTCATACTCATACCCGTACTCTACGCGTAATTATTAACACTAAAAAGGCCGTGGTTATAATGATAGATTCTATTGGCTTGACAAGCCCACCTAGCATGCATGGCATTTGGCGTCGGGTGATTGGATGCCTAATTGTCAAAAGTTGGATTACGCACACTTTACACTAACTCATGGATCACAATACTTTACACTTACGCTATACACAAACATAAGTTTACTCACAAACTATTCGTAGTTGATCCGTATGTTGTACATGTCGCAGGTAACGAGGTTTGACGTGAAGCTTGTTTATCACCATTAGGATGCATGGGCTTTAGTGTGACCTTAATAAATGAAA
The DNA here is from genome assembly GCA_039602395.1 of Deinandra increscens subsp. villosa. Taxonomy (NCBI): domain Eukaryota; kingdom Viridiplantae; phylum Streptophyta; class Magnoliopsida; order Asterales; family Asteraceae; genus Deinandra; species Deinandra increscens. The sequence continues at coordinate 82,888,969 of JBCNJP010000027.1, read as the reverse complement.
GACTTATTATGTTTATTTGTGTTGGATTGTTATGTTTGGATTATGTTATATTTGAATGTTATGAAATGGCCTGATTAAAAATATTGCAACATTCAAATTAGTGTTGTGTGCATCTAGACAATCATCACACCCCGACATATTCCGCCGTCGGTTGGGGTGTGACACCCTTAACGTGTAGTGTATCTTATGCTAACTAAAATCCAGTCCTCAATCTTCAGATTGCTGCATCCTATCTTCAACTTGAAATTTCTTGTCAGCAGTTTTCGTCTACTCTTTTGTATTGATCATTGCCTTCGCATCTTGCAAACAACGCATCCCATAACTGTTTTGATTTTTTGCAAGTACTAAACTGATGCAATAACTCTGTAGGTAAAGCCATTGTAAGATAACCATAAGCTTTCTGTTCCAGTTCATAACTTTTCATTTCAGTAGATGAGAAATCTTTTAATTCTTTATACTCTTCTCCGTCAGTTGGTCGTGTGTAAAGTTTTTCAATAGGTATCCACAAATCAACATCATTCGTACTGATATAAGCCAAAAACCTGTTGGATTATATAACAATTATCAAAATCACGAGTACGCAGCGGAAAGAATCCTATGAATTAATCTAATTAACCGGTATTAGAATGTGTACCTTTTAAGCTCGGCAAGACTTGATCACTTGGAGGATTTGAAGTAAATCCCTCTACGATCGCACACACGACACACCAATGCTATGTGCTAGCAATGATCACGAACTCCTCTTGATGTAGGCTTGGTCGAACCACACAAGGAAATCGAAAACCCCTTGGGTTTATCCTTGTCGCCGATTTCGAGAGAGAAGAGAGAGAATTAGGGTTTGGACTATTGTCAAGTCAATCCAGCAACTAAACCTTAAACCCCTGAGGATCTATTTATAGGTTTAAAAGACTTGATAACCAAGTTAAGGGTTTGGATAGGCATGGGCCGAATTTCGGCTTTAAAGGCTTATCCCAAACCTTTTCTCAATTGTAATCTAATTACAATTCTCTCTAATTGCAACTAACACCCCTGTTAACAATTAACTTGTCAGTTTTTAACGAAACCTCGTTAAATGTTCGTGATAAATATTAATTAACCATTAATTAATATCAATACATTTGGTGTCGAGACGTGTGACCCCGTAGGCTTAAATAATATCCGGACATACGCTTACTATTACATGATCATATCCCTACAGCTCCCACTTGAGCTTGCAATAGTAAAGGTAATAACATTGGTTAGCGTCTAGCAACACGCCAATGCTCCCAGAAATATTTAAGTACAGTTTCTCAAAGTGTATTTAAATGGTACAGTCATTTACTATCCCTTTGTTACCGATACCGTGTTAAATATGAATATGGATCAAGTCATTTCATACTTTAACGATTCTGTTTCTCATTCTCACAACTAACTTAAGATTACCAAATTGCAAATCGAGACATCTCTAGATTTCATTTGGGCACGGCCATGCAAACATCTTAATTAGTCCAATGAGGGGCCCAGTGGTATCTGCTTCAGCACAAAGCTGAAGGAACAAATCCTCTTGACTACACGTGTCAAGTCACATACTTCACTACACTTACTGAAAATAGCCCTTTTGTACTACCTTATTCGAGATAGTTAGACCTATATCAAGTAGGTGCAATCCATACATGCATGACCTGCTTGTATCTCAAGTCTAAGGATAAGTAAAGCAACCATTTACGAATTTCACTTAATGACGCCGATCCATAAAGTGACAATTCGTTAGTGGGTCTGTCCAGTATGCATCCAATGAATACCATGTGAGTTTGGTGGGACCATCCAAACCAATCACTCAGATTTTGTCTTAGTTTAACTATACTCCCATATAGTTAATCGACAATGGACAATTTAGAATACTTGACAAGTACTCAAGGATTAAACATGCAAATATAGGACACAACTTAACCATTAAATGAAATCAAACATATCAAATACTTTATTTCATTATATAAACAGAAATTGCTTAACGTCCTTTATCCAAATACCGAACATCAAACATACATGATTTAACCAGCCAATTTAAGTCCCATGCCCTCGGCATGCCTTTCAAGCTTCGGCCTCGACAAAGCTTTCGTGAAAGGATCAGCTAAGTTAATATCTGTGTGAACTTTGAGTAATTTGATTTCACCTAGTTCGATCTGCTCACGAACATAGTGATATCTCCTGGCATAGTGTCTGGCGCCCTTCTGAACTCCAGGTTCTTTGGCGATGACTAATGCACCCGAGTTATCGCAGTACATGTCAATAGGCAAGTTACTTGTGGGGATCACATCAAGCCCACAAATAAACTTCCTTATCCAGACAGCCTCCATTGCAGCTTCCGAAGCAGCAATGTACTCAGACTCTGTTGCAGACATAGCAACTGTGGTTTGTTTCTTGCTTTTCCAATCCACAGCGCCTCCATTCATAACGAAGACGTACCCAGACTGAGACTTCGTGTCATCTCTATCAGTCTGAAATCCAGCATCACAGTATCCGGTCACTTTGAGCTCTTGATCTGGATTTCCCCCATATACCAAAAACAAATCTCTAGTAGCCCGTAGGTACTTGAGAATGGTCTTAACAGCAGTCCAGTGACTTTCACCTGGATTCTGTTGATAACGGCTAACGATATTCTGCGCAAACGCTATATCGGGTCTAGTGCATCTCACCGCATACATTATAGATCCTACAGCCGAAGCATAAGGGACTCTTTGCATACGCTTCACCTCATCAGGTGTAGAAGCACCTTGTTTGACCGACAGACCAAGTCCTTCCTGCATTAGTACTATACCACGCTTGGAATTCTCCATCTTGAATCGCTTCAAGATCTTATCAATATAAGCACTTTGACTTAGTCCAATCAACCGCTTAGTTCTATCTCTATAGATCTTGATTCCAAGAATGAATGCTGCTTCTCCCAAGTCTTTCATAGCAAAACACTTTCCAAGATGGGATTTTACATCTTGCAACATTGGAATGTGTTTTCCTATTATCAATATGTCATCTACATATAAGACAAGGAAAGTAACATTACTCCCACTAGCTTTGCGATATACACATGGCTCATCGGGATTTTGAACGAAACCAAACTTTTTGATTTCTTCATCAAACCGTTTATTCCAACTCCTCGATGCTTGCTTTAGTCCATAAATGGACCTTTGAAGCTTGCATACTTGGTTGGGATGTTTTGGATCAATGAACCCTTCAGGTTGATCCATATAGACTTCTTCATCCAAGTAACCATTTAAGAAGGCAGTCTTAACATCCATTTGCCATATCTCAAAGTCATAGTACGCTGCTATGGCTAAGAGAATCCTAATAGCTCTAATGTCTGCTACTGGTGAAAAGGTCTCATCATAGTCAACGCCAAAACGTTGAGTATAACCTTTCGCCACGAGACGAGCTTTATAGGTGTGTACATTTCCATCCATGTCGGTCTTCTTCTTGAAGAGCCATTTACTCCCAACGGTTCTAGCGTTAGGAGGAAGATCAACCAGGGTCCAAACGTGGTTATCTTGCATGGATTTCATTTCCACATTCGCAGCTTCAAGCCATTTGTCAGATTCCGGATCTGATAATGCAGCTTTGAAGTTCGGAGGCTCATTGAGATCTCCTAATACGTTATCCTCGGATTCGACTAGACCAATCCATCTATCCGGTTCACGTACGACCCTTTCGGATCTACGAAGTGGAATCGCAACATCATCGACTTGAGGTTCATCACATTGAACACTTTCCCCCCCAAGTTGATGATTGCTAGTTGTTTCAGAAGGTGACACATCTTCTAGTAGTTCTACAATTCTCCCACTGTTCTCTTGAGCTATAAAATTCTTTTCAAAGAATTCAGCATATCGAGCAACACGAACAGTGTTTTCTGAAGAATTATAGAAGTAGTAACCCATTGTTTCCTTTGGGTATCCCACGAAGATGCACTTAGTAGTCCTGGGTTGTAATTTGTCAGGCGTATCACGCTTCACAAGTGCCTCACATCCCCAGACTCTTAAGTAAGACAACACAGGGACTTCTCCATGCCATAATTGATATGGTGTCTTTTCAACCTTCTTGGTTGGAACCATATTTAGAACGCGTACAGCGGTTTCTAGAGCAAAATCCCAAAATGATAATGGGAGAGTTGTAAGGTTCATCATCGACCTCACCATCTCTAGTAAGGTTCGATTCCTCCTCTCAGACACTCCATTATGCTGAGGAGTATAAGGAGGAGTAAGCTGTTGGACAATTCCACACGCTTTAAGATAATCCTTAAACTCTTGGCTTAGGTATTCTCCACCACGATCCGATCTAAGGATCTTGATGGTCTTACCAAGTTGATTTTCAACTTCGTTCTTAAACTCTTTGAATGTTTCAAATACCTCATGTTTATGTTTAAGCAAGTAAACATAACCATAACGGCTGAAATCATCCGTGAAAGTCACGAAGTAGCTAGCACCTTTTCTTGACACATGTCTAAATGGGCCACATACATCAGTATGGATGAGTCCAAGTAGCTCTTTTGCCCTTTGCGGCTTGTTCGGAAAGGGTTTTCTTGTCATCTTTCCTGAGATACAGGAAACGCATTGATCAAATGATTCATCATTTGATTGTAAGATCCCTTCACGTTGAAGTCTTTCAATGCGATTTTTGCCAACATGGGCAAGACGACAGTGCCAAAAATAGGTAGAGTCCAAAACAGTTTTGGCTCGTTTGCTAATAGTGAACATTGAATTATTTGAAACACAACCACGCATGTCAATTTCATAAATGCCATCACAAGGAACATCATCAATATAATGAACATTATTTTTAGAAACTGAAATACTGATATCATTAAAAACATTAATGTATCCTTGGTTTTTCAACAGAGAAACTGAAATAACACCTCTAGTGATAGAAGGTGCATAATGACAATTGTCTAATACAATACATAACCCAGAAGGCAGAATTAAATGAAATTCTCCTATAGCTTCCACAGCTGCTGGCAAACCATTTCCAACGAACAGCTGCAAAGCCCCAGGCTTCAGTTTCCTCTTCTTTCTAAGACCCTGTAACGAATTACAGATGTGAGTTCCACAGCCGGTGTCATACACCCATGAATCACTCTTAGAAAAGGAAAATAATTCAATTGTGAAGATACCTGAAGTACTAGTCCCACTAGTATTCTTTCTCTTCTTCATCAACTCAGCTAGGTAGGTAGGACAGTTCCTCTTCCAGTGTCCGACTTCACCACAATGGTGACAGATCTGGTCCTTAGCCTGATGCTCTTTAGGGGCCGGAGGGGTTTGCTTGGCTTTAGGGATATGGGCAACAGCCTTGCCTTTACCCTTGCCATCAATCTTGCCCTTCCCCTTTTGCGGTCGTTTAGCCTTTTGGATCTTACCCCCCTTGATCATAAGAACTTGGGGTGTTTCAGTGGCCTTTTTAGGAATCGTTTTTTCATACTCGACAAGCATAGCATGAAGCTCAGGTATAGTCTTAGTCATACTATGCATGTTATAGTTGCGCACAAAACCCTCAAAATCCTTCGTAAGCGATTTGAGGATCATGCCAACTGCAACAGCACGATTATACCCATAATTGAGCGATTCCAATTTGTCAAAGTAGCTCTTCATCTTGAGCACATGACTACTGACCGATTTACCAGTTTCAAGCTTCAAGTCGTGGAGTTCCACAACTAGGTCGAACAATTCGACACCAGCTTGTTTTTCATACATCTTTTTCAGCTCTTTGATCATATCACAAGGTGTATGAAATTCGTATTGCTTCTGAAGATCAGGAGTCATACTCGAGATCATCATACAAGCAACCTCATCGTATCTGCTGTACTCTGAGTTGTAGAACGCTTTCTCTTGCTCAGAAGCATCAGCAGCTGGCTCGGTCGGCCAATGATGTTCAAGGACATCGGTCCTCCGTTCAACTCTAAGGACAATCCTCAGTTGACGGTACCAGTCATTGAAGTTAGATCCATTCAGCTTTTCTCTTTCAAACATTTGACGAAAAGCATGACCAACATTGTTTTGAGGTGGGTTTGTTGCCATCTACAAAACAGATTAAGTTCAAAAATCAGTATTTTCGATAATCTTTTCCTTAATAAATTTAATTACCCAATGTTTAAACATTTTAAACAATTAAGTTTATTAAGGCTAGGATCCTAATGACATGCCCTCATTTCATCAGTTGATCTGCTAGAAATGATGCATTCAAAAGGTAAGTGACGATCACTAATTGTATTCCAAATACAATTCCTAGATTTTATGGGACCTACAACTTGCACCAAGTGATTTGTAGTCATGTTTCATCCCATCTTATGCCACGGGCTAAGGGTCTCACCGCCTAGCTCGCTTTAAGTCGTCCAGCCAAGAACGCACAAATTGTCCACCATTGTGTACCAATGAGTGGGAATTTGCCATGCAAATGCCATTTTACCATTGTGTACCAATGAGTAAGATGACACTCACAAGTGTCCTTTACAAGGTGGATGGCAAAGACTTAAGTTTGGTTTGGGTCAAAACAATTTTGATGCGTGATCAAAAAAGTTATGTGTGAAGGCTCATGCACACCTTTACCACATAATGTGTTTATAAAATTCTTAGTTTGTCTTCCAAATCAAAAGAGCTCGGTAGCTCCATTTGCAACACACAAAGAAGCGTAGGGGTGAGGTTTGCAACTTTTGCAATTAAAAACCTACCACTTTAGGGAAGCAGAGCGACCCGACTTATACCTCTCTTAGAGTGTGTTCAAATGGGTGAGCCGGTGTTTCTTTTGACTTTTAGGACACAAATTTTATTTTATAAACAAAATCATATTTCAATAGTTCTTTTAGCAAATTTCTATTTTCATAAAACAAATTTACAATAAACCTTTTATTATGTCACAATTATCAGATAATCACATAATCTTAGGGTTTCTAATTATCACATATAATTTTAATTAAATCCTCTTTGATTTAAGTAATAACCATGAACGATTTGCATGAAACATCATGGTTTTTACTTCCTTTTAACATTTAAAATAAAGGTACAACATGTTGATTATCAAATAACAAAACTTGGGTTCTCAATTTTAGATCACAAAATCAGATTTTAGACCTAAAATAAGGGTTTCCGATTCGGCTAGAGGTTTTCGATCCAATTATATAGTTTTCGATCGGAATCAGGGTTTCCGATCGAGAACATCACTTTTCGGTTATAGTTTTACGATCGAAACACGGGTTTTCGATCAACATGGGTTTCCGATCGAGAACAAGGGTTTCCGATCGGAATGGTGTTTACGATCCGGAAACAAGGTTTCCGATCGGTACTTTTCGACCGGGACGTAAACAGTTTACGAACTGAACTCGATCGGAAACAGGTTTGCGATCGTGTCCTTTCCGATCGAAAAGGGTGGTTTACGATCAGAGAACGAGGGTTTCTGATCGAAAAGCAGCAACTGGACGAGAACCAGTTTTCGATTTTGGGAACCAAGCCACAGTCGAGAACCGGTTTTCGATTAAGAAAAGATTTTTCGTTTTTACCAATTTGCGAAACCGTTTTCCAATTGTAAAACACGATTTTTAAGAGGATCGAAAAGCTAGAATCTTCATATGGTTACCCCCCTTCCAAGTTTTCATCCCGGTAATTAATTAAAATCATAGGTGGCTCGTGATACCACTGTTGGATTATATAACAATTATCAAAATCACGAGTACGCAGCGGAAAGAATCCTATGAATTAATCTAATTAACCGGTATTAGAATGTGTACCTTTTAAGCTCGGCAAGACTTGATCACTTGGAGGATTTGAAGTAAATCCCTCTACGATCGCACACACGACACACCAATGCTATGTGCTAGCAATGATCACGAACTCCTCTTGATGTAGGCTTGGTCGAACCACACAAGGAAATCGAAAACCCCTTGGGTTTATCCTTGTCGCCGATTTCGAGAGAGAAGAGAGAGAATTAGGGTTTGGACTATTGTCAAGTCAATCCAGCAACTAAACCTTAAACCCCTGAGGATCTATTTATAGGTTTAAAAGACCTGATAACCAAGTTAAGGGTTTGGATAGGCATGGGCCGAATTTCGGCTTTAAAGGCTTATCCCAAACCTTTTCTCAATTGTAATCTAATTACAATTCTCTCTAATTGCAACTAACACCCCTGTTAACAATTAACTTGTCAGTTTTTAACGAAACCTCGTTAAATGTTCGTGATAAATATTAATTAACCATTAATTAATATCAATACATTTGGTGTCGAGACGTGTGACCCCGTAGGCTTAAATAATATCCGGACATACGCTTACTATTACATGATCATATCCCTACAAAACCTTCGTTTCCAATTGTGATAGTCTTCTAATTTCAACCACTTGGGAACTTTCTGGCTTATTCCGATTTCGTTATCAAAGTTGAGAAGAACTTGCATCGTGTTTTGCATAGCCGTGAATGCTTAAAAATCAGATATCTTGTGACTAACTTTTCGGTATTGAAAACTTCGGATGCAAAAACGGAGGTCTTAGAAACGCATTTTTTTTGGGGTCGAACCGGAGGGTACTGGCCGTAAGGCAGTAAAAGTGTAGATCTCTCCGATACGGTCATTTTGGCTGGTATTAGCTCTCGTAACTCCAAACAGAACTCAAGTTACGCCAGTTTTAATGAACAGTTCTTGTCTGCCAACGAACCAAAGAACCTCCCAATGTACCAAATCGTTGACCAGCGAACCAAAGACTTTGACCGAACCAAACCAATCAGCGTATCATAATTCTCAACGTACCAATTCAGACGAACCAAAAATCCAACGAACCAATGATTTCAACGAACCAATGGAAACTCAGAGTACCAAAATGGTTAGTTGTAACTGCTCCGTACCATTGATGAAGATTGCCTAGCGTACCAATCAGCGGACCAACGAATTCATCCAGCGCACCATCAAATTCATCCAACGAACTAATAAATTCAATTGGCGAACCAACACAATTTCGACTGAATTTTGCAAATTTGGACGTTTTGGACTGTGAATTACAGCAGTAGGCAACGAAAACACACTAGGAACGTTTTAAAATCAAGTTTGACATAAAAAACACTCAGAATTAAGGAAATTGATGAAAAAGCAAAGAAACCCAACTTTCTCTCACTAGAAATAAAAAAATGATCAATTCTAATCAGTAGAGCAACCTGAATTGCTTTGATACCACTTGTAAGAGCGTGAAACGATCTTACTGCTGATACAATCAATCGATCTAGTGCACACGAGAAAGTAAATAAGCTTGATTCTTATTGATCATTTGAAGATACAAGAACAAAGCTTTCTCTCTCTAAACACACACAGAAACACACACTTAGGGATGACTCAAAACGACCAGCCCTATTCTATACAAGAGTTAACCTATTTATATTGACCAACTTACCACCAGACTAACCAACCGGTGGACCAATTGGTAAGTTGCAGCGGACCATCAGACTAACCAATTGGTACGCTGTCCTTGGTAAGTTGACACTAAGACTCACTAACATGCTCTGATCAAGATACAATACACGAGACACATTGCAGCATAGGATTATGCTCTAACACGTGTCATAAACATGTCGACATGTTTAAGACACGAAACTTGATTAACTGAAACCCAAACCTGTTTAACTCCTTGTTGTACGTATTGTGTCGTGATAACATGTCTGTGACAGAAATTGCCAGCCCTGCCACCACCGCAAGACCGCCGTGCTGCCACCGTTCTGCCACAAACATCACGCCACCACAAGTTGTTTCCGTGTTGTTAATTTTGAGCACTACACCCTCCGTCTCCTTTTTCTTGTTACGTTTCTAGCAAACATCTTGTTGAACTAAGGAAGGTGTCTCAAACAATTATTTTTAACAACTGAGGTATAATCATATCATCGGTGGATGAGATTATTATTCATATCGTATTCACATGTGTGTAACATTTAGATCCTGTTTGGTTTCACTACTATTGTCTTTTATGTTGTTAGATTTTTTCCGTTGCGTTTGTAGAATAAATCTACAATGGGTTTTTGATACAATCTCTAATATTATTTCTCGTTAAAACAACTAACGAGATACCACTGGAACCCAACATATATCTTATCTCTTTTATTTTTAACATGACGTGTGTGCCTACCTTCCATCACATGTATACAATGGAAAAATATAACAAACCCAGAAGAAACACATGGTGCAGAATTGAATACTTGTTCTACTATAAGGAAAATCCGGGCATGGTTAAGTTCACTATACATGACATGTTGGATATGGACGAAGCTTGACTAGAAAATGGATAAGGCTGAAAGTCAAGGGTCAAAAAATGGATAGGCCGAACTAAGTATATAATTTTTTTTTCCAAACTGAACGGGAATAAAGTTCCACTTCTTAACGAAATTCGGGTAGAGCATGAGCCCGGTCGGACCCTCACTATACTCGCCCTTGATGTTGGAGGCTCTCTTTAATTGGAAGGATAGCAGACAAACGGGAAAAAATATTCAAGCTATTATCCAGATTACAATTCGTTGCATTTGAAGCAGTAGGAACGGCATTACATTAAAGGACGAGCGGGTGAATTTGAATGGATGGTGGAAAAAATCAAAACCCTTGGATCACTTGTAGATAACGTGGTTAAAAAATTGATTGGACTCGTCGAGTCGTCGGTGTAATTTTAACGTGTCCTTTTTAGTGTGTTTGTGTTGTTTGCTTTTGTATATGTCCTTTCTCGGGTTTTATTTTAGAAAAGAGCTAAATATCATAATGTTAAACAAAGAACCTAAAATTAAAATAAAAGGTATTGTCAAAGAACCCTAGTTCCTGTTGTACAAGCGAGAACCGATGGGAGAAGAAGATGGCGATGCGAACAAGAAATCAAGTCCCGGCTCCTCGGCTCCATTGACGCAAGCTCAGTTCCTTTCGTGGAAAATTCAAAAGGTCCCTCTATTTCATCTCAATTTATAGTAATCGAATGTCGATTTTGTTATGGTGCTTGTTTCAGTCTTCAACTTTTCTTGCAAATTCATATAAATTTCTGCATGCCTTTTATACAAGAACCCTTGTATGAATTTGGGGATCATATAAAGTTAGTTATTTTGCATGCGGAATTAATTCATAGGCTAATGTTGGATATCATATAATTAAGCACAAGTCCGAGCCTTTATGCTGTTAAAAATAGGTGTGATTACTATTCTGCCGCAGTTTCTTGGCACTTGGTTTCCAAACAAACAACATACATGCATAAATGATTGATCAAATAGCAACAAGAACTTGATTTTTATCTGTTGTATTCACAATTTGATATCAAGTAAAGTGATCCCACCGAGACCTTCTCTTCAGGTGCTTCGTGGCATGCCAGCCCAACCCAACCAACTCCTTTTTTGTTAGTTGCTACTTGCTGTATTGCAATGCTTCTCTTGCAATATATAAGTTTGTTCTATTGTGTTATCATACAGTAGATCTGATATATTTCCGCGTGTGCAGATAGTATTGTTTAGTACCTATATGGTCACTTGATACTTGATCTAATTTTTTGATGATAATTGTGTTCTAGTCTATCTAATTTACTTCTTAGGTTTTCCCTAGTTTTGATCTTGAATATAATCACAGTTGTCAAAGGTGCACCACGCACGACCCTAGGCGGGGGCAAAACGCTTTGCATGACATGGAACCAACCTAAGACAGCCTAAACTAGCCCGAGACATATCTAAAACCCCCAAAATGGTATGTTTAAGCTATGTGCCTTGTTTATCTTGGGCCCTTGCATTTTAAGCGCCTCTCGCCTATGCCCGAGGCTCACCCTCTATGCCATGAGTGTGCTAGCCCAATCCTACTCCTTTTTTTGTTAGTTGCTACTTGATGTATTGCAATTAGGGGTGTCGAAAATACCCGCACCCGAATAAGGTACTTAGGGTCGGGTCTAATAGAGTCCAAAATGTTTAATCGGGTTAGTTAGGTTAACCCGGCAAACTCAACTTGTAGTTAGGGTCGGGTTTTGGGTTGAATCCTAAAAAAAATTCGAGTTTCGGGTTAACCCGAATAACCAGAATAGTATATTCAAATATATTCAAATAATACATTATAAAACTATGTATAAATAATTCATATTAGCAACGAATTATCTGGTACTTGGTAATTATGTTGTTGGTCAACTGCTTATAAGTAACATCGCAAAGACTTGTAATATATGCATAAAAAGTTATATTGATTTTGTTCTTTTAGCTCTCAAAAATAATCTCCGAAGATATCATGAAATCATAAATAATCTTAGATTTAGGGATAGTTATTGTAGAACGGAAAAAAAGTTACTGGAGAATATAATTTCTTGTGATGAAATTGTAATTTTGAAACAAACAATTCAATATACAGCTTTGAGTAGCATGATTTTATTTATTGAATTTTAAAATTTACAAAATCATAAAATCATACAAGTAAATATATTAAATAAAAAAAAGGTTGAAGCACTTGGGAATTTGAGTAATTATGTAACACGTAATTTTGTTTGTGAAAAACCCGACTAACCCGAACTTTAATAGGGTTGGGTTTCGGCTGAGATTTTTCCCTATAAAAAAACCTGACTAACCCGACCCTAATAACCCGAAACCCGATCGGTTTGACCCGATTAACAGCCCTAATTGCAATGCTTCTCTGAAAATATATCATTTTGTTCTATTGTGTTATCGTACAGTTGATCTGATATGCTTCTGCCTTTGTAGATAGTATTGTTTAGTACCTATATGGTCACTTGGTATGTGATCTAATTTTTTGATGATAATTGTGTTGTAGTCTATCTAATTGAGTTCTTAGGTTTTCCTAGTTTTGATCTTGAATATAATCACAGTTGTCAAACGTGCACCATGCGCGACCCTAGGTGCAGGCAAAACGCTTTGTATGACATGGAACCAACCTAAGACAACCTAAGACATTTCTAAAATCCCGAAAATGGTATGTTTAAGCTATGCGCCTTGTTTATCTTGGGCCCTCGCATTTTAAGCGCCTCTCGCCTATGCCGGAGGCTCACCCTTTATGCTATGCGTGTGCCTTGCGTCTTTGACGACTATGGAATATATCTTAGTTGTTAAACAAGGCGACTCTACGCAAGGGCATGGTGGGCGACCAACCAGGGCCAGTCTCCCGAGGGCCTGGATAATTTTTTTTAAATAATGTTTATATACGTGTGAAAGCATTTAAATTTACAAATGAGTTAGGTGGTGTGATGGGAAATGCATGGGGTAAAACCATAGGTCCCAAGTTCGAATCTTGCATTGACCATATTTGCAATTATCTTTTTCATTTATGCTTTTTACTTTCTTTTCCTTTTATAAAGTCTTTTTTGATCTCCATTTTTGGTTTCTTTCTTCTTCATTATCTTTTGCTTCTTTTTTTTTTTTTTAATATCTGGGTTTCATTAGTTTCAGTTGAACACATTTGTATTTACGTATCGCATATTACATTTTCATTTTCTACATTATTTTTGTTTAACACCGGCGTGTTTGTCTGTACATTATTATAATATTTAAATTGTACTATCTTCTTGCTAAGATGTTGGGCATTGCGATGTCCTTTTTTTATTTGCGTTTTGATATTTGAGGTCGTGTTGTCGCGGACTAGCCGCTACAACGCACGACTAGTACCCTTCACATTAGCATACAATAATGACTTGCAATATGAAATGAAACTGGTTTTTGATTGTATAAAACTTCTGTCTTTACAATGAGGGAGGGAACCTATATATACAAATCCGATGAATTTTACCTATCTTTAATGAATTTTAACATAATACCTATTATACCCCCGATCCAATTTTAGATATATTAAATTGCTTTGTTCTATCAAATCATCGTTTTCTACCATCGCCACCAAAATCGTCCATCCCTAAGCTCCATATTAAAGTTCTACCGCTGCCACCACCAAGCTCCACATATAAGCTCTATCACCGCCACCAAAATCGACCACCACCAAAATCGTTTAACCAGTTCACAACCGCCACCAAAATTGTTTACCAATTCACCACCGCCACCAAAATCGTTCACTAATTTGAATCGTTCAATCTAGCTACCATCATCAGTTTCAATAAAATAGGGACAAAGGGCAGAATCACTTACCTGCTTCGAAGGCTCGGATAGGCACCAATGAGTATGTGTTTCTTTTTGGTTGAATGATTTTCTGCAGGTTCATGATCTAATGGTTTATCATTCTAGAATTATGATTTGTTTGTTTTTTTATTTGTTTTGCTTCTGTTTGATCAGATGGTTTGCTTCCGATTTGTTTGGATCGGATTATGGTGAGGCTGTGAATTTGTTTGGGGTTTGGCTTTGGGGTGCAGGGGTTATAAGGGTTGGGGTTTGGGTTGAAATTTTATATGCAATTATAATGTTTATAATACTTCAGGGTAAATTAGTCAAATCTTAATTTATTATTAATAAAATAAATGAAAATGGGTAAATATGCAATTAAAATTTAAATGGAGGGAAATATGCAATAAAATATGCAATTGATTCGTTTTGTAAGGGGATATATGCAGTTGCACCTGGTTTGCTAATCAATGTAAGAATAGATCTGTAGATTGGAAATTTTGGTCCTTTTTTTTTTTGTAATGTTTTTTGGCGGTCTCTAGCTCCTTGCTAGAGCTGTGCCTGTTTCAATTGAATGGCCATTCTAAAAAAAAAGAAAAACCTAGGGCCCTGGAATTCTCAGGGATAGGTTAAATTGAACTGTATTCAGTAACTATGTAGATTGTCAACAGTTGTCTGTTGAATTGGTATTTTAAATCAGTTGTTTTTATTTAATTAAATTAATTAATTGTCAACAGTTGCCTGTTAAATTAATTTACAAGTATTTTGTGAATACCAGCCTCGCATTCCAGTTTTTGGGACACGGTTTTTGGGACCCTAAGCGCCTTGTTCCTTTTAAAACCAAGTATGTGATTTCTTATTAAAGCGGTTATACAGAACCTTAAAACAATATATTTCAGTCACAGATAATCAGGTAAGCATTTTGGACACACAGCCTCAAATGTCGTATCAAAACACTATAAGTAGATAAGCACTTTCCATATTCAATCTCCAAACAACCCCATAAGCACAATAAGTTTTATTTATGATTTTATATGGTGGATCTTGCTATTGAGTATGTAGAAGAATCTGTTTAACAAAATCGTACTCTTCTTTCTAATTTAAGTATCCACTTTCTGTATCATGTTTCATTATGACAATGGTGTACATTGTTTAGCCGTTCTCTCTTATTGAAACAG
>JBCNJP010000027.1:82843749-82868749 GCA_039602395.1 Deinandra increscens subsp. villosa | reverse complement strand
ATCAAGGCTTTGACGGTGATGGGTGGAAGCGGTTTTTGTGTCTATGGAGCAAACTAATAAACTCCAACTCGCCGGAAAACTTCAACTACCGCTATGACATACTGTACCAAGAACTCGCCGAACATCACAGAGGTAATGTTTTTCTAACTCTGTTCAGTTATGATATCGTTACATATGCATTTATAACAACAGTTTTATCTACTCAGACTGTCTAGGTTACCTTAACCAAATATGGCTTGAACCGCACAAGAAAAGGTTTATGTCCGCATGGACCGATAAAACACGTAACTTCAAAAACTATACTACAAACAGGGTAGAAAGCCAGTACGCAAGGTTGAAAAGAGATCTGGATGACGCAACCAACTGCACCCTGGACCGGTTTATATCGTGTGTTGATGATATCTTCGAGAGCCAGAGATCTGCTATAAATCTGAGTTTCACAAACATCAAGATCAAAAGATGAACGATCATAACATACACGTGTTTGCTGATCTACAATACGGTATTTCCCACACAGGCCTTGACATACTCGTTAAGGAGTTAAAACAGATTGATAAACTCGTTGAGTTCAGACGAGGCTGTTCATGTAACGTTTGTACATCATGCGGTCTGCCTTGTTCATGCAGGTTGGGAAAGTACATCCGAGCAGGTGAGGAAACATCCATTTTGTCGTATAGGGGCAGGACTGATAACATGAAAAATCTTCACATTGTTGTTTTAAAACTCCCAACGCTATAAGGTAGGTGAAAAATTGTAAGGATCAATTCAATCCCTCACGCAATATCAAAGTCTATAGTCACCGTGCGGAATCCGGTGACTAGAGATGATTCAAGTAAAATCGTAAATCAACAATAAATGTAAGAAAATAATTAAGAAACACAAACCGATTGAGGATGCTTGAACACAATTCGATTACTACACCTTGAAAGTCGAAATTCTCTATGAGAATTTTGATACACCTTGAATCGCAAAACACACAAGAGAACACCAATTGAAGCAACCCTAAACATCTAAACTAGCTATCCTTATATAGGAAAGCCAATGCTTGATAAACAAGCTACAAAATTCGGCCCACATGGCCTATTTACGTCCAACTACACCTAGCCCTTATCAACCCACTTACATATTAGCCCAATTACAATTAAACTAGTCCAAAAGACATCTAATGCAAAAACCTCACAAAATATGGTCTTTATAATCTTCCCCTAGGCTTTAGCATTAGACTGCTTTCACATTCTGAATTTCTTCGACAAATACACAGTAGCTGGATCATACCACAGCTCCTTTTCCATAATTTCTGCTACTGCTCGAGTGTAGTTTTTTGCATATTCTTCAGTCTCTTTGGAACTCTCAATCTGATGCTTGGATAACACCAAGATGTCTTTCTTGTAAAACCTCATCAAATCATGAACTTCCATGACACTCATAGTTGTGGTCTTGTGGACTTACAAATTATTTTAGCTTCACCGGTATAATCACTGTATTCCCATGTCTGGAAGTCATCTAAGCATCCTTCAGGATGCCTCATTGGCAAAGGAATACTTTTAGTCTTTTCTGTCGGAGGATACAACACATTGCTAAAATTCTTCTTCTCATTTTGCTTCCCATCCTTCTTTTCATTCACCTTAAATACACCACGATACTTCTTCACATATGACTTCTGATGTGGAAAGTCTTCAAACTTCTTGAACTTGCTAAGCACAGCATGCTGCAACTTCTTATAAAAATGCTTTGCATATTCATTATGCGATGAGTTGGAGAATGGTGCCTTGTATAACATTATCAAATCCACCGCCGTCTAAGAGTAAAACTGAGTCTAGCACCTGTAGTACTCTAATGGATAGTGACCCTTCCTTCTAACCACAAACATATTCTTCTCACCATCAAACATCCAGGACTTCACATCAACAGTAATTTCTCTTCTATCATGATAATGCTCACCAAGCTGAATCAAGTATTTTTCCGAAGGATAAGCAAATGTATGTGTATCCCAAACACCATCAAACTCAGAAGCAGGTACAGTCATATAATCACGAATCATCGGATCTTTATCTTCATTGATACCTTCAGGCATTGCAGGGCCTGATGGTTCTGGAATATCAGCTTCAAAGTCAAATACTGGTGATTGTGAGGAACCACTGGCACCAGAACCACTGTCTTTATTACCTGGATCACCCTTATCATCTTTTCTAGGGTGTGTCTTGCTTGATTTGTCGGAATTAAGCTGCCTGATCAGCTTATGCAACTCTCTGAGCTGCCTTGCAAACTCTCTGTTCACCTTCTTTTGATTCTCCAATTCAGTTTTGTGGACTTTTTGAATGTCAATTAAATCTCCAATAATTTCACTTTCAGTTGCATTTTAGGCTCTTAGATCTTCAATTTCTGCCCTGAGTTCCTTCTCTAACTTGTACTCTGGTGTTTCTACTGCTTTCCCTTTGTCTTGGGCTGTGGGTTGTGAAGATGATTGACCTGCACTTGTACTGGTAGTATGAGGCACTCTTGGATCCAATCTTCTTCTTCTAGGATCATTTGGAGCTTCTTCCGTGTGTTGTGTAGCAACTTTCACAGTTTCAATCAAATCTTCTGTAACAGAAGCACCGAGGGGAGGATCCTCCATGGCTTTCCGTTTTCTTATCAATGGAATCTTGGCAGTCTCAGTCTCAACGTCCTCAACTTCTATGTCATCAAGATAGGAATCTTGACATCAAAACTCAGAACCGGGCGTGTGTCTCAGGATCCCTGGTACACAGTCAAATAGAAATTGTACTAACCTAAGTGTGTGCTTCCTATCAAGCCTCATACATTATCTTCAAGTGTTGGGATGAAGCATACCTTTTGATTGATTGACAGCAGAGCCTACCAAGCATATTAGCCATGAATCACAGCTTTTCACATCCACCTTACACGTGTCAGTCAGCAAACACCTGGATTTTATATCACTTCCCACCTGGTCAACCAAAACCAGTAAAAAAAAATTTAAAAGCACACAATTTAGAGGAAACATCAAAATTTTATTTTATATCTTCCCCTTGCTTTTAAAATTTTTAAAACAATAAAGAAACACTATTTTTGTTTTTTTCATTTTTTTAAAAATTTTTAATTTAAAAAAAAAATAACAAGAACATGAAAACAGTTGCCAGATTACTCATCAAAGGCTATCATCCGGAGGCCTTTGAGACACATTTCAAATTTGGCACTGGGAAGGGGTTTTGTAAACATGTCTGCCACGTTGTCATCCGACTGCACCCGTTCTAAATGAATGAGTCTGCGTTCATAGCAGTCCCGAATGAAGTGCGTTTTTATGTCAATGTGCTTGGTTTTCGAGTGCTGCACAAGATTTTTAACAATTTATAACGCAACATTATTATCATAGAAAATGGGAGTGTCAAAGAAATTCAAACCGTAATCTCCCAGTTGATGCTGCAACCATACCACTTGTGAACAGCAAGCAGATGCAGCCACGTATCCTGCTTCAGCTGTCGACTGGGACACCGTGTGCTGCTTCTTGCTTTGCCAAGCCACCAACCTGTCACCCAAGAATTGAGCTCCGGCAGACGTGGATTTCCTGTCAAGCTCATTTCCACCATAATCACTGTCAGTCAAAGCATACAAATTAAATCCTGACTCTTTAGGGTACCAGAGGCCCAGCCGTGGCCGACCCTTCAAATATTTAAAAATATGTTTAACAGCAGAAAGATGGGAGAGTTTAGGATTAGCCTGGTAACGTGCGCATTGGCACACTACGAGCATGATATCTGGGCGGCTGGCAGTCAAATACATCAGTGACCTGATCATAGACCGGTACATGTGCTCGCTCACCGGTTGGCCATCTGGATCTCTGGTAAGTGCAGGCCTGGCCGCCATGGGTGTGGAGACAGGCTTCGAATCCACCATCTTGTATTTCTCCAGAATCTCTGTGACATATTTGGCCTGGTGGATAAGTATACCGTTGTCACTCTGCTTCACTTGCAATGCGAGAAAAAGTTCCATCTCGCCCATCTGACTCATCTCAAATTTCGTTCGCATCACGGTCTCAAAATCTTTACACAAGTCTTCATTTGTGGACCCAAAGATGATGTCGTCCACATAGACTTGTACCATGATTATGTCATTCTCAACCTCCTTTTTGAATAATGTTTGATCTACGATTCCTCTTGTGTACCCATGAGCTAGCAGGTGATCTGTTAAAGTTTTATACCACGACCGAGGGGCCTGGTGTAAGCCATATAAAGCTTTGTCTAGCTTGAATATGATAAGGGTGTTCTTCATAGATGAACCCTGGAGGCTGAGTAACATACACTTCTTCATCCATATCAGCATACAGATAAGCAGTTTTCACGTCCAATTGGTAGACCATGAAATTCATGTAGGATGCGTAGGCCAAAAAGACTCTTATTGCCTCCAATCGAGCAACTGGCGCGTACACTTCATCATAATCCACCCCTTGAATCTGTTTGTGGCCTTGAACCACCAACCTGGCCTTGTTTCTGACAATAATGCCATTATCATCCTTTTTATTTTTGTAAAGCCATCGAGTTGTGATGACTTTTTTGTTAGCAGGCCTTTCTACTAACCTCTAAACTTGAAGCCGTGAGAATTGATTCAGTTCTTCATGCATGGCTTCTACCCAACTAGGATCTGTCAAAGCCATAGTAATGTTGGGAGGCTCAATTTGAGAGATGAAACATGAATACATGCAATGATTGAAACCCCCCTGATCGGCTTCTTGTTACCACCCCTGATGCTAACGGACCAATGACGTTGTCCAAGGGGTGATATTTATGGATCCTGGCTTCTGCAACGGCTTGAACGGGAATTACAGGAGGTAGCTTTGTTTGATCTGGTTCGTCAATTGTTTCAGCCTCTCCCTCTGCATCAGCTCCCTGTGTTTGAGCAGTGTCTATACCAGGGTTGTTGTCTGCCTCAGGGTCACTCTCCGTAACAGCTGTTTCCTGTACATGTGTAGGATGTGTTTCAGGGGCAACATCAGCTGTCTGTACTGGAGATTTTGTAATGGAGTGTGTTATTGATGGTCCTGAGATTGTGTCTTCAAAAAGTTCTTCGGCTAAGACTGGTTCCAATCCTAACGGAAGGAAGAATTGATTGTAGTCAAAAGCTTGAGGAGGACCCACTCCACCATCTGATGGATTTTCTTCTAACCAATCCACATTGGTGGACTCCATCACAATCTCGGTCGTTTTGTTGAACACTCTGTAGGCAGAGCTAGCAGAGTAACCTACAAAATAACATTCATCAGATTTAGCAGCAAACTTTGGTAAATCAGTATTTACTAAAACAGTGCAAAGACACCTAAAAGCCCGAAGATGCCTAATTCTGGGCTTATCACGATAGATTAATTTATAAGGGGTCTTCTGGTGCCGCTTATTGATGAGTACCCTGTTCTGGACGTAACAATCAGTGTTGACTGCCTCTGCCCAAAACATTGTAGGTAGCTTAGAATCACACAACATAGTGCGAGCAGCTTCGATTAACGTCCTGTTGCGCCGTTCTGCTACGCCATTCTGCTGAGGAGTGTAGGGAGCACTATACTGATGTTCAATTCCTTTCTCAGCACAGAATTCATCAATGACATGATTTTTGAACTCCGTCCCATTATCACTCCTGATGGACTTCACCTTCAGATTCAACTTGTTTTCAATAAGTTTGATGAATGCAATCAGTATACCTGCACCATCACTTTTCTTGGGCAAAAAGAACACCCATGTGAAACGAGAAAAATCATCAGTAATAACTAAACAAAATGCACATCGGTTAATGCTTAACATACTGACTGGACCAAAGAGGTCCATGTGAAGAAGCTCCAGTACGGAAGAGATTCTGCTAACCATCTTCGGCTTGTGTGGGCGTTTGTGCTGCTTCCCCTTAGCACATGCCACACATTTTCCTTGAGCCCGAATTATTTAATCGGGAGGTCTTTGACCTTGCAAGACGATTCAAGTTCTTCAGATTCATGTGCCCCAACCGTCTGTACCACAACTGAGCATGGTTCTCAGCAGTTTTGAAGAGGAGACATGCCACCTCAGTTGTGGGGGGTTTCTGCATATTGAGAACATATGAATTACTATATCTTAGTGTTTTTATCAACACCCAATCATCAGGGATGGAGTATCCAGGTTTGAGAATGAGACATTCTTTGTTGTTGAAGAGAACTGGATATTCCCTATCACATATCTGTGAAACACTTAACAGGCTGTGTTTCAATTTCTCAACATAGTTGACCTCGTGGAAGCTGAGACATCCATTTTTGACTGTTCCCTTCTGACTGATAAAACCTCCTACTCCTCTGGCGAACGATACATATCCTCCATCAAATTTTTCTAAGTCTTGTAATAGGGAAATGTCGCCCGTCATATGCCTGGAATAACCACTGTCAACATACCAAAGGTTGTTAACAGTCCTCCTTGGCCGTTCCTGCATTCAAAGCAAATCAGTTAGATTTGGGTACCCATGCCTTAACTGGTCTGGGTGAAGTTGGTCTGTCCTTTTTTGGACTGAGAATGTCCTTTTTGTTGACATCTCTGGGTAGGTGATTTTCTTTCCCAAACACGTGTGATTTTCTTGGTGGATTCTTATTAGGATTTTGAACTCTTATTTCATTAAATTGTTTGGAGTGTTTCTTGTACACTCCAGTAGGCTTGAAAGACAGATTCACAACTTTTGAAACATTCCACCTATCATCATTCCACCTATCATCATTCCACCTATTGGTTGATTTTGAGAGTCCTACAGGTTTTGGAAAGATAGGAGATTTTTGATAAGTATTCTGCTTTGGGTGAGAGACAGATTTTAAAGGTTCAGGATTTTTTGGAACCCAAGCAGGCTTAGACAAAATTTTAGAATGCTTTGGAGATTTCTTTAGCATTTTGACTCACTTTACTTTTCACAGGTTTTGATTCTTGTTTAGGTGATTTGGGCTTTTGAATCACTTTGAGTACCCTTGAACGTTGGGGTACTTCCTGATGCACCTTTCGGTTTGAAGGTGCAGTCCTTTGTGTTGGTCTAGCATGCATCTGTGCCTGTGGAAGTTGTGATACTGACTTCTGCACCTTGAAGTTTGACGGTTTAGATTTTTGTTTTGGGCCACCATGTGTTTGGCCCAATGGAACAGTCTTTTGCTAGACCTTCTTAGGATGATAAGCTTCATAAGGGCGGTGCAAGCAGTTTCTTGCCACGTGTCCTGGTCTACCGCACACATGGCAAGACTGCTTCTTTGGATACACGGGAGCCTGTTGTTGGTTACGCCCAGTGGATATCCACGTTGGTTTTGAACAATTTTTGTGGATCCAAAAGGCCTTACCATTTGGCTTTGTGGTC
Organism: Deinandra increscens subsp. villosa; assembly: GCA_039602395.1. Classification (NCBI taxonomy): domain Eukaryota; kingdom Viridiplantae; phylum Streptophyta; class Magnoliopsida; order Asterales; family Asteraceae; genus Deinandra; species Deinandra increscens. The sequence continues at coordinate 82,861,414 of JBCNJP010000027.1, read as the reverse complement.
AAAATGTACTCCTACTGTATAGGCTTAAATTGTTCATATGCAGAGTTAACTTCTGGGTACGGGACAAAATCATGGGGTCTGGTGTCCCGTACTTTCTGTGCATTTTGGACAGGATTATCAATCTTATCCTCAGAAAATTTCACATCACCTGTGGATTTGGGACCAACAACCTATGGTCCCTTACCCCTTCTTAAAATTTTAACAGTTCTTAAGGGTTTCACAGGTTTGTCATCACATTTACCAAAAGTAAACACACCACATTCAGAAGGTTTATCACACAAAACAGACTCTGAAGTTTCTGACTCTGACTTAACAGAAGGTTCAAGTTTCTCAAAATCAAAGTTTTTATAAAAATCATCACAATTAGACTTCTTGGGACTCTTAGGAGACTCCTTGCAATTCACTACCCCTGCTTCTCTATTACCTTTATTTGCACAACAAGTAGAATTGTTAGTAATGTTAGAAACAGGAGCAAAAATTTTAATAGGGCATGCAACAAGTTTTTTGTCAATTTCTGCCTTAACTTTTAAGGTGGTCTTAGGGATTTCATGATCAGGAATCATTTCATGCATTAAAGGCATTGGGACCGAGTGCATGGATTTTTCATTGTTATCGTCAGCCCCAAAACCTAATCCTGTGTTCCCTTTAACATGCCTCATTCTAGTGTCTGTATTGTAAAACAGCGAACTTGCCTTTAACATTTCAGACACAATCTTGTCATTGCGTTCAATTTTGTTTTGAGAGGCTCCTAAGTTGGCTTTAAGCTCCTCTACTTCCTTGGTTAGACTGTCAACCAGATTGTTAGCAATTCTAAGACCTGCAGTTTTATCACTAAGTTGATTTTGAAGACTTCTAATAACTAACTTAGCTACTTCGACTTTTTCTCTGAATATCCTACTCTTATCTTTATACTCCCTAAGATCTCTAGCAGTAGATTCGTGATTTAGGATTTCATTAGTGAACTTACGTTACCAGTCTTTACATTCATTAAGCATAGTTTGAAATTTAGAGTTCGAGCATACCTCATTACTGCTGGCTTGAGAAGCTGGAGTGATATCTGCCATGAAAGCATGATGACAGACTTTAGTAGCTCCCTTCTGAGCGCCTTCTTCTGCAAGGAGGGCCACATGATCAAGTGTCAAACTCAAATCCTCCACTTGAGTAGTCCGATCATAACCTGGCGTGTGCTAAACCACCAGTGCCCTATCATTCTTCCCTGTCTCCTTTCTCACACCTTCATTTCTATTCTCAGTTCCGACATCTCTCTCAACTTTTGGCTTGGTGCACTCTCCTGCATAATGCCCATACTCATTGCAGTTGTAGCACCGCAGGTTTGCCTTGTTGAAACTCACTTTTATCCATTTTCCTCTGTTCCAATCCTTCTTCCCTGTCTTAGACATGAACTGCTTAGCTCTTAAAGCTAACATTCCCATCTGATAGGAAATGTCCATATGCTCTAGGTCTTCTGGGTTAACTTGATTTACATCATCTGGAGTTAGATCAGCGGGTAGTAGAGATCCTGCAACGAGTGCCTGATAGCAACTCATGATACCTACACCAAGAGCAAAACTGGGGTCTCTGGTTAGATTATTAATATCCATAGAGACAATGTTAGATGGTCCAGATGAGCTCGACCCAGTGGCTTGTGTAATAAAACCCATCGGATTAGAGTGTGAGTTGCTAGGAGCTGCAGTTGCTTGGGGTTGTAAAAGCCTGATTTACTTGGTTCGTTAATGCTCCGTTGCCCTATTTTCTGGCCCTCTTCTGCTTCTTCTCTTCATAAGCTCTAATGGTGGACATGAGGTCGCTCAAAGGTGAAGTAGTCATTTGCACCGTCTTCTCTATCAACTCAATAGTACTATCCCAATTTGGTGGAAGTGAGTTCACCAGCTTCTTGTTTACCTCAACCTGTGTGTAGGTGACCCCAGCATCTTTCATCCCTGTCACAATTTTGATGAACCGTTGAAGCTGAGTCTCAATATTTTCACAAGGGATGTAATTAAATTCATTAAATTTCCCTCTTGGTTTTCCCTTCGAGATTCCTTCATGTCGTCATTTCCTTCATATGCCGCAACAAGAGCATCCCAAAGCGTCTTAGCAGATGTGTACTCCTTGAAGGCTTCAGCTACCTCTGGATATAATGCCATGGTTAGAGCTGCCATGGCCTTTTATCATGTTCCACCTTCTCCCAATCATCCTCGTTCCACTCTGATTTTTGTTTGGGTACAGGTTCCGCCCCAGCTGCTCGGGCTGCCTTTGGGACATAATCTCCCACCTCAATGGATCGCATGATCTTGGGATCATTATAATTCACATAGTTCACAAACCGGTATTTCCAGCTCATGAAATCTTTTCCAGACATCAAACGAGGGGGTCTGGTGTTTGTTCCAATCTTTGCGCCCATCTCCAGAGTCGCACTTGACAAACTTGACATATCGAAGGCCATTGTAAACACTGAGAGACAAAAACAGGGGTTTTCGATCAAAAAGAAAGTGGGTCGAAAAGGGGTTTTCGATCGGAGGAGACTGGCCGAAAAGTACTTTTCGATTAAGTAGGTTTGTAGTCGATAGGTACGTTTCACGATCGAAAAGGTAGGGCTCTCAGATGGGACTTTCCGATTGGAACGCGCAGTGGATCCAAAAAGTCACAAGGGACTTTCCGATCGAGATGACTGATCGAGAAGTCACAGAGGGGACTTCTCGATTGTGGGATGACTGATCAAAAAGTCGCTGAGGAGGACTTTCCGATCAAAATTTCTGATCAAGAAGTCACAGAGAGGGACTTCTCGATTAAGAGTGACTGATCGAAAAGACACAGAGGGTCTTTCTCGATCACAGGGACGCGATAGGGTGGGCTTTTCGATCAAAGATGCCGATCGAAAAGTCCTTAAATACGGTCGGAAAGTCACTAGAACAAAATCTTCTGACTTGATTTGAAACCTGCAAAAGTCACTTCCGAACTGTGGTAACGCTGAAAAACACCACAAAACTCAAACTGTTAGTTCCCAAAAACTTGAATCGGATATCGCGAGAGCCTCGAAACTTGCGTTTCTTGGCTCTGATACCAATTGTAAGGATCAATTCAACCCCTCACGCGATATCAAAGTCTATAGTCACCATGCGGAATCCGGTGACTAGAGATGATTCAAGTAAAATCGTAAATCAACAATAAATGTAAGAAAACAATTAAGAAACACAAACCGATTAAGGATGCTTGAACACAATTCGATTACTACACTTCGAAAGTCGAAATTCTCTATGAGAATTTTGATACACCTTGAATCGCAAAACACACAAGAGAACACCAGTTGAAGCAACCCTAAACATCTAAACTAGCTATCCTTATATAGGAAAGCCAATGCTTGATAAACAAGCTACAAAATTCGGCCCACGTGGCCTATTTACGACCCACTACACCTAGCCCATATCAACCCACTTACATATTAGCCCAATTACAATTAAACTAGCCCAAAAGGCATCTAATGCAAAAGCCTCACAAAATATGGTCTCTACAAAAATATCCCCTGGATGAGATAGACGCCTATTGGAGGAAGCTTGATGACCATCCATTGATCGTCGGTGCCAGGAAATCCTACGACGTCGAGCATGAGATGGATTAGATCACAAGACATATAATGGTTCAGCCGAATCCGATTCAGAAGAATCTTGTGGATCGTATAAAATCAATTTTTACACCATAAAAAACCGACAAAGAGCCTCCTCTTACCAACCAGAAACCTCGAGGGCGTCCGCCAAAGGGCAAGAAGGTGAATAAGGACCTGCCTCAGCATAGCTCGTATGTCCCTGATCGACCGGACTTCTAAGATGTCTCCAGTACACACGTTCCTAGTAATGAGGTTCCTAGTTACAACTTAGGGTCTCATGATATTAGCGAAGGGACTTACAATTATGTCATAAGTGATTTTGATTATGACGCACATGATCTTTCGTCTCAGCTTTTTGACACCCAACAATCTGCAAGTCATGGGTTATACAATCCCTGAACCTCCCAAGCACAATGCTCATGTGCCACCAACCAAGAGCCCATCAAAGACCCAAAAGTCCAGAAAAGGTAAGGCTCCCAAGGAAGAATGGATACCAGGAGACGATGAGAAGAACAACTGGATCCGCTTCCGGGTTGTTATACCAGAAGCGATGCACCCGTACGTTGCAAGTACAAAAGACGTGGGTTCCGTGCTCTGGCTGTTGGGTTAGGTTGGAATGAACCTGACTGGCGCGAGGTACGCACTGACCTGTTAAAAGAGCTGGACACGCACAAACGCGAATATATTATATCACTGTACCATTATCAGGAACTAAGAGACAACCTCATATATGATGACATCGCTTTTGCTCTGATGGATTAGTGGCTGCAAATGCCAGCGTGTGGGTGTCTTTTCATTAATAAGTTTACATGTGTTCTCGTTTCTCTTGACTTATTTTCGAGTCAAAGTGCCACATTTTTTCCGACAAGGGTGTCCGTTAAAGACGTGAAGCCTCACAGATTTATTTCAATTGCCTACGTGAACGGGATTCATTATATCAACGTCAAATTGACAAGGGAGTTCCCGTTACCTCCTTTGGCAAATATGTACAAACATAGAGACGTACTATCATTAGCAATGGATTGGCCAATTATATACAAGAAACGTCTAGACATGTATGTAAGGTTGATGCCAACAAAACTTGCGCAATATCATAGAGACCTTCTGTAAATTGTTTAAATGTTTGTACACAAAAAACAATCACGTTTATTATAAATTGTTATCTGGAGTTGTATTAATCTTTGTGAGTCACAACGGCTATATTCGCATTCATGTTTATTATGAATATGTATTTTTAGCAAAGGATTAGCCGGTTATATACAAGAATCGTCTAGATATGTAGAGACGTTTGACGCCAACGAAACCTGTGGAATTTCCTAGAGACATTTTGCTAAATTTTTTTACTTGGGTTGTGGGCCCCGAAACGACCCACCACCACCACCTCCTGAGATACATCCACATGTCATCATCCCACCGGTTACACCCACTCCCGAATATATGCGGGAAACTCTTCGCCTCTTATGTGAGCAGACTCACTTATTTACACGACATCGCGTTCAACGCGTGGACGGTGGAGAGTATATGGCGGCTAGCGGAGAGTAGCGGTGTGGTACTTCAGCCACCGCCTTAGTTAGAGCCCTTTATGGACCCAATGGTGATGCCGACCAGGTGATGGATGATCAGGACGATGATGCGGTCGACGATGGGGCCCCCCTCTAATTACCTGTTTATGACATTTCACAGCAAACAAGGGTAAAATAGACCAAAATAGTGCATAAAATATCAACATTCGTGGGTATTTGACTAATAAATGATGTGTAATTTAAAGCACATCAATGTTATTTGTGTTTTGCATTTGTTGCTTAAAAAATATAAAAAATATAAAAATCAAGTGAAATTACTACAATACGCCTTCAAAACTTATTTATGACTGATAAACAAATTTTCGGGAGGATCAGAAAAAGTATGAAAAAAAATTTCATTTCAAAAGTCATTAATAGGCCCACATAAAACCATCAAAATTTTGACAAAAAACAGGATGTTCCTTATTTTCTAAGGAAATTACTTCAAAATTGTTGTAATGGCAAGTAAAATTCATAAAAAATATAACTTTATAAAAATCAAGTGAAATTATTACAATACGCCTTCAAAACTTATTTATGACTGATAAACAAATTTTTGGAGAATCAGAAATAGTAAGAAATTTTTTTTTCATTTCAAACGCCTTAAAAAGACAATATAAAACCATCAAAATTCTTGAAATAACACAATATTTCAAATTTTGTAATGAAAAACCAATCTTTTCCCAACGACTCTATTTTGAATGCCTTTATTTCAAACAGTTTTAGATTTTCAATGGTTATATTCAAAATGAATAAGTCTTAAACTATGTTTTAATAGCATAGAAGATCAGCTACAATCATTCTAAAAATTACATCACCGACTCGAATACAAAAATAGAAAATTACATCATAAACCTAAACATACTTTTAATGATTCCATGGGAAGTCCCAGTCGAGTTCAGGAGCAAGGTTAACTAGAGGACGAGTAGAATTAACCGGAGGACGAGGTTGATTAACCTGAGGACGACGTGGATTAACCAGAGGACAAGGGGGTTTAACCGGAGGACGAGGTGTGTTAATCGGAGGATGATGTGGCGGGTTAACCAGATGATGTGGTGGGTAACTGACGACGGGGTAAACCTGTTAACGGCCATACAAATTGTCAGGAATACTGTCAACGTCAGTTGGATTCATTTGATCACCGAAAGGTGGGAGTGGCGGGAGATCTTCATGTTCTTCACCCAGAATACGTAGAAACTCATCCATAGACATATTCATGTTCTCATTGTTTTCACACTCCCGCATATAAGAATAAAAACCATTGTTTCCTTGTTTTGCCATTGAATGATATGCCAACATTATGTGGACCAATACTGGTATATTGTTAGAACATGTTATGTTGTCTAATGCTAGGTCTAGGTGTTTTGTCTATGTAATTAGTCATTTTGTATAATCTGGTCCCAGCGTACCAGTGGACGGACCAGGTGGTACGTAGCCACGAACCACCTGGTACGTGGATTAGTTGGTACGCTGGGCAGATTGGTATAAATAGTTTAAGTTCTGTGTTTGAGAGAAGTTGCGAGAGTTGAAGTCTTAACTGTGTGTTTTCCATAGTGTTTGCTCTCTGTTTTCTCTCTATACTCTTGAGTTTGGTTATCAATAAACGAAACGTTTATTTACATCGTGTTATCGAATTGATCGAGATTATGCATTAGTAAGATCCAGTCCTGTGTTTACAACTGGTATTAGAGCCGTTGGCTTATTTTCCAGATCCTTTTTTTTGTTTTTGAAGTTTTTGAGACGTTAAAAGGTTTAGTTAGGTGAGATTCAGTGAGTTTTAGATCAATTTTTGATAAACCGAAGCTTTCTGAGCCAGTTTCGCACCTAATATGAGTGATTAAGTGAAGAAATTCGACGAATTCTGAATCAGGAGTAAAATTGAAGATTTTTGCGTTTTTGAGTGATGGTACGTCACTGTTACGCTGGTGGTACGCAAGGTAACCTTCAACCATCGTACCAGTGTGTTCTTCCGCTGTACCATGGTCCTCTGGTGGTACGCATTTGAATCTTCACCGAACGTACCATAGTGGTCCAGAGCGGTTATGCTTGATACGCAGCAGTTACACCGTACCAAATGGTACACCGTACCAAATGGTACGCCGCTGATATTGGACCGCTGAAGTTTTGATACGTTGGAGCTTATGGTCCGCCGCAAATCTCTAATGCTTTTTTAGTGAAGCAGTTTTGTCCAGATAGAGACGGGGCTGCCGCCCCTTGGACCCCGTTTCTCGGGGGCGCTGCCCCCGAACCCCCGTTAATCAGTAATAAATATCTGGGGGTTGTTTTGAAGAATGGGGTGAGGTCATGAAAATTCCAAAGAACAAATCAGTTATCGAATTTACCCCTTGATTCAGTAGCTGCTAATTTACAATCAAGAGTTACCAGATTCCGATGCTTATCTTGAATTAGTCGTCGAATTTCTGAAAGATGTTTGCGGTAGTCACGCTTTTTTATGATGGGCATATATTCAAAAACAAGTTTCTGATGATGGACAGAGATTCAAAAGCTGGGGTGTGATTACTTTGGAACGTTTGTCGGAGATTATCTTTCTACACAAAAATAAAATATGTGATTCCATTGCAAGCTACCTGAAGAACATATTGCTTGCTGGGTTGGAATCAGGAATTGAATATGTCACATGTTTAGGGGGAAAATTGGGACCCTCCTTAAAAATTTCAAAGTTTTATCTGATGAAAACGGAAAATGTGACTATTCAAAGCAATCAGTTCAGGGATGACAGTGATTTATGATCTTCGTAAATTGGTAGTGTTTTCTGATGTTCGTGTGAACCGATATGTCAAAGTTTTCGGTTATGGTTTGGAACTCTCTGTCATATGCCGATACTTTCTTGAGTCGTGAGATTCTCGTGTTAATCTACCGAGAGCACTAACATGATGTTCTTTGACTGCTGATATATTAGGAAAGACTTAATGCTGAGGGGGAATTTCTGTAATTGAAGATGCTGATCATGCTGGTTTTCATAAAGATCAGAATGTATTACAAGTTTGTACAAGATTAGAACTGTTTCCTGCATGCCTGATATTCAGTCCAAGGGGAGTTTGCTGAAGTTTGAGATTTCAAGATGTAGCAGACTGACTGATGACGGTTGCTGGAAGATAAAGACCAACATTCGACAGTAATGTCCAAGGGGGAATTTGTTAGAGCATGTTCCGAGTGTGGTCATTACTGTGCGAATTATGTAATTTTCTAGATTGTTGAAATAGCTAGGTTGCCAACGTACCATGAAGCGTACCAGATGGTACGCTGTAGCGTACCATATGGTACGCTGGGTAGTTTGGTACGTTAGTCAGTTTACCTATAAATAGGTGAAGCTAAGCTTGTCAGTTTAGACTTTTGGTCATTTGTCTTTGTGTTGAGAGGAGAGGTCTGTCCAACCTCTCCTGAGCTTCATTGATATAAACTCCTTCGGTGTAACCATTTGACATGATCCGTATTGTGTTTTACAAGTAGTATCAGAGCTTCGTTGCTCTTTTGCTGTGATCTCTGATCAGTTTTTTTTATTCTAGAGAGAGAAACAACTCGTTTGGTTCAAATTTCATCATTTCTTCTTGGTTTTAAGTCAAATCTATTCGAAATTTGCTTCCAAAATGATCCGTGAGTGTTTTCGTTGAGTCCTATGTCGATCTCTCGTCAGAAAAATCAAAATCAGTCAAATTCAGTCGAGTTTCATCTGGTACGCTTCTGGTCCGGCTCAAGAACACTTTGGTACAACGCTGGTCCGTACAGCAATCTTCATCATGTGTGTGGTACGTTGCACTTGGTCCGTAAGGCAATCTCCTTCGTTGGTCTGTGGCAATTACTGACTGGTAAAACACAATACGAAGCTCTGATACTACTTGTAAAACACAATACTGATCGTTTCTAGATCATAGAAAGATAGAGACATCAATGAAGCTCTGATACTACTTGGTCCGTAAGGCAATCTCCTTTGTTGGTCTGTGGCAATTACTGACTGGTACGTTGGCAGTTACGCCGTACCAGTCTGATCCGTTCCAAATTTGGTACGTTGAGAAAGTGATCCGCAGGTGGTACGCTTTTGTTATTCTGGTCCGAGTGTGGTACGCTGTGAGAAGTGCTACGTTGACTTTGATTCTGGTACGCAAATCGACATTTTGGTATGTTTGAGCAGTTTTTGAGAAATTCATCATGGATCTGTTCCAAGCCTTTGCTACAATGTCTACAACCGTTCAAGCCCTTCTGAACTACGATAACGAGATAGGAACAACGAATAAAGTTCCTAAGTTGATGAAATTCAAAGATTTCCATAATTGGAAGACTCGTTATGAATCGTATATTGGTGTGACGGATGTAACCGTATGGACTCCTATGCTTGATGGGTATGAAGTTCCAAAGTTCACAAGTAGAGAATTTGTTGGTCAAGTGAAGCCTTACAATAAGATGAATGATGCTGAGAAAGAAGCATTTAAACTTGAGAAAAAGGCTTATTCTAACTTGTCAATGGCTCTACCTAAGGATATCTTGCATCAATTTAAAATGCATACAACATCGAAAACATTGTGGGATGCATTATGCAATAGGTGTGAAGGCAATGCTCAATATAAGAAAAGAAAAAAAAAAGGTTTTGCTGAGAGAGTATGATAACTTTTGTCATGTTCAAAATGAGACAATCAATGATCTAATATCAAGGTTATCACACTTGGTGAGTGAGATAGAAATAGTTGGAGTGAAGAAGGAGGCTGGTGAATTAAAAGAGAAGCTTCTAGATGCTTTACCAGCAAAGTGGGAAGGCTATATTCTGCTTCTAACTCATGATAAGAGTTTTGATGAGATTTCGTATGATGACCTAACAAGAAACTTGTTAGCGAGAGAACTATATATGATGCAAGTGAAGACTCTTCCAGCAGAAGTCAGAATCCGGATGTTTATTTTGGGGAGAATGCTTCAACAATGCATGCTAAAGCTAAAACTAGCACAAACTCACCAACTACTGCTTTTTATGTTGAAAATTCATCGAGTGGTCATGCTAGTGTATCGAGGGGTTCTTCTGGTGAGAGTTATACTCAAAAAGCTGTAGTGACATATCCAGTTTACTCCAATCAATCTGCTTCTGCACCAAATCAGAGTGCTTTTTCTGCCAAAACTACAAACGATTTCATGGCTCTGTTTTCGGCAATGGTTTCTTCATATGATGGGGTAGTAGCAGGAAAGTTGACCAGTGCTGAGTTAACAGATGAAGATTATGAACAAATTGATGCTGATGATCTAGAACTTATGGACATCAATTGGTCCATGGAAATGCTTGTTTGGAGAGGTAAGAAGTATATGCAAAGAACGGGACACAAAGATTTAAATCCTGAAGGAAAGATTGGATTCGACAAATCCAAAGTTCGTTGCTATAATTGTCAGAATTATGGTCACTTTGCAAAGGAATGCAATAATGCAAAGAAGCAAGAAACTTCAAAATTATTTCAGAAGTATGCAGCTCAGAGTTCAAAAGCATCAGGAAGCAATTCTACCTCATCAAATTCAAATGTAAATGCTTCGAATCAAGATTCTAAAGCTTTGGTTTCTCTAATGGAGAATGTTATGACTGGGGAGCAGATTATCCTGATGAATCTGCATTTCTGTGTACTGAAGTGAGAGATGTAAAAATTGAAGAGGATCCTGAACTTCCAGGTGAAGACTTCTTTGCTGAAGGCCATCAAGCCTCTATGGCTAACATTCAAGTTGACTCTAAACCTTACGAACATTGCATGACCTCTGCTAACAAATTGAAGGAACTTTCTTATGAGAAAGTTATGTATTATGACAAATACATGTTGGCAGAGGAGAACACAAAAATATACAAACAAAGGTGGGAGGCCGTTAAGGCTGAACTGAAAAGTTAGAATGCACCAACTTTGAGCACCAAAATTGAATTAAATAACAAAACCGAAGATTACATCTTTTGTGAAAAGAAGCTTGCTGAAGCTAATGCTAAAATTTCTGAACTGAACATTGAAATTTTAGATCTTAAAAGACAACTTGAAAATTTAAAAAACTTAGCTTCCTTTGCAAGTTTTCTTTGCAAAGATGAAACTCTAAAAGAGGTGTTCAAGGAATCGAAATGCAATTCAGTTCTACACCCGATTGTGCATGGTTTGGAACCGACAGACACTGAAATTAAACCATTACTTGTGTTTGATTACTCAAAGTTCACTAAGAACTTGGTTGGGAATTCTGACAAACACAAAGGCACTTATAAAAAGAAGCCTGGAAAACATGTGTTCAAGGCAAATCTTGATACTCCAAAATCAAATGAGTCAAGTGATTCTGTAGGTGACAAACCAACTGGTTCTGTCAAATTGACACCTTTGGAGCAAGCTATGAAAATAAAAGAAACTGAGAAGAAAATGAAAAATTTTGAAAAAGAAAATTTTGCTAAAGGCTAAGATTTTTTTAATGAAAAAGACTTAGTAACAGCTAGCAACACAACCACACCGGATGTTAATGCAATTCCGGTTGCTCCTCCAAAGTCTGTCAAGTTTAGTGGTGTTGGTTTTAGATCAGTTTATGAAAAATCTGAGATCAATCAAAAGATATCTCAGGTAGTTCAGAAAAATGATAAGAAATTGAAAGGGAAAATGGAAACTGGTGAATCATCTCAGAAAATCAGAATGTATTGCCTCAAAGGTAGTTACCATATATTTTCTGATGAGATGTTCCTGTTATGCTGTTGATCCAAAACAGGTTGCTAAAGTGTTTTATGTTGATTCCGAGGAGAATGGTGTGTCTGATCATGGTAGTGGGGAAAGTGGATCGTTGCTAAACCTTAGAACGAGTCCAAATGATCAGGATGCTCAAAAGTCATACACTCCAAATGATCAGAAATCTGTTTCAAAGACAAAAACTTTCAAATACTCATCAAAGAGTTTTTATAACTCTGATGGTCGGTTTTCCATTAAAACAAATGATTTTGATTACAAATCCTATGGGTTTTGTGATGATTATGATTTCTATGATGATTTTGGTAAATTTGAACAAAACAAAGCTCACAGGGTCAAACCAAAAGGGTATGCTGATCAATGTGGAGTTGATGAACATGGTTTTTATAACCAATTTGGGTATATTACCGCTTTTCCTAAACCTCTTCCAAAGCATAAACCTCGTAGGTTTAATGCTAAAACATCAAGGAGAGTTGTTAAGCAAAAGTCTAATGATAACACCTCAACTGATTCAGGAAATAGTTTTCCTATGGTCTTTGTTGATCGTAGGCGGTGTTATCATTGTTATCAACAAGGTCATCTCAGAAATAGATGTCCGATTTTGGCAAAGAAACGAGCTTCTGCTGTTAGTAAAGATAAATCTGATTCCGTTTCTAAGCCAAAGGAGATAGATGAAAAGGTGGTAACAAAACAGTTTTTCAAACGAGAAAAATTATTCAAACATCAAAAATCTTTTGGAAGTTCATCTTCGGGTGACTCTGCTACTGATTCATCTATCCCAATGTTTAGGCAAAAGTGGCTGCCTAAATTGTCCTCAAAAGCCACTGAAGTCTTTTCTGAAGATACCGGTCGACCCAAAGCTGAAAGCTTGGGTCCAGATTCTCACTAATTATTTGCTGATATGTGCAGGGTGCTCGAAAGCCAGCTGTCAACAACTTCTGGGTAGTTGATAATGGAGCATCCAGGAACATGACGGGTAATATTTCTCTGCTTTCAGACATCAAACCAATCAACGGAGGAAATATTACCTTTGCTGGCAATAAAGGTGGAAGAATAACCGGGGAAGGAAAGATGGGTAACGAGAAGGTCACGTTTGATAAAGTTCAATTTGTGGAAGAACTACAACACAACTTGCTAAGTGTATCACAGATTTATGATAAGTAGTATACTGCTGCTTTCACAAGTTCTGAGTGCCTGATTCTGAAACCTGGAATTCAAATCTCGGATGATTGGAATGTGATGCGTGCGCCAGGATTTCGTGATCTGTATGTGTTAAACATGAATCAATGTTCGTCTGCTGTTGCTGTTACTTGTTTTATCTCAAAGGCTACTGAAAAAGATTCAATTCTGTGGCATCGCCGAATGGGACACATCAACTACCGCAAGATGAATTACTTAATTAATCATAATCTGGTAGAAGGCGTTTCGAAGAATCGGTTTTCAATCAATGATGTGTGCGTTTCCTGTAAGATAGGAAAACAACGGAAGAAGTCTCATCCATCCAAATGACTTAATTCGATTGTCACTCCGTTAGAGCTGCTTCATATGGATCTTTTTGGTCCGATGAATGTTCGAAGTGTTGACAGAAGTTTTTATTGTTTGGTGATAACGGATGATTTTTCCCATTTCTCATGGGTGGCGTCGCTGCATTCAAAGGATGAAACTCCAGATACTATTCAGAAATTGTTGTCCAAGTTTGAATCGATGTATAAATACAAAATCTGTCGTATTCGTACTGACAATGGTACCGAATTCAAGAATGTTAAAATGACAACTTTCGGTGATTCTCTTGGAATTGTACAAGAATTCAGTACGCCGTACACTCCTCAACAGAATGGAGTGGCTGAAAGAAAGAATCGAACATTGATTGAGACGGAACGAACTATGCTTTCTGATGCACATTTACCGATCAAGTTTTGGTCTGAAGCAGTTCACACTGCATGTCATGTGCTCAATCGTGTTCTGATTGTCAAGCGAGTCAACAAGACAAGTTATCAATTGCTTAAGGGTCGTAAGACGAATCTTCATTTCTTAGAACCATTTGGGAGTTTGTGCACGGTTCTCAAGGAAGGTGGGAAGTGTCAAGACCGATTTCACTACAAGAATCATGACTTTGAGCGAGAAAGAGGTTCGGATTCAAAAAACCCGATGGAAGACGATGATGATGGAGATGAATCTAGGAAATCATAACAAGAAAGATGTTGAACTAAGTCAAATGATTTCATTGAACTGAATGATTACAACATAGAAATCATGACAAACACTCTATAATCGAAATCCATGACTCACTCTCCCTCTCCTGAATGGAATCTCACACCACTCTACAAGAAAATCATCATCTCCACATTTGGAGACTCCTTTACTTGTAATGGGCACCCTCACTATATATAGTGAGGGTGACTAACAAGTGAAAAACATAAAAAATGAACAAAATACAAATAAACTCAAATAACATAAATATTAATTAAATCAAAGTTGATTTAATTAATCCGAAGCTTGACTCACTCGAACTGATCTTCCGTTGACTTTTACGTTGACCGTTGACCCGAACGGTTGACTTTTCAAAAAAACGGTCTTCGGTCCAATCTCGCAAGCCTCGATCATCACAACCTAGTCTCTAAATCAATTCACATGGATTCTTCAGCCGAATGCTTCGGTAAACAGATTTGATGGCGTCAATCACATAGATTTTTGTTCCAACATATTCCCCCTTGACTGATGCTTTCAAATCTGTTTAACTGCTGAAGAATCGCTCTGTCGTACATCTTCAATGAGAACTGATACACCGGAGACAATTTGTTGTAGATTCCCCCTCTGAATAAGCTTCTTCTTTTCGTGTTTCTCCAGTCGAGAGCAAAGTGTTCCGCTCACTCGGTTCACACGGTCGGGTACAATACTGAGAAAATGCTGAACATCGGAGTCAAAACCGCAACAAATCGAATCAGATAAACCAATCAAACACTAAAAATGCTCCAACTTCGGATAATCGACCCGATAATCCATTTCCATAATAATTCCTCCTATTTCTCTAAATCTCTCTAAAAACATCTAGTCGGAAGCGTAAAATCAGATGCGGAGAGTCGAACCGTCACGATCGGTTGCCTAGAGAAACCAGATAAACAATCTTGAAATCGGACAATCTCACGAAAAACCGGAAGTCGGATGCTGACAGTTGTGAATAATACGCGCGACTGAGGTTGGATGCAAAAAATAAAGATAAGTGTCAAATTTGTGAAAAATTTGAGATCCCGAGCGTAAACTAATCATAACTGGAGTCTTCGTAATTTTGGGCGAAGAAAAATGAGCTCGGAATAATATTCCGTGAAGATTTCTGAGAAACATCGGTGAAAACGGCGCGATCTGAAAAATTCCGTCAATTTTCGTCAAGAAACGGTTCCTCGAGAGATTTAACTGATAAATTCCAATAATTAACTGAGATTCCAGTTAATCCGGTTAGTTGACATCTACGTTGCATCAGCTAAAAATAAACCGTGAGACGTTACGGAAAAAGCTGCATAGATTAACCGGCTATAGAATCTAACCTGTCAGTGGTCGATAGCAAACGTGTGCGTGACGCCAATAAACGAGAACCCAATAAATAATTAGAATAATTCCTGACTAATATACATTTTTAGAATTTCGTCGCGGCATTATCTCGTTAATCTTGTTAAAAATCTGTAGAACACTTAAACGATCTTGCTAGTGCATGATTACAATCAGATTTGAGCACAACGAGGTAAATAAACTTCTTTGTATTGATCACAACTCGTAACAGAGAGAACATAGAGTTTACAGGTTTACACCACTGAAAACACATAGTTAAGAACGCTCAAACTTTACTCGCTACTTCTCTCAACAAGCTAAGACCTTTAAATAGGCAACTGGCCAGCGGACCAACTAACCAGCGTACCAGGTGGTCCGGCGTACCACCTGGTCCGCCACTGGTCCGCTAGAACCAGAAAACCTAGACTTACAAATTACATACTCAAAAGAATAAGACCTAGCACTAGACAACTATATATGCTTCTACAAACTCCCCCATGTATTCCACCATCAAAACAAACACTTATAACCTTCTGAAATTGCATAGCTTGATCAAAACACTCAGGCTTGTAAAGAATCTTATTAGAATGTAGCTTCTCAATATCATTCTTCGACAGATTTATCAATGACATTGGGTCGTAGATTCTCACAACCTTGTTATCTTCTTTAATCACTATTACTGCTTCTCCAGAAACTTCATCATAGTACCACCATCTTAATGTTTTGATGAAATCCTGTTCAAGCCGTTTCAAAGGTATCTTCTTAATCTGAACTGGCTTTTTATACTTCAAAATCACCACTGGTCTGCCTGTGATTGGATGAATATCTGTTGGATGATCAGAGTAAGTCGGTCTTTGAGGAGTCAAAAACCTAAATCTTCCTTGACACTCTTCAATCAACTTCTCTTTAAACACAGCAGCCAAAATGTTTCCTCCATGGTTAAGAAACGGACTTCTAGACAAGTCCCTCACATCACAAACAGGCAAAGTGTTGAATCTTGAAGCATTCTTCAAATATATAATCCCAAACTCCTTTTTGATAGCATAACACTTGAGTTCAGAATCATACATCCAGCTAATAATTTTCCCAGAAGCTTGTCTGCCTTTTCTGTCAAAATACCTTTTCTGATCAACAATCTTTGAAGACTTTTCAACTTGAACTGGAAGCTTCTTTTCCCTTTGCTCTTTTAGCCATGCTTCAAACAACAACTTCTTCTCCTCTTCTTCAGTCATATCAACATTCTCAGATGCCTCAGGTTGAGTTAATTGTTGCTCTGATTCAACCTTTTCTTCACTATCTTTACCAAAGAAATCAAAACCCTTAGAATAATCATTATCAGAAAAATTCCCATACATCTTTGGATCATTGGGATATTCTTCAGCCGTCATATCTTCTACCTCCACCTGCTCATCTTCATACACAACTTCTTCTTCTGAATCATCCTCCTTGTATGGATCAGCAACTGGCACCTTGTCAACATCATGAACATTTAAAGCAAATATGGCAGCCAGCTGCTCCTTGGTATAAAGATTAACAAAATCTCCTTCTTTCATTTCCACCCTTGATACCGGAGTTACATCATAAACTTCCTTATCTGCAGACTCCCCCTGAGATGTTGTGGCTGTACCAGCAGTAGCAGATGATGTTCCTGCTGCATCAGTACCAGCACCAGCACCACCAACACCACCTTCTGGATTATCAGGGTCATCATTCAAAAATTTCATGACTTCCTCTTCTTCTCTGCAACTTTCCTCAGGATTGGGCCTTTTCTCCCCCTGAGCAGATAAAGCAGTTAGCATCTGCTTAAGCTGCTCACCCATAGTAAGAGACAATTGCTTCAGCTCAGCAATTTCCCGATCCTTCGCTTCATCCTGAGCTTTCAATCTAGCAATTTCCCGTGTATGAGACTGATCTCTGGATACTAGCTCTTTACATAAATTCTTTAACCCAGAAATTTCTTCAGCTTGCAGCTTGTTTGTATGCTCTATTTTTTCAAATCTGGCTTGAAACAACGCGAGCTTCAAATCAGTAGCAGAAGTATCCAAGTTTCTGGACTTCAAGTATTCAATATGCTGCCTTGAACCTTTTCTCACAGAGACATTTCTGGCATTTATAGTAATTGACGTGTAACTACCAGAATCTGACTCTGTCTCAGACGAACTACCATCAACATCACCCATCACATCATCATCCTGAATATTCACCGGGTCAGGATCAGTTACATTTTCAGAAGTAACTTGCTCGGTATTCTGTTGTTGCTGAACAGGTTC
>JBCNJP010000027.1:82827398-82843249 GCA_039602395.1 Deinandra increscens subsp. villosa | reverse complement strand
GATGTCAGGGGTTTCTCAACCAAGGCTACTTGTGGATCTGCATCTGTTTTTACAGTTGCGATTCCTCTTGGAGTTGGGAACCGAACTAAACCATGTGCTGTTGAAACTATAGCGCCCAAAACTTTAAGCCCAGGGCGGCCGATAATGACGTTGTGGGGAGAAGGAGTTGCAACCACAATAAAAGTCATCATCTCTTCTCGGAATAATTTATCATCACCAAAGATCACTGGGAGAGTTATTTCTCCCATGGGATGTACCACCTCTCCAGAGAAGCCAATGAGGGTGGAATTATGAGGCTTCAGCCTTTGTTGCACATCCAATCCCATTTTTCGGAAGCAAGACTCATACATAATCTCCGACGCACTTCCAGTATCGAGATAGGTCCGCTTCACTAGGAACCCAGCAATACCGACAGTCACAATTACTGGATCTTCTCTCGATTCTTTACCAATCAATGGTGGAAATGTAATCTCTTGGCTTTTCCATTTTTCTTCTTCAAACTTTGTTTTAACATTACGATGCCAAGTGTTCGACCCTCTTCGTATCATTGCGATCACAGCTTGTTTAGCAGCTGGAGGACGTCCCTCCTTAATATTCTTAACCAGATGCGATAATTTTCCGGACTTAATGGCTTTTTCAATCTCGCCTCGCAAGTGTCTGCAATTGTCTGTATCATGACCACGATCCTTATGATAATCACAATATTTACCCATGTCACTTCCTAAAGGATTGTAAGTCCTTTGAGGTTTTGAAAATTGAACGTTCTCCGTCGCTAGGATTTCACTTGGAGTTTTTGTAAGCGACGAGAAATCATTAGATCTGGGCTCCCAGGCCTTCTTGTATCCTCCATAATTACCCTCTCCCCTACGGTCATAGGGTTGAGATCTAAATTTTTTCCAGGATTGATTTCTTGTTGGTGCAGTGGCGACACTTGCATTTGCATTCCGGTAATTACCGCTCTTCTGAGACGGTTTTTGGGTGTTGATACCCTGGATGTTTCCGGAAGCGCTCCTCCCTTTTACATAGGTCCTAACGCGATCCATGAGCACCTCCATTGTTTGAGGCAGATCCTCATGCAATTTTTCCACCAAGTGTGTATGTCGAACACCATGGCAAAAGCCAGATATACGCAATTGATCCTGCGCCCCAGATATTTTCATAGTTTCATTGTTGAAGCGCATAACGAAGCTTTCAAGGCTTTCATCATTCCTTCTACGGATATTATGCACTTCCGTCACCTCCTTTGTGCACTTCCGTTGTTGGCTAAATTGCCTTAGGAATTTCGTCCTTAGGTCTTCAAAGCCACTTATCTGTGCATTTGGTAGTGCATCAAACCATACTCTTGCAGGTCCAGTAAAGGTCTGTACCAGCATGTGGCACCATGTTTCTTCTGACCATCGTTCAAGCCTCCCAGCAGTAATAAAGTCAAATATATGATCATCTGGATCTGTTAGCCCACCGTACTTCTTTATAGAAGTTGGCATCTTCAGCTTTGCTGGAAACTTAGCATTTGCGATCCAATTTTGAAATTTAGAGTGCTCTTGCATTGAAGCAGGAAAGTAAGGGACAAATACATCCTTTGCGCCTGATATCACAAAATCCATAGGTCAGAATAAGATCAATGCCTTTTTCAAAGATTAAGGTCTTAATGTTACAATTCAATCATAGCAATTATAGCTTATTTAGAATTGATCATATCTGCCTCTTATATGAGGTCTTTCAGGGCGACACTTCCAACACAAGTGTAATTGGTTCGGAAGTGTCATACAGTATTAACTTCGCAAGAGATCTTATTGTAATCACTTCCGACGCGCGTACGTCTTACTCGGAAGTCTTCACTTGTTATCATAATCACTTCCGACGCGCGTACGTCTTACTCGGAAGTCTTCACTTGCTATCATAATCACTTCTGACGCGCGTACGTCTTACTCGGAAGTCTTCACTTGCTATCATAATCACTTCCGACGCGCGTACGTCTTACTCGGAAGTCTTCAATCGTAATATCAATTTTTTGAAAGATCATATCGACACTACTTCCGATGCACATGTGGCTTACTCGGAAGTGTATATTTGTGTCTCATTCTCTATTTCTTTCTCTTTTTTTTTTTTACAACTCAACTCGTGAGTGTGCATTTGAATTATCTAAAATTCAAATTTGAAGAAGGTTCTCCCGCCGTAACTGCTGTTCTTACAATTTTCCAGTTTTTTTAGGCAATCTTCATAAGAGCCTCTTTGAATCTTCAAATCTTCATCCGGTATTCATTCATCGAATTTCCAGATTTCATATTTCACCATATGATCCTCAATTGTGTATCCATTCATAAGGATTTCACATTATCATTAAACCATTATCATATCACAAGGATCAAAATGCATCAAATTACCAAATCAACAATTGATCATGAACTTTTGAATTAAACAAATTCAGATTAATTTTACCAATCCAAAATATGCGTATCGGTCAATTGTTTTCAAAAACGAATTTCGCTATTCATTCAAAGCGTTAAAATCGATACCTGATGATTTTGACTGTTTGATAATTGTACGATCTTCATTTAGAAGATCATCTAGATCCTTCAATTTGGTAGTTTTTGCAGCATCCTTTTCTGGATTAAATTTCATAGTGGCGCGAACTTCCTGTAACCATTGTTCACGCTTCTCCTTGTCCTTTAACTGCTTCAGAATCTGCAAATTTCTCATCAGGAAATCTCGATCAAAGCTTCGCAAAATCTCTACAGCATTATTCGGATCCACATTATCGTCCTCATCATCATGATCCAAATATGGATTATCGTTAGAATGATTCGGTAATTGAAACACCGAAACTTTTTCACTAGGTTTTCCAGCTGATCCTTTCGAACTATGAATGTTCTTCGGTGTTCCTTCTAGATCAAAAATGGACTTCTTCTTCACTGACTCATCCGATTGCTTCTCCATTTTTCACCAATTCCTGAGAATTCGGATGGCGCCAATTGATGAACCACAAAATCTCACCGCATGTAAATGAGAGATTACGATTCAACTAGGAACAAGCTAATCTAAGAAGAATAATCGATGAATCAATGGATTTATTAATATCTCCAATATTCGGGTACAAACAAGGAAAACACACAGTAAATGTGTGATTTTCCGGAATCAGAAGTTACATTGCAAGTAAATGAAAGAACTATTTATTGAGCCTCCGAAGTCGCATCTTCGTAAGTTGGTCGGATGCACTTGCGTCTTGTTCATCTGCAACTGCATCGCTTCCAACTCGTTCTCTGTGCGACACTTGCTCTCGAGGTCTTCCCCCTCGGAAATGTAGATGTTGGGTCATTTGTATGCCTAGTCTTGATCTATCCTCATCAGTTACCAACAATAAAACAATAGAAGTCATATAATTATAAAAACAAAAGAAACTTTAGGAGTGTATTGAATTCGTGAAGTCTTATCCTTTAAGATCTATGCAAAGAAAAGCATCAATAAAAATAAAAATATATTACTTATAATTTGTATACCGTCTTCCAAAAAAGAAAATTAAACTTAAAAAGAGTATAATTAAATCTGGCATAGCAGTGATTAGAATTTATCTTAACATTGTTGAAAACATCGTACTGTTCCCTGCTAGGTTCAGAGGTTTATCCTGCAGACAAAACACCAATCAGACAATAGCATAACAAACTAAATAAAACTCTACCTATAGGCATAGAACCCATAATGCCACCTAATAAATATAAAATCATTTGCAGCTCCCTAACTATAATGAAATAACTTCTGCTATTTCACCAGATCCAATTGTTAAAGCTTGAATCAAATATACAATGTCACTAAGATGAGTAGCAAAGGTAGGGTGTAACATTAAACATCAAGCCAAGATCTTGTCTACCCATCATGTTCAGTCAACCAAATTACAAAAGCTGCAAGTTTTATTAAAGGCTGCAAGTGTGGTAAAACTTGTTCAAAAAATGCAATCAGTTTGTAAATTCAGAAAATTCCATACCCATATATCAACATAACTGGTATGAATTTACTTAAATGTCAAATCTTGTCAAACTAAGCTTACATATATGACTTCAATAAATAAATCAGTCTCCAACAAATCAGTATAAGTGGTCATAAGCCTTTATAAAATGTCAAATCTTATCAAACTAAGCTTACATATATGACTTGTATAAACTGGTATAAAATTTGAGAATATCCAAGATACTGTACATTCCTCCTTGTGTTCATAACCCTAATAAATCAAACTCAAACAAACTAAGATTTGTTTTATAGTTTTTCTATTTAAACACTCAGAAGTGTTCGACACATTAGATGAGGAAGAAAGGTACACATTAACCAAACAAAATTACACACAATATGAGGAAAATCGGAAGATGCATGCAAGGAACATAAGCTAAATTCATGGTTTTAAAAATCGGTCGAGGCACGCCTTGAGGCGAGGCGGTGTAAAATCGTATTTGAGGCGGCGCCTCAGTGTCTAGTTTGGTACGTACGCCTCATATGGCTGAGGCGGTGCTTTTAGGGCTGAGGCGGGAAGTAATCTGAGGCGGAAAAACGGAAGGACTTTTTTTCTTCTACTAAATTGCTGCTAAATTGATACTCTTCTTCTAAATTGCTGCTGCTGCCGTTTGATTTTTGCTGCTGCCATTTAATACTCTTCTTCAAAGGTTGATACTTTTAGGTTGCTGCTGCTGTTTGATACTCGATCTTCTTCAAAGATAACTCATTTAGAATGTTCTGTTATCATTAAAATTCATTGGTTATCATTGCTGTTAGTTTTAGGCTTTTGTGATTATCAATTATTTCATTTATTTGCTTTCTGTTATAATTAGAACCATCTTATATGAGAGTTTTATTAGAGATTTTATGAGAGTTAGACACATGTAATCCTTGCTGTCAGTTGGTTATCACTTATTTGCTTGGTGTTATCATTAGAATTTTTTATGGGAGTTTTATGAGAGTTTGACACATGTAATCTTTGCTGTCAGCTTTAGAGTTTAGACTTCTCTCGGTTATCAAATACATGTTTTTATTTGACTTTAATTTGCTTGCTGTTATCATTTAGTATTTTAATTTATTAAGATATATAAATTATATATATCTATATATATATCTAGGCCAGGCCATGGTTCAAGAGAAAACCAACCAAAATCCAGAAAACCAAGAAAACCACTTTCAGCCAATCATAATTTTATTAGTTATCTTGTATTTATTTAAATTAAAAAGGCTAGTAATGTAATTTTACCATCCTAACTTCTCTCCATCAGTTATATTTTCCTATTATATTGGATCTTCATTACATCTTATATCCTCTTTCAAAACCCTGCGAATTTACCATCATATGATCAGTTTCTTTTCTTCCTTAATCATTATCATATATCGTAATCGTTCCATCAAAATTTCTAATCTCAAGCAGGAGATCGCATTTGATCATAGCAGTCTGGTTTCAAAACAAAAGACATCGTGGAGGTATGTATCGTATTCTTTTTCAAGATTAAGATTAAGGCTCTGTAGGTTAGAATAATATGGAAAAAAAATTCGATTAAGGATTTGTAGGTTGAAATCGTATGGAAAAAGTATTATATGATTGAATTCCATAGAATATTTTTGTATAATTATATGATTCAATTCTGTATAACGTGGATCTTTTTAGGTTATTTTGTCATATATAAATTGAATTCCATAGAATATTTCTGTTAGAATTATTGATTTTATTACCTGTTTGGAATTTTATCAGTGAATTCCATGTATGTAAACCACCATGGAAATTAAATCAAATGCACAATCAGGTATTTTTTGCATCATTTTTTTTTCGAACAGCAACTTATATTAAAACAAGCCCAGCCAAAGCAAGGTGCTAAGGCAGGCAACACAAGAACTTACATACTGAAAGTTAACCACTTATCCCATCCTATATTACAAGAGGAACAACGCTTAGAAAACCATAAAAAGCTCCAAGATTTAATCTCCATGAAAACCCTATGAATTGATGGGGCTTTATTGTTGAAAATAGCATTGTTTCTCTCCCTCCAAATGCACCAACATCCCACTAAAATGACCACCTTGATCGCCTCGGCTTTTCCTCTAGTCACGTTGCCACCCTTGTGAATCGTCGCCAAATCTTTCGCAGAAAAAAGAATCAAATCCGGAAGTCTACACCATCTCGCAACGAGCTGCCAAATCACACCACAAAAAGCACATCCCGTGAATAAATGATCGACCGATTCCCTCCCTTCGCCGCAAAGGATACAGGCTGGCGAGGAGACCGGAATGTTTCTACGAACCAGCCCATCTTTTGTTGGGAGCCGCCCGAGCAAAACCCGCCAGAAAAGGATATTGACTTTAGCCGGAACTATCTTGGACCACCTGAAATCCCAATCAGCCTCTACGATGGTAAATTCGCATTTGACCATATATCGTAATGTAATAATTAAAGAAAACCAACCAAAATCCATTGAGATTCGAATTTTTGAGTACGGTGATTACATATATGTAACCACCATGTAACCATAGTAAAATATCAGAGTTAACATACATAGACTTGGACACTAATTAAATGGTTATATTATTTTCTTTTAATCGCAATTTGATTCATTATTAATTTCACTGTATAATAGGATGGCCGATTTCAACACGAGTTCCTCTATAAACGATTGTCAATCAAGAAAACAATGTGAAGCTCATTCGGACACAAACGTTGATCGTATTGCACCTCAAAATACATACGAGGATAAAAATCTATACATAACAGGAGCAGAAACTGAACATGAAGGTATTATTTTGGTTTTCGTACTTATTTTTATGTTTCAATTTTTTTGTTACACTTATATTATCAACCACATAGTTGGAATATCATGTGTGTTTATTTACTTTTCAAAGTATTTTCTGATCAACATCTACTATTTTGCTTACAATTTTCTTTTTTTGTTTAATTTGCAAGAATCCGTATCTAGTAATATTTTTGATTCACCCAATGGTACAAGATATTGGATACCAAATGTTCCACTAGATTGTAAACCTGTTATGAATGCCAAATTCGGTAAATGGGATAATGTTGTTGCGATGTATGAAGCTTACGCCGAGAAGGCTGGTTTTACTACTCGGTTGGATCAACATAAGAAGAATAAATCAACAGGTGCAACAACAAATAGATACATGTGGTGTACAAAGTACGGGAAACCTAAATCCATAACAGTTGACTCGTTGGAGGGTTCATCTCGTCGCACGAACATTAAAGTTACCAATTGTCCAGCTGGTATTAGAACTAGAGTTATTAAAGAGACGGTCGAGTATGAAATAACCGAGTTTATAGAACATCATAACCATGGGTTAGTTACCCTATATATATATATATATATATATATATATATATATATATATATATTATATAATATATATATATATAAAAAGATTGGATGCCACATGGCATCACCACAACAATCCATTTTGTGGTTTTCCCGCTCAAAATTTTTCCAATAAATCAAATTTGACTTTCATAATATAGTTATGATTATTCAAAAAATAGAAAGAGTCTAATTAAAAACTGTATAATTACGTCTTTAATTATATTCTAAAAAAGTCAAACACATTTAAAGATTGAATTATATATTGTAAATGAGGGATTTGGATTTGAAAAAAAAAGTCAATTTTAAATCCAATGAGCCTTAAATATTGTAATTTCAAACAACTAAATTAATTCTTATGAATTTTTAATAGAGATATTATCGTTATAATTGCATTTTTAATTTTATTATTTTTACAAACAATTATTTCTTAAATAAATATAACAATATAATTAATATCAATATTTTTTTTATTGTTTAGCTATACAAATTCCCAAATATATGTATCATAAGGGTGTCCTTGAGTGGTGCTTATGACTACTCTTAGATTATTCATGCACGATTATAATTAAATGGTTTTGTTTTTGTGTTTGTTTTTATAATTGAAGAAAGGTATGATACAAACTTTAATTTTCTCTTAAGTTTTAGAGATTATACTAATGTTTATATCATTTTTATATTTTACTAGGAAGTGAAAGTGACTCATTGTAGAAGAACCATTGAAACTTTTAACTGGATATTTCTAATAAAAAAAATTCTTAGATGATATAAAGAATCATTAGTGCATTTTAGTTTTGATTTTTTTTAAATACCGCCGTACGATGCACGGGTTTCAATTATCGAATTACATTTATTATAATATTTAAATTGATCGATTTATTTTCTTAAAAACTACCCGTGCGACGTATCAAAAACTAGTATATATATATATATATATATAGGGTAAAGTTCATGTGAAAACAACTTTTATTGCGAAAACATGAACACAAATATTAAAACCTCTATAACTCTTTCATACGTTAATATTTAAAAAAAAATCACACCAAAATCCTTAAAATTATGTTATCTTTAGTTCTGAAAAAAAATTTAAAAAAAATCAAGTTTTTTTTTTTAAATTATTATTGCACAGGTGCAATAATTTTTTTATTATTATTGCACATATGCAATAATATTAAAACTTTTATAACTTTTTCATATTTTAAAATTTTTTATAAAAAGTTAAATCATAAATCTTATAATTCTGTTATCTTTAATTATGGAGAAAATTAAAAAAAAAATAATGTTTTTTTTATTGCACATGTGCAATAAAAAATTATTATTGCAGATGTGCAATAATATTAAAACCTCTATAACTTTTTCATAAGTTAATATTTTTCATAAAAAATTGAACCATAAATCTTATAATTATGTTATCTTTAATTCTGGAAAAAGTTTAAAAAAAATTAACGTTTCTTTTGTTAATATTGCACATGTGTAATATAATTAATACGTATTATTGCACATGTGCAATAATAAAAAAATAATGAAATTTTAAATGTTTCATTTTTTTCCTAGAATTAAAGGTGACATAATTTTAATACTTTTGGTGCAAATTAAAAAAAAAATAAACGTATGAGGAAGTTATAGAGGTTTTAATATTTGTTTTCGTGTTTTTGCAAAACATCTTATTTTTATTTGATCATTCCCCTATATATATATATATATATATATATATATATATATATTTATGAGAAACCTTAAAATAATATTATAATCAATACATACACTAGAGAAACTTTAATTTCTATAATAATTTTAATATCTTGGTCGTCTTCTGGCTTCTTGTAAGTTTTTTGATCGTCTCTTTATTTAGGTTGTTTGATGCTACGTAGAGTACCTTCGGCTTCGTTTTCTCATTATTTACCAGGAGTAACTAAACATGACAAATAAAATGGATCAGATATATATGTATATATATATATATATTAATGTGGTACCCGCGCGTTGCGACGGGCGATAGTTTAGAATGCGTTATTTGTCTCTCTTTTTTCGCTCGTTCGGTGGCGTCGTCAATTGACATCGCGGTATTCGTTTCTGTTAGCACGATACGGTGACGGCGACAATCAACCAACACGGTATACCGGCAAGCGTCTTTGATATCCATGTTATTCTTGAGAGTAAAAACCTCATGTGTAGAACCACCTCGGTTTAGTGGGAGTCATCTTTGTTTTGAATATAACATTCAAATTTTGGTTCGTTAAATGTCATATATGATTTCTTGATTGTTCTTCGATTAATTCTTAAATGGAAAAAAAGATTTTTCACATAATTAATTTATCCAAATCTGGAACTTAAGTAAGAAGATCTCTTACATATTAAGAACAGATATACAACTCGCCGGAGGGATATTAATTGTTAAGGGTGGGGGTATGTCTCGGCATACCCCCTCGGCATCTCTCGGCGACCTGCGGCATCCCTTCGGCGACCACATCCCCCCCTCGCGGCAACCCTTTTTTCGGCGACCAACTTTGGTATTTTCGGCGAGTGTTTGCCGATTACACAACCCACCAACTAGCCGTTAATTTGACCGTTGCCCACTCCTCCAACGGCTAGTTTGGTTTTTTTTTTTTTTTTTTTTAATTCTCCCACAATCCTATAAAAACCCCAATATCACTTCAATATTTTTACACCTCTTCTTCTCATTTCTCTCTACAAAGCCAACCAAAAAAATATCACTCTCTCTATGGAATCAAGGAAGAACAAGTCACCGGCCACCGGCACCAAGAAATTCCGACCGAAAGTGCGGAAAGATAAAGGTGAACCTTCCAACATTCCTCAAACACAACCACACCCACAACCCGTATTCTACTCACAACCACCACCTCCACCACCATCACAACCCGGTTTCTATCAACAACAATCTTTTGTTGATTTAGTGCAAGGTCGGTATGGACCACAACCACCTTTTTACCCGCCGCATTCATCGCAAGTTCAACAACATCAATCAATGTATCGAAATACCCAATACCGTGAACCACGACGTGTTGATGTTGACTCTGAATCGGAGGAACTCGATGAAGAAATTGAAATAGAAGAAGAAGAAGAGGAAGGGGATGAAGACGTAGCCGAGATGCAAGAGGATGTCGGCGAAGAAGAAGAAGACGAGGAAGCTACACAACCCGCGAAGAGTGGGAAGAAGAAGAGGACACATTGGTCTACCGAGGAAGAAGTCAATTTGGCGAAAGCCTACATTTACGTGAGCGAAGACGGAAAAGTGGGTGATCAACAAAAACATGAATCTTTTTGGAACCGGATCCTCGCACACTTCAACGGTTTGAGTGGACGTGATACCGGTCGAACCATTCACATGGTTAACACAAAATGGAACAATTTGAACAAGGCTATGACGAAGTTCAACGGGTTGCACACCCAAAATGTAAGTATATTCTATATATCTTTTTATAAACTTAATTTTTTAATATAAATTAAATTTTTTTTTTAATTGTAGACACATGCACGACCTAGTGGTGCGAGTGATAAGGACGTTTTTGATAAGACGATGGGGGATTATAAACGCATCTACGAGAAGAATGGTTTCACGCATGTGGACGCTTGGGAAGTCGTGAAGGATCACAAGAAGTGGCTTTCACCACCACAAAAGGTTGGTGGTCTTGAGAAGAAAAGGACCAAGATATCGGCTTCGGGTGAGTACACAACGTCAAACGAAGTCGACTCAGCACAATTGCCGAGTCGTTTGCCCGACTTGAATGAGAACTCGATGCCGAGCCACCAACCACGAAGAAGAACGGGAAGCAAGAAGTCGGGTGAGTCGTCGACAAAAGGATCGGCGAATGCTTTGGAGGTGATGGAGCGGTTTGAATTGAAATGGGAGGAGGAAAAGGTCGACAAGAAGAGTGTTCGACATGAAACCACTCAAAGGAAGAGGGAAATGTACGAGAAGGTTGGAAAGATGATGGATCGGCAACGAGAGAGCATGGATGAAGATCAACGGGCTCGTGACCTCGAATTGTTCTTGAAGCCTTACGAAGGAGTGCCCGAAACATTGCTACCGGTACTTTTGGATGAAAAACGTCGAGTGGCTGCGAGATATGGGTGGCAATGCAATTTTTAGATGGTGGTTGTTTTTTAAAGATTTGGTAATTTTTTATTTCTAGGACTTGGTAATTTTTTTATTTTTAGGATTTGGTAACTTTTTATTTTTAGGATTTGGTGATTTTTTTATTTTTAGGACTTTGTAACTTTTTTTTTAATTTAATGAATTTTATGTTTTTATTTTACAATGAATATTTTAGTTTAATTTTATATGTTTATTGTAAATATAAAGTTAAAAAATAAAAATAAAAAAGTTTGCCTAAACATTTAGGCAACCATACCCACCTCCAAAACATCATTTAGGCAAACTTTTTCTCTCTCCTGTTGACACAACATGATTGGTTCTCTCTATGATTCAAATGGTTGCCTTAGGCAACCATACCCCCCATCCTAACATCGAAAGCAAAACCCACATGATGTGACGACGTCAATAATTAGCAAATGTGATACTTATTTGAACATATAAATACAAAAGTTGTTATGATAACTTCCTCAAATAAAAATCTAATTTTATGTTGTATTTGTCAGATGCATATCATTCATTAAAACATATAACCTAATTTGCCAATATCGTAAGGATAAATTCAGATTCAACGAACAAGGTAATGGAATGGTTGATGAAATGAAATGGATCATTCCCATTCCATCATCCTGTTTGATTACCATACGGGAATGAAATAAATCATTGTTTTGTATTGTTTGATAGTGAGTAAACAAAGTAATCGAATATAAATTTACCAACATCTCCATTTAAAATAATATATTTGATTTATATTTATATATTTTTTTTTAATTTTAGTTTTTCTTAACTTCTAGTTAACTTATTTTTATTAAATATTTTAATTTTTAAGTTTATTTTATTTTTATTTGCAAATTTACTTTTGTTTTTATTTTTTGGTTTATTTATTATATTTTATTTTTATTTAATATTTATTTTATTATTTTTTCATTTTTATTTTATATTTTTATTATATTTTTATTCTTTTTCATTTTTGTATTCTTCTTCGTATTTTTTTATTCTTGATTTTTTTTTCATAAAATTCTAATAAAAAATAAATTGAATAAAATTTTCATTCCATTACTTGAGTGAACGGAAAAAAACACCATAATTTTTCATTATAATGAAAATCTATATATATGGAAGGATCCACATTCCTTACGTAATAGTCCATTCCATTCCAATGTGCTACCAAACATGTAATTTTTCATTCAAATGTAATTACTCATTCCAATCCACCCTCCAATCCTGCATACCAAACGCTACCTTACATCAAATAGATAGTAACACGACAAATTTACTTGTGATGAGTAGCAGAACTGATATTGTTTTCAACGGTATGGTTGGGCTCAATAACATTGCCTCTTTATATATTCATCTCCAATTCGAAAGAAAACTCCGTTATTTCTAGTTATTATTATATATTTTTTTTGCAATTTGGCCTTGTTTTCAATAAACTTGTCAAAAGGTTCTATGCATTTGAAAAAATCGTTTGACCCGTTATGTGTTTATTAAATCTTTTGGCCAAAGTGCTTAACCAAAAGTTAACCGGTTAAGATATAAAACATAAGCCAGGCTGACCCGTTTCTTAAAAACCACATCTTAAGACTAATGATTTTACTTGCAGCAGCACATTACACTCCATCCTACGCAGCAGCACATTACACTCCATCCTATGCAGCACCACAACATAAGCACAGCTACTGTTGTAGCAATATATATAACTAATAATCGAATATGCACTAGTTAAGTAAAGATTAAAGCGGTCAACCGATATCGCGGGTAGCTAATCCGGTTTCCATGCACTAAGGAAGTTCGTACCAAAGCTGACGTAACAGAGTTCGGCATTTGCCGATGGTTTGTGCATCCAGTTGTGTTCCTCGTGGGACCCACAACTAAAATAGGCTGATATTGTACTCCGTTCGGCCTCCAACCGGTTGGCTACACATTTGTGTACCGCGGAGCAGGGTTTGTCAAACCCTTAGTAGATCTACCCAACATCCCCTTGCTTCGCAAATTAATGGTACTAAATTGTTGAGGACTTTTAAGTTTTAAGGCATCCTTAGAAATCATGTGATATCATTTGGTTTAGACTTTAACCTACACTAGTCATATTAAAACCGTTTGTTCTGGATTTCATTTGAAATCCTAAAAAGAGTTTAAGTGTCAAAATGGTTGTTCCGGATTTCATTTGAAATCCCAAATGAGTGTAAGTATTAAGTGGTTGGTTGCGGATTTCATTTGAAACCCCAAGGGTGGACAGTTGCAAGTGTTCCCATAAAACACTCCAACTTCCATAACAGATATCCCATTTGGCAATACCTCAAAGTGTCAGCGTTGTTTTCCGTTAAGTATATTCGTTGTGACCCAAACGGGCTCACAGTTAAAGGGTTAGTGAAACTCACCTTAGGTTGCACAGCTTACGCTTCAAATAATCCAAGGTATGTTTGCTAACGAAGACCTAATTATCACATTGAGGTCTTAGGTGTTAGGATGTGTCTAAGCTTTAACTACGTCACTATGGCCCATAACATAGCACATTGAAACTACGACTCGACATACTGACACACGACACCGATGGTTGATCATAAATGAGGGTTCACATAACTCAGAAATCAAAGCATGTTTCATTATTGCATAATCGTGTAAGTCATGGCATATCATTCAAATAAGTTGCACAAGTTTGGGTTTTGAGTCTTGGCACAGTTTCGCTATACAGTTTCGCTATAGTTTCGCTACCCAGTTTCGCTACACAGTTTCGCTGTGTGCACGGGCAGCACTTTCGCTGGGTAATACCCGATGACACAGTTTCGCTAGCTAGTTTCGCTCGAAACTGATGACACAGTTTCGCTAGCCTAGCTTCGCTCGAAACTGGTTTGAACTTTCGTTCAGGGACAAGGTCTCTGGTTGTTTCGCTCGGTAGTTTCGTTCAAGCAGTACACAGGCGACACTATAGTTTCGCTATATAGTGTCGCTGGATGAATATTCAAAGGGTCTGCGAAACTACAGTTTCGCCTGAAGAATTGCCCAGTTTAGCTGGTCGCGAAAAACTCGTTTTTAAGACCAAAAGTCAATCTAACAGTTTCCATACTTCATGTAATTCATTATCTAGCATGCATAAACATTTACCAACCTTAAACAGTAAGTTTTAACACCTTAAGCATGGATTTTCATCATCAAATCACCAAGAACACATTTTAAGCATAAAATGACCTAACTAGCATAAATCTTCATTATGGCATGCTTTTACACGTAAAGTTACAGACTTTATGATAGATCTAGCATTCCTAAGCATCATATCAAAAGATCAAGAGATTCCATGAATATCTAAGCATGCTTTAAGGTAAAACACATAGAAAATGCATGAAGAATAGTTTTGGGACTCACGATTCGATCTAGGGTCCGAATGGATGAGATGAGATGATGGTTTCTTGGTGGTTTTCTCGGATGACCAGA
The DNA here is from genome assembly GCA_039602395.1 of Deinandra increscens subsp. villosa. Classification (NCBI taxonomy): domain Eukaryota; kingdom Viridiplantae; phylum Streptophyta; class Magnoliopsida; order Asterales; family Asteraceae; genus Deinandra; species Deinandra increscens. The sequence goes on along the minus strand of JBCNJP010000027.1, from coordinate 82,828,378 downwards.
AATCTCGAAAGAGCAGATGGAGAGTGGTGTGTGTTTTGTGTGAAATGATGCAAATGGGAAGTAACTAGGGTTTTATAAAATATATATATCAGGGGCTAGTTTCGCTGGCAGTTTCTCTGGCCAAGCGAAACTGGCTCTGAGCACTTGTACCGAGCGACTCTACAGTTTCGCTCGGTAGTGTCGCTGGCGACCAAAATGGGCCAATTTACATTCTATTATCAATACTAAATCATGTGTTTAAATCACATTGCACATAATGACAATAAATAAATAAATAAACACATAACACATATGGACGGGTTCGGTGATCAACCAAAGGTCGTGGACGTATTCGGCCTAGTTAAGCATTAGTTACTAAGTTAACACTTATAACGTAACTAACGGAGATTGTCTAACGGAAGTTAACCTTGGAATTCTCGGATGTCACATAAGGCTCCAAGGAGAGAGGCACGACACATGTCTGATGATAACATTTCACTTGATTCAGGATCTCATTTTCCTGTTATGTTTGTTGATAGACGGAGATGTTATCACTGTTATCAGAGAGGTCACATACGCAATCGTTGTCCTGTTTTGGCCGAGAAACGAGCTTCCGCTGCTAAATCAAAGAAATCTGATAATGTTTCTGAATCAAAACACACAGATGGAAATGTGGTTACAAAACATTTTTTCAAAAGAGAAAAATTTTCTAAAACTAAGAAATCGGTTGATAGTTCATCTTCAGACAATGTCACCACAGATTCATCTGTTCCAGTAATCAGGCAAAAGTGGCTACCTAAAATGACTTCTAAAGCCACTGAAGATTTTTCAGAAGACACAAGTCGACCCAAAGCTGAATGCTTGGGTCCAGATTCTCACTAACTTTTTGCTACTATGTGCAGGGTGCTCGAAAGCCAGCTGTCAACAACTTTTGGGTTATTGATAATGGAGCATCCAGGCACATGACTGGTAATCTCTCCTTACTTACCGATGTTAAACTG
>JBCNJP010000027.1:82717853-82826898 GCA_039602395.1 Deinandra increscens subsp. villosa | reverse complement strand
ATATATATATTTTGAGTAGATTAAAATATATAAACTTATGACGTTGGATTTTTATTGGAATAATCGAATATTTTTATGTTAACCTTCAATATATATAAATATACTTTGTCCTCACAAAATACGTTGTTAACGTCACTCGAACATTTAGTTAAATAAATATTTATTTATTTTCGAAACCCTTGAACCATATAATGTATAATATTGGTATATATTGTATTTTCTCGCGCAATACGATAATCGCTCGGATTTGGCACAAGTGCCATCCTCGACTTGTTTTAGACTCCACGATCACTCGTTTTGTCATCTACGTTAGATTTATTAATTATAGAACACACACTTATACATTTATGCTCGTTAGGTGATTGATTGTTTTGCACAAGAACTCGTTCTTGCTACCTGCTTAACTGTTTATTTGGAAACCTTGCCGAGCAACCTAAGGTGAGTTTCACGGCCCCATTTTACTGTTTTAAATCCTGTTGGGGGAGATTAACATGCATGATTTACACAACTGAGATAATTAGACTTTTATATATCACACGATTACTGATTACTGAGGCACACTAGACAACAAAGTCCTTCTCATGGTACCGTTAGTATTTGGTGATGATAGCGGGAAATATATTGTAGTACTACTGGGTTTGACAAACCCCACCCGGGCCAGTCGCTCTGGCACGATTGGATATCGAACGGGTGTTATATTCGTCCTCAACGAAACAAGGCAAACTATAAACAACTGTCAGCTTCGGTGACCATCACGTGCAAAGTTTCATGTACATAGCCTAGCTAGCTATCTGATATATATTAGTGATTATGCTCACAACTTGTACTGTTTTGAGAATACTAAACCTGTGAACTCACCAACCTTTGTGTTGACACTTTTTAGCATGTTATTTCTCAGGTCGCTAAACTGGATTGACTGTCACGAGCTAGGATGCACCACCTTTGGATTTATGATTACCTTGCATGCATATTAGACAATAATACTTTCAAACTGATTATCTTTTGGATTGCGCATGTTTGGCGCTTGAACATTTATTACAACTTTGTCGTTTACGCTTCCGCATTTCAAAACGCATTTACTTTGAATTGACAATTACATTGCATATAGACTGTTCGTATGGCTAATGTGTTCGATCCTGGTTTGTCACGCTCCCTGCGGCGCGTTGTCGCGCGTGGGATTTTTGGGGGTGTGACATTTGGTCTACCAGTTTTATGTTTTTATAGAGTTTTATTAATGATTCTGTGACGAAACCCAAAACTCTTTGTCTCTAAAAAAATAAAATAAATATAGTGATTTGAGCACAAAATAGAAAAATGTTTTTAAAATATGAAAAAATAATCTTACGTTTTGGTCAAGAAAAGTAATCCATAGTTTGTTTTCATGGTCGGAAGGCAAAACGAACTCAACCTAGACGAAAGACAAAGTATACCAAGCTCCATATTGTGTCAATAACTAAAATGAGTCAATGATAGAATGCGGGCCCATAATTAATTGTAGCTGATCATATGAACATATGAACAGAGGTATAATTTATGTTCAAGTAAAAGTAGAAACCAAATAGGCGTTATAAACCACAAAAAAAATCTAAAAATTAACTTTTACGTGAATGCAAAATATTGAAATTTCAATCAATCACATTTACACACATTCACTATTGATGCCATGGCACAAATAAGAAGCAAGTAAAAAAAAATAAGACATGACTCACAGATAGTAAGCACCGAGAGAGATGTATTAGCAACAACGAAAAACTAATAGATGAGACCCTACAAAAATACACCCAATGTAATATATGCAATGGTGAAAATGACATAATTACTTAAGGTATAATATGTATTATAAAGCATAACAGCAGCGAAAAGAAATCCGGATGACACAACTGTTTACTCTTACCAACAACTAACAGCAGCGAAAATCAAAGAGATGTTTAACCAAACAAAAGAGGGGCAGGAAGATATTCTTATAATAAACGAGGTGCGGTTAAAAAAATGATGTCTTATTATGTTTTTTTGTTGATTTTATGAACAGGTCATCATGAAGAGAGCCTACTGAACATACTTGCTAACCATGAAATTTGAAAGAACACACATAACTATAATCCATCTAAAAATAAACAAATAAACAAAGACACAACAAATTGGAGCACAAAACAAAAGGCAACTACAACCTGCAGCAAACTATCCCTCAAGAATAAGAGAGTTGGAGTAAATATTAACATATCTAAACATCAATTCTCAAATGATATTACATTACTACGCTTTTGCGTGACCAAAATAGATGAATTAAAAAATAAAGAATATCACTATAACATTCATGTACAGGTATTGGGCTTAGATAGAAAGGAAGTTAGAACCTAATATGACCATTGACATATCTAATTCATTATCTTCACATTTATCATTTTCATCTAAATCCTCACTATACCAGTCTTCATCATGTACTTATATATAAAGATTTAGAATAGATGAGTTAATGGTGTCTTAATTTTGAGCTAAACAGATTTAGATAATATGTTTCATTATGCTTTCATCCATAGTCTTTGTTGTTTGCAATGCTGGTTAGAGCGGATTGGATGCCATCAGTATGGCATTCACCCATTTGGTTGCTTTTAGCTCTGTTCGTCTAGAAGTGATTCTAATTTGGTAAGGTTGTAGTTTCTATCCCTTTTTTTTATTTGCATTTTACTTGAAATGTTTTTATGTGCATTTTAATCATGTTGTAGGTTGCTTTTGTTGTGATTGTGTCTGATTCAGGGTAATCTTCAAGTAGATAATTGTTAGTACAATTGACCCAGCAAGCCAATTTGCCAATGCAAGAAAAAGTCAACATGGTTCTTATGTGAAAATTTTAAAGGGTTTTTATATAAAAAAATCAATGTTAAATAAATGTTATCGACTATTTCCATTCCCTTATGGGTTTGTTCATGAATCAAGATTTCTGATTAATAATTTAATATCTTTAAATGACTAAATAAGTAAACCTGACAATGGACCTTTCATAAAAAAAAAGGTCTTGAAACTTTTAGGATAGCTAAACTTAGAAAATATTGCATAAGATTTTGTTTTTCATATATGTATGGGACATTAATCTTGTAGCCTTATTGTTACTGATTTACAATGATTGTTATTACTGATAAGAAGATTTTTTTTTTATAAAACTTAATTTGTTTGAATAGGGAAAACTAGCTAATATGAACACCTATAATATGGACATTATGTAGATGCAATGTGCAATAATAAGCATATGGCCAAAATCTTGGGGTATTGGGTTTTCATCAGTTCCAACCTTGCATGACATTTACATGAGGTTATATAAGAGGTTTTAAGCATAAGAAAACACATCTAGAAAATTTCTTTACAGGATTCAGAATAAACAGCAACAGATGGGTCAGAGGAAGACTGAGTAAGTTCTAAAATCTGGTTTTGTTCCAAATAAAAGATCAATGATAGCATTTTTTTATTGTTTTGTTTTAAGTGCCATTATGGCAGTATAGTCTATATTGGTTGAAACCTATATGAAATGATAGAACCTGCTAGTACATATTTGAATAAATAAATGAAGTAATATTAATCAAATATTATCCTCCGTGCTATTGGTTTATTTTTGTGGATTTTCATTGAGCATACCTGTAGCTTAATGCTTTCATATGATTTTTTAAACACTTATATCTAGCACTAATCATGCAAATTAAGTGAATATATATGAGGATCACTTATATATTTGATTATGATGATAAGACCAAACTTAATGATGTTTAAGTTTTGCTTTAAAATTACAAAGCAGATGGTTAAATGATGAGGATATGTAACATCAATTAAAGCTTGAATAACATAGAATATCATTTAACATCAATCTATACTTGAATAACACAGAACAAAACTATGGCTTAAAAATACAAAGTATAATGTTTTTCATGAAAACAAAGCTACTTAGAACTGAAAAAAATCTGTCAAAAGCTAAGGCATTGTATGAAGCAACATAAAAGTTGGAAAATTTATTCTTTGATAGATTTTGCAGTAGTATTTTCTATTAAAAATTTTATATCACCTTTAATAACTCAGAGAACTTAGTAGCCTAAGAACACCATATACAACAACAAAAGTACTAAATTGCATCTATAATGAACTGAATATGAGTACATCTTCAATTCATCCTCTCACTCATCTTAAAATTCCACAGAACTTCATGTTGGCATTTGCTTCATAATATGGTGTTTATAAGATAACCTCCTTTCCAATGAGGTTGAAGTATTAAATGTCATAAGTGAACAGAGATTGTTAGGAGCGAATTATAGTAACAGTTTGTAAAGCTACAAAATAAGATCAAATCAGGGAATCAAACAGGTTCCTATTTCTTATTATGTTATAGTCTAATACTCATAAATAACCATACCACACTTTACTTTTGATATTTCTAAGCTCCTAACCGTAAACAACCATACCACACTTCAATATGACTGAACAATATGATGACTAAACAATTGCTCAAGTTATGACTCTTCTTTACACCCAATCCTAACCATTGATCAAGTTATTTGAGCAGATTTTGAGGAATACCTTTTATACTTGACAACAGATTATATGAGCATATTGTTTTTCCTTTCCTTTATTAATTCATGCTATTAACTCATGCTAATAAACCCTGGTTCAGCCACGGGTGCATATAGCAGCATCACATAAGCTCTATTAAGCCTATGTATGGGTTCTTAAAAAGGGTATAAGTTTCACTTTTTCATCAAGAACAGATATGCAATCTCTTCAAGTAATGTACAAATATGCTAACCACTTTAAAACTAATATGCAATCTCTTTAACAAATGTCAACATTTCTTTTTACAATTCTCTAACAAAAACAACATCATAAACATGTTTATTTTACAACCAAGGCATAACAATAATGAATTGCCATAAGAGATCACACATGAACAGATTATAAGGTTAGTGCATTTAATAGTTAGATCATATATCAAGTTTATAAGATCATATATCAAGTCAGATCTCAAATCGATTGTGAGCAGGTAATAGTAGGAGCCCAGAGATGGTTCACGAACCTGAAATTTATCCATAAAAACTGTCGATTCTGTAGTTCTCAAAGCCCAAATCCATGCAGATCGATTGATTAACGATTCTGCAACAAAAAAACAAAACAAATAAGAATTCTTAAAATTCGGAAACATAAAAAAATCAGAGGAAATTACCGGATAATAGATTGATGTTTGAAAGGTTGTGGATGTGGCTTCCATCACCCTCAAAGAAAGAGACTTTATAGGCTCAATCCAAGTCAAAATCGCCATTGAATCCGTGTGAAAAATTGCTTGAACCGTCGAGTAGAGAAGAAAAATGATATCAACTGTTTGATGTGTGTTTTCTTCACCATGGAAAGAATCGATTGCCATGAAGAGCTTGTTGCGAACAAGCTAAGATGGAAATGGACGAAAACAGTTGCCGAAAATGGTGATTTCAAGATCGGGAACAGGTTGGGGGAGGATTTTCATCGATTGCAGGTCTGAGATAAAGAGAAGAGAGAAAGAGCGCAGACTTACTTCAAATAGGTTAGGGGCCGCGAAGAATTTCTTATTTGGGAAGGTATTCTCTGGACCGGGATTTTCAAGCTTATTCTCTTTCATTGGAGAGATTCGAACTTGGACCGGTTTCAACATAAATAGTAAGTATTCAAGCTTTAAGAACTTGTACACAATGCTATAAAACTTGTAAAACTCTTAATTTTTCAACAATTGACTTTTCTCTCTCTCATATATATATATATATATATTAAGATAGTATATATATATATATATATATATATATATATATATATATATATATATATAGGGTGAGGTTCATTGTAGACACTTTCGCATGTGAAATAGCTCTTTTTCACATGTGAAAGTTTCTAATTAATGAGAAAAAAGAAAAAAAGAAAAAAGAAAATTAATCACAACCATTAGATCAAGAGATCTAATGGTGAAAAAGGGTGTCTACCTGTCTACACTTATGGGGGTGTCTACAATGAACTTTTCACTATATATATATATATATATATATATATATATATCTATTACTATATATAATATATATTGCTCAAAAGGGTATTTTTGTCATGAAAAATGCTGAATCCTTAAGACGCGTACAAGTTTTTAAGCACCAAGTACAAGTTTATAAAGCACTAAAAGTACACCTTCAAAATATGAAAAGCAATTTGACCATAAAACATTAGGATATTTTAGTCATTTACTCTATCTTGAACCCATCACCTGCTTTTACCGACCGCCTCCACCTATTACGTCCCATTTCTCTCTTGGTAGCTGCACCCCCCCTCGATGAATGTTCACCGCCCAAGAAACTCTCTAAATTCGCATCTTCATTTTCAAAATCATTTCAAAACCCTAGATCTGTGTAAGTTCCAAAAGCGTATCAATTCTCTCTATCGCAATTCTCTCTCACGTCTGAAGATTACCTCCGGCGATGATCTCCGTCGATGCTTCAAGATTACCTCCGGCGATGCGTTTGAGAGCAGACATCGTTCATAGCTTTCCTCTTTTGACTTGAGTCTGATTCTCCATCTGTTCTTCATCGCAGACCAGACATAGTCACTCGTCTGCATCATCGCCTTCATTCCTCCCAAATTTCTGATAATTTTTTCTATTGTAAAATACTGAGATTCCAAGTACTTTTTCTCTGATCGTCATCCTTTTTTTATTATTTAATTTTTCTATAAGAATTTTGGGGTTTACCCGTCTACATGCGATTCTTTCATCCATCGGAATTTCTGAAATCGAACTCCTAATCATATCCAAGCGATGGAGCAAGAGGTGATAGAATCGTATTTGATCTTACCTACACACCCACAGGATCAGAGAAATAGAGAGGTACTTTGATGACATAATTAATCCCCTTAAGCTTTGATTTTGCACATTCTGCAGCTTGCCGAACAGAGGTTCACCATTTGTATTTGATGTTAATTTACCACTTTGATTATTTTATCATGTTGTGTATTACAGATTCTACCGATTCAATGAAAGTTTTTTTTACCTCTAAGGTTCATCATCATGGACACCGAGCAAGGGCACTATGAAATATTGTTGTCTGTGAGGCAACTTCATATCCTTCACTCTTTGCTTTCTATAAACGTAATTGAGCAGTTGTTCCCAGAGGATACATGTTTATACCAAATTCTGTTCTTAGACTAATTTTGAGGTTTTAATTTTGGCTATAGGACCTCATAACTCAAGTAGGTGATCCCACTTGCACAAGAAAGGGTGAAGAATCCATTTATGGGTGAGTTTCGTTCTGTTCATATAACAAGATGCACTTTCTAACCATACTTAATGTGGTTAAATATTTCATTTTTCTTCAAATATATATATTTATACTGATATATTTCTTCATTTTGTGTCTGATATATTTGGCAGCAGCACAACAAAAGTCCATTTCCGTGCAAAACCATCAGAGAGTGAGGAACAGGAGAACAATTGCAACTTTACAGCTTGAGGATGCATAGATAATCGTTGTATGTGTCTGTTTCTCTATATGTTTATCTAAATTTTCTTTCCTCTATGACCTAGGGATCTTATTTTAGAAGAGCGAGAGATGATTTCAAGTATTTTCGTTTGGTTCACATGTAGGATTTTGAGGTTTAATGCTTTTTTATTTATCCACAAATTGGGGTATATTGCTAGGCACACTCAAACATACAACTATTGATACTAATGAAATTTGGCTTTATTAATTATTTGATGGATGGAGATAACAATAATTGATTTAGAATTCATGTCTGAGAATAAAGTGGCACACATATGTGTCATTTCTTCATTTTTTATTAGCAAGCATTTTAGTTTTCAAACTGATTATATGATTTTTGTGACTTCTGTTTCACATGCATATGATTTTGTGCAGGTTTCATGAAATAAGTAAGAGTGTCTACTAAGTCAAGATCCAGCAAACAGAAAACAGGTGCTTGTGCATGTTCCTGAGAACGTAACTACTGATGTAGCCAGAAACAAGAATGTAGCATCAAATATTACTACTGATGTAGTTTGGTGATTTTCAGGCTGACACGCTACAAGGTCTCTAAAGAAGGGCAGGATGTTCCTGAGAACGTAACTACCGATGTAGTCGGAAACAAGAATCTAGCATCAAATATTACTACTGATGTAGTTTGGTGATTTTCAGGCTGACACGCTACAAGGTCTTCAAATAAGGGCAAGATGTTGAAGTAGAATAGGGCTGGCTTAAATCGGGTACGTTTCTTTGATGTTTAAATCGAGTTTTAGGGTTTTGATTTATGGTTCAGGTATGTTATATAGGGTTGGTTCAGGTTTTTTTAAATCAGCAGCATGCTCTTAATGTTGATGTCATTATGTGTAAATTCTATTTCCCAAATGGTTATATGAGTACCATGTCAAGAGAGTACATACATAATTTTTGTTTTATATATGTTTTGTTTGAGGGACGCTTGGAAGGGATATTTGAAACTTTTATGTCAGTCTGCTAATGGAGGTAATGGGGAAGGAATTCAAAGGTTACTTTGGTATTTTCTATGATGTTAAACTATATTTGGGAAAATAGTTTGAAGCTAATGATGTAATTGCGTAATTGTTTCAGCAATGGAGACCTTTCTATGATCCTTGATGCACTCCTGAGAACAAAGTCTACTACAGTTTTGCTTGATATAATTAACAAGAATGGTATAATTTTTTTTTCCTATTTTTAATATTGCTTCATCTTAAATACATATTACACGTTGAAATGTTAAAGTTGTCGGGCATGAATTTATGAAGTTGTCTTTTTCTGTTGTCATGATTCATCATTGAAAGTTGACGGGTTATTTATGTTGCAGGTATATTATGTATGAGTAAAGTTCGTTTCGAAAATGTATGATAATTTGATTTTGTGACATCTAAATATATAGTTCATATTAACAAGCTTTTTCGTAAACTTGATTTGAAGTTTGTTGATTTGTAGAACATTTTGTTATACAGTTGTAGGTTTGACTTATGATTATGCGGTTAGTTGGTTGCTGTTTGTTTGAGCTATATATTGGAACACTTGACTGTAAACACTAATCAAATTTGTTTGAGCTATATATTGGAACACTTGACTGTAAACACTGATCAAAGATCGGATCATTTATGAGTTCTATACACAGACCAAACCAAACCTATTCCTAAGTTTTCTGGGTGCCTTCACTGCCCTTTAAATTTGGTGTTCTATACATATGTAATAGTAACTGTAATAATAAGGCTTCTGCTTTATTTGATATATTAGTTTGGTGTGCAGGGCTTTAGAGAAACTTATGCGAAAGATGGTTTCATGGTGCTTTTTCTTCAATATCTTCAAATATTAAGTTCATCACTAGGATGGTAAGCTCTTTAATCTTCAGTCATGCCCACTCAAGAGATGAAACATAACCCAAATTACACACTTTTTTTTCTTTTGGTCATAAACGATAAAAAACCGGATAAAAGAACCTGTTTGGTTTGCAAATAAGATCAATTTAAACTCAAATGCTTCTGCTATTTAAACTGAATTGCTTTGCAGGTGGGGTGTGTGGAAGTTGCTCTGAAAAATGGAGGTAACTAACTAATTACCTTATTTTATTGTGCTCCAATTAATCAAGCTAACATACACGCCTTGGGTTGAAGATGAGTGAGGAAAGTTCACGTTGGGAAGATTTGATTTTCATCCCCGCGTGGAAAAATTCACTCCCAACACCTGCAGGGAGTTGCAAACGCGTAAAACATAAAATTGATAACCACAAATAGGCCCAAATGTAGCATTTTTGGTTGTTTTGCAAAACTACAGGTAAGTTTTCAATATGAGTTAAACTTTTAGACTAAAAATTACATAAAAACATGTATATTGATGTAAACTTTCCTGTATGGTATTTTATCATTCTATTCAATATTGTGATATTGGTGACGAATTACCATCTACATTCTAGAGGGTAATGAGATCACTATGAAAAATTATTATCTTTTGGATCTTGGATCCTTGATTATCAAACATCAATTGAGGTGAGATTGTACTTTGTAGACACCTGAACCAAACAGGTCTATAGTCTCTTTTTTTTATTTTATTTTATTTTTTAGTCTTCTGTTACACATAATCATGTAAAGATGATCTTTTTGGTATTTTAAAGCATGCGAGTATTTGTATCCATAATTTTTCTGTTACCTTATGGATCTTCTAATGTTTTACGGCTTGTCCATTGCTTTTTTTATCTTAGTTCTCTGATTATCTAAAAAAGTTGGAGATTAGACATCATATTTTTTGTGGTGTTAGTGTAAGTTTATAGCTAATACTTTGATAATAACATTGATAGATTTAAGAATTGTGGAGAGGAAACTCATAAAGGGATACATCATTCAATCATTGTCTTCACGAACCTGTGTAGAGGGATATTCATAAATTGGTACATCTTTCTTGTAGCGCTAAGTGACCTTTTGCTCACATCTCAGTCTAACCAGAACCCGGGAAAAAACAGAACCCGGGAAGAAAAAAACAACAATGTCCTTTATCCTCGAATGAAATAGAGGAGAAATCAGAACCCCGAAAAAAAACAGCAGTGTCCTTTATCTGCGAATGTAATAGAGGGGAAGTTTGTAGATTTTGCACTTCGTAAAGAAGGCTTGGGTTGCAGAACATCTCAGTCTATTCTCAAATGGGGCGATTAAATACCAATGTGTTTAAAAAGGTGCTATGATGTTACATCTTGGTGGGTAAGGCCTGCTATCAAAGAATAGGCTGTCGTGCTAAATTCACCTTATGTGCCAAGATTCTTGTAGCTGTTGGTAAAGGATATTGGGGCTTGGAGTTTAGCTCAACTGAAGTTTTTCGTGGCCTCATGGTTGGTTTTTTTAGTGCATGTTTAGCATAGTTGTCTTAAAGCAAAATAAAAAAAAAAATATCAAACTCAAACTTTGAAAAAGACCGAGTTTTTTTAGGTTCTCAATATATTTGATATATAGTTATAAGTTAATTAGTTTTTTTTGAAACGGATAATATAAGTTAATTAGTGGGTTAGGTTTGTTTTATTTGAGATTTTATACTTAGTGTGAATGAAGCAAAAAATCCGGCAATGAATTCATACCCGCTTGATTACAAAGATTAAAATGGGTGATATTGAAGATCTTAATTTACGTTTTTTTATCATTGTAATTTGATGTAATAGATGATGTTATATTTTGTACATATGAATAATGTAACGGTATTATGAACCTTTTTGGCATTGAGTTTATATAGCATTATTAAGAGGGAAGTACATTAAATCATATAAAATTTTATTAGAATTTACACGTCCAGAAATAAAAAAAACAACAAAAACAAATAAAGACATCAAGACTCGTATATAGATAGACTGGACACTAGGATATAAACTGATAGAATCTATGTACTAAGTTTTATGACTTATATTTTATTATTCTATGTGTTTTACTATCTATCTTTTAAATACTATGTTTTATAACTTATATTTATTAGTCCCTTTTCATAAAAATAAAAACGACATGAATGAATTATCGTCATGCCGCATCGCGTATGTACCACATTATAAATTGTTGTCGCACCACATCATGCTAACAAAAAAAGTACCGGGTTGGTTGATTGTTTGTTGTTGCTGACGCATCTCGCTAACAGAAACGAATATCGAATTGTAAATTGTCGCGCTGCTGTAACGCGCAAACAAATGACGAATAACACGCTATACACTGTCGCCGCCGCAACGCGCGGGCACACGGCTAGTATATATATATATATATATATATATATATATATATATATATATAGGGAATGGTTCCGTGTAGACCCCTTAAATTTTGTAGACCCCGTAGACCCCTATAAAACTCAATAAAAATAGAACTCAGTGTTGTAAATTTGGTTTTTTTTATTACGATAAGCCTTTAAGAACCAAAAAAATAAATAAATAAATTAAAAAAAACAAAAAACATTAAAAATCAAACATTTTAAGACAATGAGTTTTAAAATAATGAGTTTTAAACGCAACACTGAGTTTTATTGAGTTTATTGAGTTTTAAACTCATTGATTTTTAAAACTCATTGTCTTAAAATGTTCAATTTTTAATGTTTTTCATTTTTCTTTTTGTTTTTAATTGTCTTTTTTTGTTCTTAAAAGCTTATCGCAAATAAAAAAAACTAAATTAACAAAACTGAGTTTTATTTTTAGTGAGTTTTAATGAGTTTTATAAGGGGTCTACGGGGTCTACAAAAAATAAGGGATCTACACGGATCTTTTACCTATATATATATATAGGGAGAGGATCATTTGAGAACTAATTGGTTGAGAGAACTTTTGAGAACCATTTTAAGCCACTAGTTATATTTACATATAACCCCCTCCCATGAATTGTAGTGGTCCCCAACTGAAATTAGTGTTGGAGATTTAGTTCTCAAAAGTTCTCAAAACAAAAAGTTCTCATTTGAACCTAACCCTATATATATATATATATATATATATATATATATATATATATATATATATATATATATATAGGGTAAGGATCATGTAAAAACCACATCTTTTTGCGAAAACCTAAAAACTAATACTAAAACCTTCATAACTTTTTCATACGATCATATTTTTTAAAAAATTTGCACCAAAAACCTTAGAATTATGAGTTCTTTAATTATGGAAAAAATTAAAAAAAAAACTTTAACGTCTCGTCGTTTTTTTTATTAGTGCACATGTGCAATAATAATAAAACTCATACATATAGTATGCGTTAATGTTTTTTTTAGAAAAATCGCATCAAATACGTTATAATTTTGTTACTTTTTCGTGGATTTCTATTAGTGCACATGTGCACTAATAAAAAAGCACTTTATACGTGTCGTATACATTAATATTTTAAAAGAGAAATTGCACCATAAATCTTATAATTGTGTTATCTTTAACTCTGAAAATATATTTAACATTTTAAATTTTTTTAAATTTTATGCTACACATGTGCACTATAACTAATAGTTATAGTGCATATGTAGAATTATCATTAGTTCTATGAATATTTTAGTTTTTTAAATGTTTTTAATCTAAACAATATGTTTTCGCATGACAATTCTCATTTGTGTAGTACACTAGTACTAATGAAAATTGTGCACATGTGCACTAATAATACACATGTGCACTAATTTTTTTTTTTCGAAATATCAATTTCTTTTCCAGAATCAAAGACAATAGAATTTTAAGATTTTTGGTGCAAGTTTAATAGAAAAATATTAACGTATGTAAAAGTTATGAAGGTTTTAGTGTTAGTTTTTAGGTTTTCGCAAAAAAAAAGAGTTTTCGCACGATCCTTACCCTATATATATATATATATATATATATATATATATATATATATATATATATATATATCTCCAACCCTCTAAATAAAAAAATTCAAAAATCTTGAAATATTTACATTTATGGCAAGTAGAACAAAGTATAGTTTTCTACAAACTTATATTTTCCCTTTCCCCGTGTCAGTAAGGATATGAGCCTAATTAGCATGCAAATTTACAAACATGCTCTTTCTTTTTTATTTTGAGTGAATCCAGGTAATTCAATGGAGGTAGAACTTGACATGGTAATATGTCTCAAAATGGACAAAGCTAGAAACATGTATTTATTTGATTGAGGCACCTAGGATAGAAGCACTATTCCATTTTCATAAAACCCTTTAGAAATATTCCTTTAGTTAACCCCCTTGAGCCTAATCCCCTTTTCATTTCTTAAACCCGCAAATTCGTTTGCAATCAAAACCCTAAAGCCTTATACCGTTTTTCTTCCAACCCTTTATTTTTGTAAAGAACATTTTTCTAACACACCAAAAGTGACTATCTTTCTTTTACTTAAAAATCATGATCAAATCCATTTGGACCCTGGATTTTCTGTCATTGTCTAAAAGAAAACACACACAGACAATGTGATGATGATAAAAAGGGATTATCACACCCCGGTCAACGGTATCTGGTGTGAGCGAGAATGGAATCATAGTCGAGGATACATAGAACAACATCTATTATATTTAAAACTTCATAAAACATTAAGTCATTGTATTGCGGCGGAAAGTGATAGTGGACAATGATAATGGCTTACATTTGAAAAAAAGTCTTAAATTAATAATAAAAGCATTGAACAGTTTAATAAGATAGTCGGGACTATGACTCCGTAAGCAGTTCCGATAGCATAGATAAGCCCCATTTGCACGTCTTCAAAAGGTTGCATCAATTACCTAAGAAATCATGAGTTTAAAAGGTCAACATAAAGTTGGTGAGGTTCACAGGTTTATGATTTATCATAAGACATTTGTAAAACAGTTTTCAGTAAACTTAAATATTACACGGGTTTATCATTGTGGATGTATGAGCTCACCTGAACCTTGATTTCAAATACTAACGGTTTACCCACCCATAGCATCTCTTGCCCAGAGATGTAAAACAGAGCAGAATAACTGACGTGTACCCCCAGACAATCCGGAGTCAGAACTGGAGCTACCAGTTAGAGTAGGGTTGTCAACCCAAATAGATCTATTCACTAGTTATCGTTTCGTGCAAAACTAATTGAAATCAATTAATGGTGGGATACGGTTGTACAAACGTTTATAACGATAATGTACCAAATTGGGCAATCAGTAAGAGAACAAGTAGTCATACGGCTAACAAATAAACCATAATATTAAGTAAAAAGCATTTATCAGATTTCATGATTTCTACCCCAAAGTATAAAACAGTTAAAGGAAAAGGGGCCGTGAAACTCACTAGATCAGCAGGTAAATGGCAAGTAAATAGTGTAGTCAACAGTAGCACGTAACGTCCTAAATAAAATAAATAGGCATATGCATAAGGTCTACAGTCATTTGAGTAACATAAGTCACCCAAGTGATACCGGTCAAGTCTTGACATTTTAATCCCATTTGTATTCGTTTGAAAACCCGTTAGTTAGTATTTATTAAATGAATACTTTTGTGATGTTTTATATTTATGTTCAATAAAAAAATAATAGAAGACTAAACAATTAATTAGCTCAATCAAGTCCCGAATATTGGGTTTAAAAATAATAATGTTTATTATTATTTTCATAAGTTCATATAATTATTAAATAATTATGATTAACAATACTTGGTGAATAAAACATAGTTTTTATAATTAATCGTCAAGTTTAGTCATTCATTTTTAAAACATGAACCGTTTGACCTTTAATCATTTAATATTTCGAAATCGATTAATATTTCTTTTGTAGGAAATATTCATTTTTCTAAAATATTAATTTGTGACGCTTGGATTTATAAAAGTTTATTTATTATAAACGTTGGATTGTTTTAATAAAATATGATAAGTAATTGTTTTGAGATTTTAAACATTTACGTTTTCGCGTATATCGCCGTATGGTCCCGGTTTTATTACTTCGCAACGTATTTTTATTTCGATCACTTCGATTTATCAAGGTAATAATAAAGGTTTATAAAAATAATTAATTGCTTGATTATTTTTATAAAAGTCTTTTATAAAACATATTCATTTTACTAAAGCCTTTTTATAGAAAAATTCTCCAATTTTATACAAATACTTAAATGTTAAAAAACTTGTAATAAATCCAAGAATTTATGTCAAACTAATCATTTGACATAAATTTATTCTTTCCATTATTAGTAAATAAATTTATAAAAATTCTTCTTGTCTTGCTCTTTTGTAGCACATATTTAATGTGTCATTTTTCTAAATCAAGTAACATTCTTTTACTTATTATCATTAGTTTAATCATTTTTTTTTTCAAAATCTACACGTGTGTTACTTATTTAATTTCTTTGATTTAGTTAAATAAGTCCATTAACATGTTCATCATATTCTTTCATTTTCTTAGTATTTTCATAACATATTATAAGTTCATATCTACTAACACATTATGTTAGGACCAATAATTAAATAAAATGTAATCACTAACACATTGGTGTTAGGACAAGATAAATAACTAACAATCACTAACACATTGGTGTTAGGACATGATAAATAAATAACAATCACTAACACATTGGTGTTAGGACATGATAAATAAATAACAATCACTAACACATTGGTGTTAGGACATGATAAATAAACAACAATCACTAACACATTTTTGTGTTAGGACAAGATAAGTATAAACATGTATATCATTTATGCTTTTATTTATACAAAGGGGCTTGAGTTTTGTTTAAAACAACTAACTATGAAATCAAGATTTCATAAATACAAGATTTATGGTGCACACTTGTTATTTTCATTTTGATTTCACAAATGTGTTTCACCACACCCTTTGGCTATTTTTAAGCATTTAAAATGCACTAAAGGAAGTGTTTGATCTTGAGAGAAGGAGATAGAGAGGAGAGTTTTTGTTAGTTGATCAAACAAAACACAAGCATTCTAAGACTTGGTTGTTTTAGGGTGATTGTCAAGACTTGGAGGTTTCCTTGAGGGTGATTAAGCATGTAAGAAATATAGGAGAAATGGGTTTTGAACACTCACAATGAGTGAGGCTTGAAAACCGAGAAAGGAGGGGGAATCGGCGGCGGCGGTACGACGGAGCTAGGGTGGTCCGGCGACGGTGGCTGGGTGGTCAGCGGCGGCAGCAGCCGGCCGGCGTGGTGGCTGGGGCTGTGGTCGGCCGAGTGTGGGAGAGGGAGGGAGAGTGAGAGTGATGGTTTGGTTGGGTGTGATGAGACAAGTGAAAGCTTGGTCTCTTACTTATACCCAAATTAAGGGTTATTAACCAAATGTTAATTATGTGTTGTCAAGTTCTCCTTGTGTCTAACTAAATCAAGAGTTGGTGATTTGTTTTATAAACCTTGTAGTTATTTTATAAAAGGTGTGGAAGTTTTATAAAATATAATGTGGTTAGTGGTGATTAAAAATCACAACATTTTAAATTATAGTCCAAGTATATTTAATCTCACATGGTGGTGACTTTTATAAAGCTTTTATAAATGTTAATGGGTTAAAAGTTTATAAAAGTTATGGGTTACATTTTATAAAACTTGTGGGCTAAACAATTTATTTAAATTGTTTTAGGATTTGGGCCGAAGCCCAAATTGAAATCGGGTAAGGAAGTGGGTCGTAGCCCATATTTATATGGTTAGCGGACCGGGCCGAAGCCCAATAGGAATCGGAAAAGGGGAATGGGCCGAGGCCCATTTAAATCGGGTAAAGGGTTGGGTCGTTTGGGCCGGGCTGTCGAGTTCGGGCCGCGAGGGGGAAAGGGTCGGGTTCGGCCCAAGGCTGTTGGGCCGCGGGTCGGTCCTCCGGGTTGGGTTGGTTACTTGGTTGGTCGAGTCGGGTTCGGGTTTGTTCGGGCTATTTCGGGCTTATTGGGCCTAACCGGGCCCAATAGGGTTAACGGATCTTGTTTCGGTAGTCTTGACAACGTTACATTTTTCATCATAATTTAAGTTCAATAAAAATGTTTTAACGGTTTATATCGGATTTGATAAAATATAAAAAGTCAATTTTTATATTTAATATATGAAAACTTTCATATTTTACGGGTATACAAACGCGGGATTAAATTAATTATCAGTTAATCATCGAACTAGTCCAGTCAATTATATAATTAATATGCACGAATATTAAATCAGAAAGTCAACGGAGAAATGTTTGACCTGTTTTTGACGAGGTGACATAGGGATGGACTTAGGCCTTAGAAAAATAAAGAGCAAATAAGCTATTAGAAAATTCTCTCAGAAGAGGTCACAAGGGATTTTTAAGAAACGAACGCTTTACGTTTTTTACCCACTTTTAAAAATAAAATATCCATACCTTACCCCAAAGCCTACCCTTTTAAAGCCCTCATAATATGTATATGGTTCTGGTGAGATCTGTGGAGGTTCGATTTCGCGTCAAGCCTATGTCCTCTACTTGTTTTCACCTTGGCACGAGTGTCCACTTCAAACTTAAATACATATGCTGACCCGAGAGCTGAGTGATCACTTTTGAGATATATATGTTTATCCTAGATTACACTTTAAGTAGGCTTGTCATAATAGTCGGTATTTCAATATAGAAAAGTAAGAATTCAATGGAGTGCCAGTTAAAAATGAATGGAGGACTAACTTTTATAAGGCCCGCAATCTTTGCTACACAAATAAATAAGAAATTTTGGGATGTGTCTAGCCAAAACATTACAGAGTTTTGCTTGAGGAAAATTAAATGTTTAAGTGTGGGGATGTTTGATATGAATCAAATTATACATATTTTAATAACAAATATCTCCCGTATTCAGGATTATTTCTGACTATCACCGAAACAATGCCATACTGCTCTCTTTTTAGTTTTTCAGAATAACCC
This sequence comes from Deinandra increscens subsp. villosa, assembly GCA_039602395.1. Classification (NCBI taxonomy): domain Eukaryota; kingdom Viridiplantae; phylum Streptophyta; class Magnoliopsida; order Asterales; family Asteraceae; genus Deinandra; species Deinandra increscens. Next base: position 82,808,584 of record JBCNJP010000027.1, on the reverse strand, counting down.
AGGCCGAAATCACAAAAGAAGCAAAAAACAAGAAAAATATGAAGAAAACTAAAGTTCCTGTGACAAAAGGCACAAGAAACGACCCATGCTTGCTATGGGGCATGACCCGTGTTCCACCTCAGCACGACCCGTTTCACTGACCCAGCACGACCCTTGTTCCCGATCTCAAACAGCCCGTGCTCCTGAAGAAGATATTCCCTGACGATCGACTGACAGGCACAAACCGTGTCTCTGACCAGGCACGGCCCGTGCCCGATTCCATTTATGCCCATAAAAGTCGCCTAAATTCTCATTTGCAGTTCGCCAAATTCTTTCCTTTCTCTCTAAGGCCCTATAACTAAGTGGAATTCACACTACTATATTTGTTATTAACAACATGAGTACTGATGGGGTTCATACCAATTGGGTGATCAACGGGAGGAAAGTGAGAATAGATTTGAGGCTGAGAGGCAGTCTATTCATCTGTTAGTAACAATCTTAAGGAAATGGTATTAATAAACAGGCTACCAACTTTGTAACTGGTGAGTCCTCCCAATTATTTTTCCTTTTTAGTAATTTAGATTTTCATTAACTAAAAGATAGTGTTAGAGCATATTCCTACGCTACAATGTGTCTTGTGTATTGTATCTATGTGAGAGCGTTTGTATGAGTCTAAAGAGCAGCGTATACCAGTTGGTCCGCCATACCAAATGATATGATTGGTACGTTGGATGGTATGCAGCTTAGTATGTGTCACCAATAAATAGGTTGACATATTTAGAGAGGATAGAACTTTGAGTCATATTCTATATTTCTGTGTGTGTAACTGTTGTAATCCTCTCAAGCTTTTAATCATTACAAATCACATTTGTATTTACTTTTGATCTCGTCTCAATCTCGATATCACTATATTAGCAAACGATCCATCGCTCCATGTCTTTACAAATGGTGTCAGAGCTATCTAGTTCTATTTGCTGATCGAATTTTGTGATTTTTGAGGTTTCTAGAGAGAGAAAGTGGGTTTTAGTCATTTTTCATCAAATTTTCCCAAATCCGAGTGTTTCAGATGTCAAAAGTGATTTCAAAACCTTCCTAAAGCGTTTTCTGTGACAACCGGCAATTTCCCAGGTTAACCCCCTTAATAATCTGTGTTATCTTTTAGTAAACGTCCGTTTCATCAGTTAACTAGAATAGTTACACGAACATTGCACATGAGTCTAGACGTCGGTTAACTTACTTAATAATTATATTTTATGATTTTATGTAAATCATATTTTATAATTTCATGAAAACGTTTTGTCGTTTATGTGACAATTATATTTATTATTTTTATGTGGTATATATGTATATATATATACGCATGTCATTTTATGATTTTATATGACGGTGTGTTACGTAAATTACACGAAGCGTTTCTATATTTTTATAGGAATTTTAAATGTATAGTGATTGAGTTATAACTATGATTTTATGCGAAACATATATAGATTATATTTTTTATGAAACTTCGTTTGTAAAATACGTTGTGACGTACGCTCGAATAATCATCGCGAAGTTACTCTTTGTTAGACGTTTCTAAACTTTGAGGGACCCAACTTGTAATTTTCTAGACTTAGGTTATATTTAATAACCTGGAGGGACTTGAGTGTCATTACCCGAAACTTACTTCCCTAATTGTGAAATGGAGAAGGACCAAATCTGCCAAACACCATAACTCATGAATTTAAAGATTTTGAAGTCGGTGTCTGCGATCTCTATTACGTAACCGATTTCCGATTCAATACCAACGGTTACAGATGTAATCAGTCGATTAGTCTCTTGAACCTGCTCAAGCCCTTCATTTCAATCATTTCGCCAAAAGAAATCTCTCAAGACTCTCGTCCTGTCGCTCTCGTTTTTCCTTTGGAGTTTTCCGGCGAACTCGAATTCCGGCGAACCGCCACTGTTTCACCACCCTTTATGTACATCATTGAGATCGTAGTCCTCTGCCGAGCAACCCCGTAGAAACAATATTGGGAACGGAGCACCATCAGAAGGTATGGGTCGAGACTTTCGGTTTTGTTTCGGCATAAAAAACGCGTCAAAACTCATCCTTGGTTTGAGGTAACCACTTCTCTCTTCTAGTCGCACATTACCCTTCATTTTGTTACTGGTTTTGCGATTTTCCGGTGAGCGGAATAAAACTCCGGCCACCGGAGTTGTGGGGAAGAAGATGGGCTCGCGACAGGTTATAGATATATATATGCTGTGCGTGATCTTAAACGAATGGGAGGCCCAGCGCAGTGGTGGGGCTGCGTGTCTGGGACCTGGGGGTAGTGAGTTCTACTCCCACCCACTGCAATTTCTTTTTCTGTTTTCTTGGTGCCAAGTTTCCTGACAACTGTATAGCATAAAATGATTGCTGATCGAAAATTAAACCAAAGGGAGGACTGGCCGAGTGGTCAGTTTCACGGTGAAGCATGTGGGAGCTCTTTGGTTCGATCCCGGGCGGCTACATACTCTTCTTTTCCATGTTTTTGATGATTTTGGACCTTGGAAATGATATAAACTTGTATAAAATGTTAAAAGGAAAAAAAAATTTAAAAACTCTAAACTAATTAAATGGATAGGTAAAATCCATAAGAGTGTATTTTTTTTAATTTAAAACATAAACTCTTAAAATTTTGACACGACATATGAATATAGATACTGGACGTTTTATTTTTTTTCACACTTTTGACGACGCCTCGATATTTATATTTACGAATATATATATTTACCCGATGATCCCTACATTTACTATTTGGAATACTCTACGCATATTGATTTTCGTAAATTTATGTGTTCTCGATTTAGTGTCATTTTGACTACTTTCGAACAAACGATTTACGTCACATTGTGAAATTGTCACCTACCTCATATTTGGAATTACTTGTTATTGAATCGTCGACTAGGCTATGTGACTCATGTGCAGACACACACTTACATATGTAAAATCGATAGGTGCTCGGTAGTTACGCAAGGCTTGAAGTCTTACTAAATTGTAGCAGCGCACCCTAAGGTGAGTTACACAACCTTTACGTTACGTCCGGTTTTGGACGATAACACACGCAAACACGTTACACCCGGGTTAGGGTGATAACACGACAACTATTATGTATGATTAAAGTAGAAATCCAGTATATATCACATGTTCACGTAAAATGCTTTATCTTTGAAAGTCCTTACTTATCGAACCGTTAATAGCAAATAGCGAGGGGATATTGGGTAGTACTACTGGGGTCTGACAAACCCCACTCAGCGGGCACGAGATGCACCACCCGACTGGCGGTCGGACTGAGGACAATGTCAGCCTAACTTACCGTGATCGAGTAGACACGGTAAGGCAAAACACGTAAGGAATTATCCCTACAACTAATTGGTCTGCTTCGGTTGCGAACGTTTTAGTGACATGAACTTAGACTCGCTACCTACGATATGGATTGTACTTGTAATATACATACTTACATACGAATAAAGACTGTTGTATTCGTACTACATATTTATACTAGTTATACTTATGTGCTTATGTGAACTCACCAACATTAGTTGACACTTGCTCTTATGCATGCTTTGCAGGATGCTAGGAGAATCTTATTTTTGGGCACGTACGTTGGCTAAAACCTTTTATTTTGGGAATTTGTTTTCAAATCTTTTCAACTTGAACTGGTATTTACTTATCGGGCACTTGTTCGCGCAACTTGACTTTTATGTGCTTCCGCTAAACTTTGAACTCTGGTTTTGATATTTCCCGTTTGGGGACATATTTACATTTTGAACCCTTAACTTATGTCGAATGTAACTAATGACTTGGGTCCTGGTCTGGTACACACCCCACACGGTAAAACTCCATTAGTGGAAATTGTGGGTGTGACAGATTGGTATTAGAGCCCTTGGTTGCAGAGAACTAGAATTTTACAAATCACATTTGTATTTACTTTTGATCTCGTCTCAATCTCGATATCACTAGATTAGCAAACGATTCATCGCTCCATGTCTTTACAGATAGATCTGGTTAGACGTTAAGAAAGACGAAGTATCAAGCGCCCTCATTTTCATAAATTGTGTTCTTGGACGACCTCGGTACCATACCTTCGCTATACTACGCCACGATGGGTGCACATGCCCGTGTATGTGTTGTATAGTGATTGTTCGTTATTGTGTTCATAAATGTAAAGCTTAAATGAAATAGTAGTGTTGAAACAGAACCATAATTGTCATATTTTCATACACACCCACACGTACACCAGATATGCGCGCTAGAAGTCGCAAACGAAACAGACACTTCTGTCCTCGGGAAATTTGCATACTGCGAACGTGACCCAGCAGGAACCTCGCTTACGAAAAGGTGTGACTCGAGCAGAAAAACAATAGCGGTTGCCAAAGGCGATGCGGCAAAGACAACTAATGGTTGGCAGCGGTCGGATGTTGATGAGTGGCGGTCTGAGCTTCTGTGTCGACTAGATGGATGAGGTGATCAAGAATGATGATAAACTAGTGTGCGATAGAGGAGGTGGGCATTGAACGGCGACGGTTCACGTAAGAGGTGTACAGTCGGTAGAGCGGTGTATGAATAGGAGGGACGGTGTACACCCGAGAATAGGGCGCCAATATTGAGAGAGAGAGAGAGAGAAAGAGAGAGAGAGAGAGAGATAGATAGAGAGAGAGAGAGAGAGATGAAGATTTCTAATTATTAATTGATCATCCTCCTTTATGTGGTTTAATCAATTATATTTGAGAGAGAGAGAGAGAGAGAGAGAGAGAGAGATGACGATTTCTAATGATTAATTGATCATCCTCCGTCATGTGGTTTAATCAATTATATTTATAACAAATTAAACCCTATCTCATTATCTATTTGATTTTTAAAGTCTTAGTTTTCCATCCATAAAATAATATTATTTTAAATAAATCATATTTATCTACTTTAACATTATTTAAATAATATTAGTTGAATAAATCATATTTATCCATCTAATTTTAGTTTTACTAAATAATAATAACAAATAAAAGATATTTGTATTATTATCCAACCTAGAATAATTATTAACTAAATTTATAATTAAATTATACTAATTATTATTAATAAAATAATAATAATATTTAATAATTAATTATTATTTATAAAACAGTATAAATAACAATGTCAATCATTTAGTTTTCATAGAACAACGGTTAACAACTTAAGCGTGCTCGGTTCTCCTTTCCCTTAGTGTAAATCTTACAGATAATGACCGGGTTGGGTTCTTGATATTGTCGGTGAAAGAGCGTGAGCGGTGGATCATCTGCACAATCAAGCTATTTCGGAATGCAAAACGTAATTGAAGGATTGATTTATTGATCACATGAGTTCAACAATACAATCTGGACATAGAGAAATCCGACAGTTTTTGGGACTTGCCGGATATTACCGAAGATTCATCAAGGGTTTCTCGCAATTGGCTCAACCCTTAACAGCTTTAACGCACAAAGGAGTGCAATATAGATGGGGTGAAAAAGAAGAACACGCGTTTCAAACTCTTAAGGACATGTTATGTTCAGCCCCGATTCTCTCGTTACCCGAAGGGGTAGACGACTTCGTGGTTTACTGCGATGCATCCATTCAAGGACTCGGTTGCGTGTTGATGCAACGAGACAAAGTGATTGCCTACGGGTCCAGGCAACTGAAGGTTCATGAGAAGAATTACAGAACACATGATTTGGAATTAGGAGCCGTTATATTTGCACTCAAGATTTGGAGACATTACCTCTACGGAACAAAGTGCACGATATTTACCGACCACAAAAGCTTACAACACATCTTTGAACAAAAGGACCTCAACATGCGATAACGAAGGTGGGTCGAGCTACTAAATGATTATGACTTAGCGATTAAGTATCACCCGGGAAAAGCCAATGTTGTGGCTGATGCCTTAAGCCGAAAAGAGTACGAAAAGCCTCGACGAGTACGAGCGCTGCAACTTACCATTCACACGGGACTGCCGGATCGAATCCGCGATGCCCAACGAGAAGCTTTAAAAGAAGAAAACTTCGCAGCTGAAGCACTGTGAGGGGTGGATGGTAACTCTGAAATTAAGTCCGACGGACTCAGATATTACAATGACAGAATTTGGATTCCTTTACTTGGGAATCTCCGTGAGCTCGTGATGGACGAGGCTCACAAATCAAGGTATTCGGTGCACCCTGGATCAGACAAAATGTACCAAGATTTGAAGAACTTGTATTGGTGGCCGAATATGAAAGCCGACATTGCGCGATATGTGGCTAAGTGTTTAACATGCTCAAGAGTTAAGATCGAGTACCAAAAGCCTTCTGGATTATTGCAGCAACCAAAGATCCTGGAATGGAAATGGGAGGATATCTCCATGGATTTCGTAACGGGACTACCTCATCGATCGAATCGACCGGATGCGATTTGGGTTATCATTGATCGACTAACCAAATCTGCACACTTTATTCCAATGAGGGAAGGTGACAATATGGATAAGTTAACGAAGCTGTATCTTGACCGAATTGTGGCACTTCATGGGGTGCCTAAGACCATTATCTCCGACCGAGATCCTCAATTTACTTCCCGACTGTGGCAATCTATGCAAGACGCACTGGGAACCAGACTGGATATGAGTACAGCTTATCACCCGCAGACCGATGGTCAGACGGAACGAACTATTCAGACTTTGGAAGACATGCTCCGAGCTTGCGTTCTCGACTTCGGTAAAGACTGGGAGACTCACCTTCCGTTGGTGGAGTTCTCCTACAACAACAGTTATCATACAAGCATCGGTGCAGCACCTTTTGAAGCTCTTTATGGCAAAAAATGTAGATCGCCCGTGTGTTGGGCCGAAACGGGTGAGAAAGGACTCACCGGACCGGAAATAATTCATGATACAACTGAACGAATTATTCAAATCAGAAATCGGATAGCCGCAGCACGTGACAGGCAAAAGAGCTATGCCGACAAACGCCGTAAACCTTTGAAGTTCGAGGTAGGCGACAAGGTACTATTGAAGGTATCTCCCTGGAAAGGAGTGATACGCTTCGGAAAGCGTGGAAAGCTGAATCCTCGCTATATCGGTCCATTAAAATCATTGGGGAAGTAGGCCCGGTGGCCTACCGATTACAACTCCCTACAGAACTCGATGGAGTTCACAACGTGTTTCACGTCTCGAATCTGAAGAAATGCCTGGCTGAAGAGACTGAAATAATTCCCTTGGAGGAGTTGGAAACTGACGAACATCTGAGATTTATTGAGCAACCGGTGGAAATCATGGGACGGGAGGAGAAAGCCCTCAAACGTAGCAAGATTCCGATCGTCAAGGTTCGATGGAACTCAAAGCGTGGACCTGAATATACTTGGGAACGGGAGGATCAAATGAAGAAAAAGTATCCTCACTTGTTCGAGGAAACGTCCACGGAAACTCAAGGTATGATTTAATTTTGGGGACCAAAATTCCTTTAATAGAAGGAGGATGTCGCGACCCTAAAACTTTTGCTTTCTTTCCCCAACAACTACAGCAACAACGACAGCTGAGGCTGCGAACGCTACAACGCAAGAATAATTTTCAGGACGAAAATTCCTTTTACAAGGGGATGATGTGACATCCGAGAATTCCAAGGTTAACTCCCATTAGACAATCTCCGTTAGTTACGTTATGAGTGTTAACTTAGTAACTAATGCTTAACTAGGCCGAATACGTCCACGACCTCTGGTTGATCACCGAACCCGTCCATATGTGTTATGTGTTTATTTATTTATTACCACTATGTGGAATTATGTGCAACGTGATTTAAACGCATGATTATTATCAAAAGCATGACTATTTGTTTACTTGTTGAATTATGTGGCAAATTGTTTAAATTGCCTAGTTTAATGTTTAACTGAGTAATTAAAGTGTATGCATTTGTTCTAATCTTGGGCTAATCACTTGCTGATCATTGGGGCCCAAATCCCAATGATAAGCCCAAAGGAAGCTTAGTATTTAAGGGAAATAAACCCTAATTCTTCCCATTTGCATGCTCCACCACAAAACACACACATACACTCTCCATCCTCTCTCTCTCTCGTGAACCATCTAGCCGCCACCACCTAGCCACTTCTGGTCAGCCGTGAACCACCAAGGACCACCGTGATCTCAGCCTTGAATATCATCCATCGAGAACCAAAACCGTGAGTCCCATGAACTTTTATGCACTTTCTTATGTGTTTTTCTTTAAAGCATGACCAAATATTCATGAAATCGTGTATGCTTCTGATATGATGCTTAGGAATGTTAGATCTAGCATAAAGTCTGCAACTTTACGTGTAAAATCATGCCATAATGAAGATCCATGCTAGTTAGGTCATTGTGTGCTTAAAAGTGTTCTTGGTGATTTGATGGTGAAAACCCATGTTTAGGGTGTTAGATTTGTTTGTGTAATGTTGGTAAATGTTTATGCATGCTAGATACTGAATTATATGAAGTATGGAAGCTGTTAGATTGATTTTTGGTCAGATTTACGGGTTTTCTGCGGCTAGCGAAACTAACCATTCGTTAGGCGAAACTATAGTTTCGCAAACTGTTTAAAAATTCATCCAGCGACACTATACAGCGAAACTATATTGTCACCTATGAAACTAAGTGTATTGCTTGAGCGAAACTACCGAGCGAAACAACCAAAGACTCCTGAACGAAAGTTCAAATCAGTTTCGAGCGAACCTTGATAGCGAAACTGTGTCATCAGTTTCGAGCGAAACTGTGTCTTCTATGAACGAAAGTTCAAACTAGTTTCGAGCGAATCTATGCTAGCGAAACTGTGTCATCAGTTTCGAGCGAATCTAGCTAGCGAAACTGTGTCATCGGGTATACCCTAGCGAAAGTGTTGCCCGTGCATATAGCGAAACTGTGTAGCGAAACTGTGCCAGACCAAAACCCAAAATTGTGCAACTTATTTGAATGTTATGCCATAACTTACATGATTATGCAATAATGAAACATGCTTTGATTTCTGAGTGATGTGAACCCTCGTTTATGATCAACCATCGGTGTCGTGTGTCGGTATGTCGAGTCGTAGTTCCAACGTGCTATGTTATGGGCCATAGTGACGTAGTTAAAGTTTAGACACAACCTAACACCTAAGACCTTAATGTGATTATTAGGTCTTTGTTAACAATCATAATTGGATTATTTGAAGTGTAAGCTGAGCAACCTAAGGTGAGTTTCACTAACCCTTTAATTGTGAGCCCGTTTGGGTCACAATGAATTTACTTAACAGAAAAACAACGCTGACACTTTGAGGTATTGCCAAATGGGATATCTGTTATGGAAGTTGGAGTGTTTTATGGGAAACACTTGCAACTGTCCATCCTTGGGGTTTCAAATGAAATCCGCAACCAACTATTTAATACTTAAACTCATTTGGGATTTCAAATGAAATCCGGAACAACCATTTTGACACTTAAACTCTTTTCAGGATTTCAAATGAAATCCAGAATAAACGGTTTTAATATGACTAGTGTAGGTTAAAGTCTAAACCAAATGATATCACATGATTTCTAAGGATGCCTTAAAACTTCAAAGTCCTCAACAATTTAGTACCATTAATTTGCGAAGCGAGGGGATGTTGGGTAGATCTACTGAGGGTTTGACAAACCCTGCTCCGCGGTACACAAATGTGTAGCCAACCGGTTGGAGGCCGAACAGAGTTTAATATCAGCCTATTTTAGTTGTGGGTCCCATGAGGAACACAACTGGAGGCACAAACCATCGGCAAATGCCGAACTCTGTTACGTCAGCTTTGGTACGAACTTCCTTAGTGCATGGAAACCGGATTAGCTACCCGCGATATCGGTTGACCGCTTTAATCTTTACTTAACTAGTGCATATTCGATAATTCAGCACTTGCATTGTTTTGCAAAACTATTACTTATTTATATGTTGATACATACGCTTATGAGACCGGGCTACTGCATGACATGCCCACTGTGAACTCACCAACCGTTAGGTTGACACTTGTGTGGTTTTCACTTTTGCAGATCGCTGAGGAGTATTCACCGGAGGTTGGCATGGCACCCGAAATTACTTATTTCATTTTGAACTTAAATTTGGGAGTTGAACAACAATCTATGTTTTGTAATTCAAGCACGTGGTTAGTGCTAAGATACTCATGTTTTTCTTTCCGCTGCAAACTCTTAAACTGTTTTATGATGAATGTTTGGACTTTACTCTGATTCGTTTAGTATTTGTAACTAATGGTTGTGGTCCTGGTTTGCTCGCACCCCTTAATGGTATACACTTCGTTAGTGGTTAAATTTGGGGGTGTGACAGATTGGTATCAGAGCCATAAGTTGCAGAGAACTGGAATCATTTTTGAAAAACGATTTGGAAACTGCAACTTGAAACCTTAGTTACAAACGAACAAACAAATTCCCAAAACAAAATTTTTACGTGCCAACCTGGGATACTCACCCTGCTGTGTAAGTAAATACTTCATATATATATATATATATATATATATATATATATATATATAATATATACAGACCGTGTCTAAGTAGTCTAATGGAAAACCTTAGGAAAATTTCACACACAAATACGAAATGCGAACGCTAATACGCACACTATTCCGGGGGAAAGCGACAACGAAACGATGCTACACGCTACGTCCTGATTTCTATTACGATGTCTACGCCGACGGTGACTTTTATGGGAAAGCCGACTTTCGATGATAGTACTTACGACTTACGACGTTCTCCGACGACGCCTCAATTTTGCACGAAAATTTTTCTGGACTAATAGTGGGATAACGGGAAATTGTTAATATACATATTATGGGATATGTATAGAGTATAACTGTGACTGAACACTGGCTACTTTAACTGTCCAGAAAATGCCTGGAAGAGGTGGGGGACACGGAAGGAACAACATTAACCTGACACCTGCACAACTGCAAGCTATGATAAACGAACACGTGCAAGCCGCAGTGGCAGCCGCCCAAGCTACATTCACCGCGCAGGGTAATTATTATGCCGGTTAAGTCACAAAGCGATTATATTTTGACTTGTTTAAACTTAAAACCCGAACTATTTATGCATCAGGAAACCTCCATCACTGCACGTTTAAGTCCTTCATGGACTGCAAGCCGATGACGTTTTCCGGTGAGGAAGGAGCGGTAGGACTCCTCAGGTGGATCGAGAAGTCTGAGAAGGTCTTCTCTATGTGCAACTGCCCTGCTGAGAACAAAGTGAAATATGCGACTGGTACCTTCGAGGGAGCTGCTCTCTCCTGGTGGAATGCCGAGATCCAGATGATTGGGTTAGATGCGGCTAATGACATGGAATGGGGAGCGTTTAAAGAACTGATTATGGAGGAGTATTGCCCTCGGGATCAAGTCAAGAAGCTGGAAGGAGAATTTTTGAACTCGAAGATGTCTGGGTCGGAAATTGAGGAATACACTGCGCGTTACCACAAGTACGCGGTACTATGCCAACAATGGTTGATGCTGAATTTAAACGCATTGAGCGTTATCTGGATGGTCTCGCACCCCAAATCAAGGTGACAGCTAGCAACCCAACAACCGTGCAGCAAGCCATCCGTTTGGCTCATAAGTTAACCGATCAGGAAATCGTGAGGGGTACTCTACCCGCAAAGACCACTGTGAAGACTGCCTTAAGTGGCAAGCGTAAGGCTGAAGAAGAAGCTCCAGCAACATCTGTGAACAATCAAACAGTTGGGAATCAATCTGGGAGATCCTCTAACTCCCAATGTCAGAACAAGCGACCTGACAACACAAGGTCCAATTTCAACACTGGCAGCAACAGTGGAAGTAACAACCGCCAAGGCGGGAATGGAAACTACAAGGGTAAACCCTGTTTTGTAACAAGTGCGGAAAACACCACAATGGTATGTGTAGCAAAGGTCTGGAGTGTGGAAGATGTGGGAAACCGGGGCATGAGGCCAACAACTGCTGAACCAACTTACAAAAGTTAAACAACAACGGTCAGAACCAAGGAGGAAATAACAACAACAGGGGAAACGGAAACAACCGCAACGGCAAGGAAACAATCAGAACAACAACAATGGTGGAGCCCATGGCTGTTATGAATGTGGTGCGCAAGGCCACATGAGGAAAGATTGCCCGCAATTGCGCAGACAAGGGAATGGTAACAATGGCAACGGCGGAAACCCGGGCAACGGAAATGGTAACGGTGGGAATGGTAATGGTGGAAATGGTAATGGTGGGAATGGTAGAGGTCGTGCCTTCGTTATGGGTCAAGGAGAAGCTCGCAACGACGCCAACGTAATTAACGGTAAATTCATGCTAAATGGTTTCTTCGCTACTGTATTGTTTGATTCTGGTGCTGAAAGAAGTTTTATTTCCACTAAGTTTGCTAGGCTAATTAATGCTAAACCGATTGACTTACATGCTAAGTATGTGGTAGAGTTAGCGAATGGTAAACTTCATGATACAACTCAGATAGTTAAGGACTGTAAGTTAGAACTAGCTGGCCATACGTTAGGAATCGATCTTATGCCTTTCCCGATTGGTAGTTTTGATGTCATAGTAGGAATGGATTGGTTATCTGAAAACCGAGCTGAAATTATATGTCAAGAAAAAGTGGTTCGTATTGCACTCGAAGAAGGTGAAGTGATAACAGTTCAAGGTGAAAAGAGTGGAACAGTCTCCGGTATTATTTCGCTTCTTAAAGCTCAAAAGTGCCTTCGTAAAGGACACTTCGCGATCCTTGCAACCGTCACCGACACGACACTTCCCGAGCATAAAATCAACGACTACCCGATAGTCCGCGACTTCCAAGATGTATTTCCTGATGATTTGCCTGTTTTCCTCCATTTCGACAAGTCGAGTTTGGATTCGACTTAGCTCCCGGAGCAGCTCCGATTGCACGCGCACCGTACCATTTGGCGGTAAGCAAACTCAATGAACTCTCCGCACAACTTCAAGAGTTACTCGACAAAGGATTTATTCGTCCAAGTTCGTCTCCATGGGGAGCACCGGTATTGTTTGTTAAGAAGAAAGATGGAACGTTCCGAATGTGTATCGACTACCGAGAGCTTAACAAGGTTACGATCAAGAATCGGTATCCACTTCCTCGAATCGACGATCTTTTCGACCAACTGCAAGGTTCGAGCTAATATTCAAAGATTGATCTACGGTCTGGATATCACCAACTTCGTGTTCGTGATGAGGATATCCCCAAGACTGCTTTCAGAACTCGGTATGGTCATTACGAGTTTTTAGTTATGCCGTTTGGGCTAACTAATGCGCCTGCTGTGTTTATGGATCTGATGAATCGGGTGTGCAAGCCGTACCTCGATCAGTTTGTGATAGTTTTCATTGACGATATTTTAATCTACTCCAAGACAAAGGAAGAACACGAGAGTCACCTACGACTTATCTTGGAATTACTCCGCAAGGAATAGCTTTACGCCAAGTTTTCAAAGTGCGATTTTTAGATTCGCGAAGTCCAGTTTCTTGGACACATTGTTAGTCAGAATGGAATTCATGTCGACCCAGCTAAAGTGGAAGCTATCAAGAATTGGTCTACTCCGAGAGCGCCGACCGAAATCCGACAGTTTTTGGGACTTGCCGGATATTAACGAAGATTCTCAAGGGTTTCTCGCAATTGGCTCAACCCTTAACAGCTTTAACGCACAAAGGAGTGCAATATAGATGGGGTGAAAAAGAAGAACACGCGTTTCAAACTCTTAAGGACATGTTATGTTCAGCTCCGATTCTCTCATTACCCGAAGGGGTAGACGACTTCGTGGTTTACTGCAATGCATCCATTCAAGGACTCGGTTGCGTGTTGATGCAACGAGACAAAGTGATTGCCTACGGGTCCAGGCAACTGAAGGTTCATGAGAAGAATTACACAACACATGATTTGGAATTAGGAGCCGTTATATTTGCACTCAAGATTTGGAGACATTACCTCTACGGAACAAAGTGCACGATATTTACCGACCACAAAAGCTTACAACACATCTTTGAACAAAAGGACCTCAACATGCGACAACGAAGGTGGGTCGAGCTACTAAATGATTATGACTTAGCGATTAAGTATCACCCGGGAAAAGCCAATGTTGTGGCTGATGCCTTATGCCGAAAAGAGTACGAAAAGCCTCGACGAGTACGAGCGCTGCAACTTACCATTCACACGGGACTGCCGGATCGAATCCGCGATGCCCAACGAGAAGCTTTAAAAGAAGAAAACTTCGCAGCTGAAGCACTGCGAGGGGTGGATGGTAACTCTGAAATTAAGTCCGACGGACTCAGATATTACAATGACAGAATTTGGATTCCTTTACTTGGGAATCTCCGTGAGCTCGTGATGGACGAGGCTCACAAATCAAGGTATTCAGTGCACCCTGGATCGGACAAAATGTACCAAGATTTGAAGAACTTGTATTGGTGGCCGAATATGAAAGCCGACATTGCGCGATATGTGGCTAAGTGTTTAACATGCTCAAGAGTTAAGATCGAGTACCAAAAGCCTTCTGGATTATTGCAGCAACCAAAGATCCCGGAATGGAAATGGGAGGATATCTCCATGGATTTCGTAACGGGGCTACCTCATCGATCGAATCGACCGGATGCGATTTGGGTTATCATTGATCGACTAACCAAATCTGCACACTTTATTCCAATGAGGGAAGGTGACAATATGGATAAGTTAACGAAGCTGTATCTTGACCGAATTGTGGCACTTCATGGGGTGCCTAAGACCATTATCTCCGACCGAGATCCTCGATTTACTTCCCGACTGTGGCAATCTATGCAAGACGCACTGGGAACCAGACTGGATATGAGTACAGCTTATCACCCGCAGACCGATGGTCAGACGGAACGAACTATTCAGACTTTGGATTACATGCTCCGAGCTTGCGTTCTCGACTTCGGTAAAGACTGGGAGGCTCACCTTCCGTTGGTGGAGTTCTCCTACAACAACAGTTATCATACAAGCATCGGTGCAACACCTTTTGAAGCTCTTTATGGCAGAAAATGTAGATCGCCCGTGTGTTGGGCCAAAACGGGTGAGAAAGGACTCACCGGACCGGAAATCATTCATGATACAACTGAACGAATTATTCAAATCAGAAATCGGATAGCCGCAGCACGTGACAGGCAAAAGAGCTATGCCGCCGCCGTAATCCTTTGAAAGTCAAGGTAGGCGACAAGGTACTATTGAAGGTATCTCCCTGGAAAGGAGTGATACGCTTCGGAAAGCGTGGAAAGCTGAATCCTCGCTATATCGGTCCATTTGAAATCATTGGGGAAGTAGGCCCGGTGGCCTACCGATTACAACTCCCTGCAGAACTCGATGGAGTTCACAACGTGTTTCACGTCTCGAATCTAAAGAAATTTCTGGCTGAAGAGACTGAAATAATTCCCTTGGAGGAATTGGAAATTGACGAACATCTGAGATTTATTGAGCAACCGGTGAAAATCATGGGACGCGAGGAGAAAGCCCTCAAACGTAGCAAGATTCCGATCGTCAAGGTTCGATGGAACTCAAAGCGTGGACCTGAATATACTTGGTAACGGGAGGATCAAATGAAGAAAAAGTATCCTCACTTGTTCGAGCAAACGTCCACGGAAACTCAAGGTATGATTTAATTTTGGGGACCAAAATTCCTTTAACAGGAGGAGGATAGATGTGGCGACCCTAAAACATTTGCTTTCTTTCCCCAGCAACTACAGCAACAACGACAGCTGAGGCTGCGAACGCTACAACGCAAGAATAATTTTCGGGACGAAAATTCCATTTACAAGGGGATGATGTGACATCCGAGAATTCCAAGGTTAACTCCCATTAGACAATCTCCGTTAGTTACGTTATGAGTGTTAACTTAGTAACTAATGCTTAACTAGGCCGAATACGTCCACGACCTCTGGTTGATCACCGAACCCGTCCATATGTGTTATGTGTTTATTTATTTATTACCACTATGTGGAATTATGTGCAACGTGATTTAAACGCATGATTATTATCAAAAGCATGACTATTTGTTTACTTGTTGAATTATGTGGCAAATTGTTTAAATTGCCTAGTTTAATGTTTAACCGAGTAATTAAAGTGTATGCATTTGTTCTAATCTTGGGCTAATCACTTGCTGATCATTGGGGCCCAAATCCCAATGATAAGCCCAAAGGAAGCTTAGTATTTAAGGGAAATAAACCCTAATTCTTCCCATTTGCATGCTCCACCACAAAACACACACATACACTCTCCATCCTCTCTCTCTCTCGTGAACCATCTAGCCGCCACCACCTAGCCACTTCTGGTCAGCCGTGAACCACCAAGGACCACCGTGATCTCAGCCTTGAAGATCATCCATCGAGCTTGGAAACCAAAACCGTGAGTCCCATGAACTTTTATGCACTTTCTTATGTGTTTTACTTTAAAGCATGACCAAATCTTCATGAAATCGTGTATGCTTCTGATATGATGCTTAGGAATGTTAGCTCTAGCATAAAGTCTGCAACTTTACGTGTAAAATCATGCCATAATGAAGATCCATGCTAGTTAGGTCATTTTGTGCTTAAAAGTGTTCTTGGTGATTTGATGGTGAAAACCCATGTTTAGGGTGTTAGATTTGTTTGTGTAATGTTGGTAAATGTTTATGCATGCTAGATACTGAATTATATGAAGTATGGAAGCTGTTAGATTGATTTTTGGTCAGATTTACGGGTTTTCTGCGACTAGCGAAACTAACCATTCGTTAGGCGAAACTATAGTTTGGCAAACTGTTTAAAAATTCATCCAGCGACACTATACAGCGAAACTATAGTGTCGCCTGTGAAACTAAGTGTATTGCTTGAGCGAAAATACCGAGCGAAACAACCAAAGATTCCTGAACGAAAGTTCAAATCAGTTTCGAGCGAACCTAGATAGCGAAACTGTGTCATCAGTTTCGAGCGAAACTATCTAGCGAAACTGTGCCTTCTATGAACGAAAGTTTAAACCAGTTTCGAGCGAATCTATGCTAGCAAAACTGTGTCATCAGTTTCGAGCGAATCTAGCTAGCGAAACTGTGTCATCGGGTATACCCTAGCGAAAGTGTTGCCCGTGCATATAGCGAAACTGTGTAGCGAAACTGTGCCAGACCAAAACCCAAACTTGTGCAACTTATTTGAATGTTATGCCATGACTTACATGATTATGCAATAATGAAACATGCTTTCATTTCTGAGTGATGTGAACCCTCGTTTATGATCAACCATCGGTGACGTGTGTCGGTATGTCGAGTCGTAGTTCCAACGTGCTATGTTATGGGCCATAGTGACGTAGTTAAAGTTTAGACACAACCTAACACCTAAGACCTTAATGTGATTATTAGGTCTTTGTTAACAATCATAATTGGATTATTTGAAGTGTAAGCTGAGCAACCTAAGGTGAGTTTCACTAACCCTTTAATTGTGAGCCTGTTTGGGTCACAACGAATTTACTTAACAGAAAACAACGCTGACACTTTGAGGTATCGCCAAATGGGATATCTGTTATGGAAGTTGGAGTGTTTTATGGGAAACACTTGCAACTGTCCATCCTTGGGGTTTCAAATGAAATCCGCAACCAACTATTTAATACTTGAACTCATTTGGGATTTCAAATGAAATCCGGAACAACCATTTTGACACTTAAAACTCTTTTCAGGATTTCAAATGAAATCCAGAATAAACGGTTTTAATATGACTAGTGTAGGTTAAAGTCTAAACCAAATGATATCACATGATTTCTAAGGATGTTGGGTAGATCTACTGAGGGTTTGACAAACCCTGCTCCGCGGTACACAAATGTGTAGCCAACCGGTTGGAGGCCGAACAGAGTTCAATATCAGCCTATTTTAGTTGTGGGTCCCATGAGGAACACAACTGGAGGCACAAACCATCGGCAAATGCCAAACTCTGTTACGTCAGCTTTGGTACGAACTTCCTTAGTGCATGGAAACCGGATTAGCTACCCGCGATATCGGTTGACCGCTTTAATCTTTACTTAACTAGTGCATATTCGATAATTCAGCACTTGGCATTGTTTTGCAAAACTATTACTTATTTATATGTTGATTCATACGCTTATGAAACCGGGCCACTGCATGACATGCCCACTGTGAACTAACCAACCGTTAGGTTGACACTTGTGTGGTTTTCACTTTTGCAGATCGCTGAGGAGTATCCACCGGAGATTGGCATGGCACCCGAAATTACTTATTTCATTTTGAACTTAAATTTGGGAGTTGAACAACAATCTATGTTTTGTAATTCAAGCACGTGGTTAGTGCTAACATACTCATGTTTTTCTTTCCGCTGCAAACTCTTAAACTGTTTTATGATGAATGTTTGGACTTTACTCTGATTCGTTTAGTATTTGTAACTAATGGTTGTGGTCCTGGTTTGCTCGCACCCCTTAACGGTATAAACTCCGTTAGTGGTTAAATTTGGGGGTGTGACATATATGTTTTTCAGTTTTTGCAAACATTCAAGTTTATAAAACAATCAGTCTTATATTTTCAGATTATAGATCTTCAGACCACATCTTCAGCTACAGACATGAAATCAAGTGAAATTAGACTGCATACAGTTTTTTACTGCAAAAAATAAACAACCTCTTAGACTCAGAAGCTATGAAGATTACAAAGCAACATTCTGTTTATACTTCACATTCTGTCATGAACCAGAGCTCACACGAAGTGACACGAACTGGAACGAAGTGTGACTTCGTGAGGTCACGAACTATGACTTCGTGTCCCAGTTCGTGTGTCTTGTAGTCTTCATTATTCAGTACATTCTAATACATAATACGTCACACAGAACCATGCTTTAAGAAACTCCCCCTCAACGTGTGTTGTATCTGTACAATCCATCTTTAGATTATAACATCTGTTGCATCAATGCTTCTACATCAGACATCAGTATCTTCAATCAAACTCCCCCTCAGCTTGAAGGTAAGTTTGATCTTGAATACTTGAAAATGCAGATCATATTTCTCTTTATCACCAACTCTAGAAGACTTGAAATTGTGATCTTTTTCTTCACTAAGTACCTGGTCAACATAAATAATCTTGGCGCAAAACGTCTCTTTGAGACTCCAAGATATTTAAATATATACAGCTTTTTGAAAAACTTATATCTTGTGTCGATCAGATCAAAAACAAAAATTTTTTGGCTTTGTGAAACCTTATATCAAAACACACCAAAAACTATTTTGATTTTTCTGAAATGAAATGAAATGAAATCAACAAAACAAACTCTATTTTTATGAGAAAGATCAAGACGTGAGATCATATCAGACATAACGTATCTAGCACATTTCAATTTCGACTTCATCAGCATGCAAATCAAGACATATCAATATCTATTCTTTTTCAGCATTTGACAAATCAATTTCTATTGCTTTCTGATATATTTAAGGTGTATTAATCAAGCACTCATAACATGGTCCTCACACTTTTCAGAAATATTGGCAACTCATCATTTTTAATTTTATACTTTCTCAAAAGATGAGATTATCCATTGTGTGTCATGCAAAAAAGAAAGCATAACCCTAAATAAACAACAATCAGGTCGGCGGGTAAGCACACAGAGAAAGGTCGATTGTTTAGGAAAATAGAAAATAGCAAATAAATTAGAAATTGTATAACACAACAACAATTAGGTCGGTACTCCCGTACACGCAGAGAAAGTCCGATGAGTTATACGGAACACCAAGAAAATAAAGCAGAACCTCAAGTGAACACCAATCAGGTCGATCTTTCGATACGCAGAGAAATGCCGATCACTTGAGAAAAAAAAAAGAAAATCAGACAAGTTTAAATTTTTGCAAAAAGAACGCATGCATACACAAGAATATCTCTTATTCTATTTTTTGCAGATCGTCACACAATACCCATCAACATGAAAAACCACAATTATCAAGCAGGCATTATCTAGATATCATACTCGCTTATATCCAATTTGTCATGCATTTTCTCATTTTTATCAATAACCTACAGCCTTTTCATCTATTTTATCCAAGGCAGATAACGTATATGCTGATGTACCATCATTTCTCACTTTTTTCGGATCAATTTCTCTTTTTGAGTTTTTCATTTTTTTATATTTTCAAATCCCCCCCCCCCCCTAAAATTTAAACAAACACTATTTTTTTTGAATTTTCAGATTTTCTCCCCCTAAACAAATGAAAGAAAACAAAACAACACCCAATAAAAATTGATCGGTCGACATTCTACATGATTTGTGAAAAACATCAACTTTAAAAATTAGGTGTTTGTTTTTTTTTTAGAAAAAAATTGTCAATGAGTTTAAATAAACATGCAAGTAACCTTAGTTAGTAACACAAGATATCACTAACTGGTCTTTCTGATCAACTGCATACACCGGATAATAGTTACATATTTTTGGATCGATCCAAGTCAACAGCCTTGGGCCGCTCGGTGTCTTCCACATAGTCACCGTTGGCCTTGACCTTTAGATGTCTCCAAATTTTTGATGAAATATTTTTTAAAACCTTTGAAAATGATTTGTAATTGTGGGTTCAACATAAGTCTTATCAACCTGTGGGGGTGAAACAGTAGACTTTCTTGATTTTTGTGGGTTATCAAAATTTTTACCATATACATCATCATATTTGACATTCTTTTCACGAAGAAAGTGTTTAACACCAGATTTGTGTGTTGTAGCCAATGGACAATCTGCAGCATAGTGCCCGTATTGCCGGCATACATAACACAATCTATGTTGTTTCTTGAAATCAAACATGGTTCATTACCCGGTCTTGCATGGCACAATCTCTTCGGTTTATTAACATGTCGCACCGTGGACGAATCCTAAAAACCATATGAACGATCAAATGGTACCGAATAATGAAAATTATCAAAGAAAGTATCATAATGAAACCTGTTTGATGAACGACCAGGGACAACAGAAGAAAATCATGGAGTTCCACATGACGATCCTCCAGAAGTCGAATCATCAAAATTCGATGAACAGGAACATAACTGCTGTTTGGGTGTATTCTTTGAAACATTTGCAGTATCCTTCTTCACATATTTCTTTGACTTTTTATCTTTCTTCACTTATTCATGCTTAGGAGCTTCCTTAGCTTGAAATTCCACACCAACACCAGAACTGGAAACATCCGTAACATTAGACATTGAAATCTTTTCAACTTGTTTTTCCTTTTTCTTTCCCTTTGACTTCTTTTGTATTTTGTCAACCTCCTTCACAAACTTTAAATAATCAACCTCTGGATCTGATAATTGGTCACTCGATGTGGAACTAGTAATTACCACTAGAGCTGGAATAAAACCAATTAGGAATTTAATGTAGACTTGTAAAGATAATTTGTGAAAGCTTCAGACAACTTGTTGTTCTCAACCTCTCTCTTCAAAGTAGCAAGATCAATAGCATTTTCAGAGATTTCAGTGTGAGCAACAACCAATTTCTTTTCAACTTCAAGAAGCTTTTCAGAAAGTTAACTATATTCATATTTTTGCACCTCCATCTTGTTACACTAAGCCATCAATTCCTTTTCATACTTCTGAAAAATTTCTTTTTAATTCTTAAGATTACCTTCAGCATCACTGCATCTTGTAAAACCACAGAGGGAGGATCTTGCTACTGCTAGATTTGGTAAATCGAAGAACACAAACAAGTAAATAAAGCTTGGCTTTATTGATTCACTTAGAGGTTACAATGTAGAAAGAGAACACCTAAGAAACACACAGTTAAGAGATAGCAAATGACTGGATTTCTAAGCTCTCTCTAACACGAACTATTTATAGTGTACAACATACTACTGATGGACCATCCAGCGTACCATTGGTACGCCCGTACCGATGGTACGGTGGACCAAGTGGTACGACCACTTTGGTATGTTGCCACTAAGACTCACATAAACGCTCTAGTCTAGATACAATACACGAGACACAACGTAGCATAGGAATATTGTCACACCCCCAAATAACCACTAACGGAGTTTATACCATTAAGGGGTGCGACTAGACCAGGACCACAACCATTAGTTACAAATACTAAACGAATCAGAGTAAAGTCCAAATATTAAATAATAAAAACAGTTTTAACAGTACGCAGCGGAATAAAAACAATAGTATCTTAGCACTAGCCACGTGCTTTACAAATCATTGTTTCAAATCAAAATTCCCAGTTAGTTTAATGAAAGTAAAAGTCTTCACGTGCCATGCCAACCTTCAATGGATACTCTTCAACGATCTGCAAAAGTGAAAACTACACAAGTGTCAACCTAACGGTTGGTGAGTTCACAGTGGGCATGTCATGCATTGGCCCGGTCTCATAATCATATTTGTGTCAACATATGTATTCGTAATATTTGTTTGTGAAAAGCAATGCTCAGTTATATACGCCAATTTATAAACATTTGTTATTTAGTAGAGTTATAGTCCGTAACAGAGTTATCAGGTATGTACTAGTCTTGTATAATTAAAGTGCTCAACCGATATCGCGGGTAGCTAATCCGTTGTTTCCATGCACTAAGGAAGTTTGTACCAAAGCTGACGATTAAGTATAGTAGAGGCAGAGCCTTCAGCCATTTTGTTTTGCGGACATTCGTCATCGCGGCTTTGCCTCCCCCGTGTCCTCTCGGGATCACGGTCAGATAGGCTGATATTGTACCTCCGTGCACCTCCAGTGTCACGAGGCGGAGTTTGTCAAACTCCAGTAGATCTACCCAACATCCCCTCGCTTTACAATTAATGGCACAACTAAGTTGAGGACTTTTTCAGTTAAAAAGGCAATCCTTAGAAATCATGTGATATCATGTGGTTTAGACTTTAACCTACACTAGCCATATTAAAACGGTTTTCGTTTCAGAAAATAGTTTGTTAAGTTTCACAAGTGTTTCCCATAAACCACTTCAAGTTCATCAAGTAGATGCATAGCATTCTAAGTTTTCAGTTTCACCAAGTGGTGCATAGCACTCGTAAAGTTGTCAGCATTGTTTTCCATTAAGTTATTCAGTGTGTCCCAAACGGGCTCACAGTAAACGGGTTAGTGACACTCACCTTTGGTTGCACTGCTACACTTGTTATAGAATCCAAGTTTTGCTTAACGAAGACCTATGAACACGTTTAGGTCTTAAGTATTAGTTTGGTGTCTAATCTTTACTTAACGTCACTATGGCCCATAACATAGTACGTTGAAACTATGACTCGACATACAGACACACGACACCGATGGTTGATCATAAGCAAGGGTTCATATACATCAGAAGTCAAAGCATGTATCATCATGGCATAATCAGGTAAGTCATGGCATAACATTCAAGCAAATTGTACAAGTTTGGATTTTGGTCTCAGTTTCGCTAGCAGTTTCGCTAGGCAGTTTCGCTGTGTGCACGGGCAGCACTTTCGCTAGGCAATACCCGATGACACAGGTTTGCTAGGCTAGTTTCGCTCGAAACTGTTGGCACAGTTTCGCTAGCCTAGTTTCGCCCGAAACTGGTTTGAACTTTCGTTCAGGGAATTTCGCTCGATAGATTCGCTCGATAGATTCGCTCGAGCTGGTCTGGTTGGTTTACCCGGCGACACTGCAGTTTCGCTGCATAGTGTCGCTGGAAGGAGATATACATAGTTTCGCTACATAGTTTCGCCCAGAGAACAGTACAGTTTCGCTGGTCGCGAAAAACACATAAATCAGCCTAAAAATCAATCTAACAGCTTCCATATTACATGCAATTCATTTTCTAGCATACATAACCATTTACCAACATAAATCAGTAAGCTTTAACACCTTAAACATGCATTTTCATCATCAAATCACCAAAATACATTTAAAACCCTAAAATGACCTAAATAGCATAAATCTTTATCATGGATCAGTTTTACACGTAAAGTTATCAACTTTACGGTAGATCTAGCATTCCTAAGCATTCCTACAGAATATCTAACAATATCATGAAGGTTTAAGCATGCTTTATGAAGAAATACATAGAAAACACATAGAAATGGCATAAAGGAAGGTTTTGGGACTCACGATTCGATCAGGGAATCGAATGGATGTTGTCTTGAGGCCGAGATCTTGGTTTCTCTTGATGGTTTTCGGCTGACCAGATTTTCAGAGAAGAATGTGTGTGTTTTTGTGTAAATGAGGCAAATAGGAGAACTAGGGTTTATTAAGATTATTTATATCAGAGGCTAGTTTCGCTGGCAGTTTCGCTGGCCAGGCGAAACTAGCTCTGGTCACGTTTTGACTGATTAACTTAGCTGGCTACCGGGCGACACTACAGTTTCGCCCGGTAGTTTCGCTGGCTGCACAACTTAGGCAAATTTCACATAATCA
This sequence comes from Deinandra increscens subsp. villosa, assembly GCA_039602395.1. Lineage (NCBI taxonomy): Eukaryota > Viridiplantae > Streptophyta > Magnoliopsida > Asterales > Asteraceae > Deinandra > Deinandra increscens. Next base: position 82,784,275 of record JBCNJP010000027.1, on the reverse strand, counting down.
AGGAATTACAATTTGTCATGCTATTCATAATATTAAATCATGCGTTTAAATCACATTGCACATAATGACATCAATAAATGAACACATAACACATATGGGCGGGTTCAGTGATCAACCAAAGGACGTGGACGTATTCGGCCTAGTTATGCACTAGTTACTAAGTTAATACTTATAACGTAACTAACGGAATTGTCTAACGGAAGTAAACCTTGAAATTCTCGGATGTCACATCATCCCCTTGTAATTGGAATTTTCGTCCCGAAAATTATTCTTGCGTCGTAGCGTTTGCAGCCTCGGCTGTCGTCGCTGGGGAAAGAAAGCAAAAGTTTTAGGGTTGCCACATCCTCCTCCTGTTAAAGGAATTTTGGTCCCCAAAATTAAATCATACCTTGAGTTTCTGTGGACATGTGCTCGAACAAGTGAGGATACTTCTTCTTCATCTGATCCTCTCGTTCCCAGGTATATTCTGGTCCACGTTTTGAGTTCCATCGAACTTTGACGATCGGAATCTTGCTACGTTTGAGGGCTTTCTCCTCGCGTCCCATGATTTCTACTGGTTGCTCAATGAATCTCAAGTGTTCGTCAATTTCCAATTCCTCCAAAGGAATTATTTTGATGTCTTCAGCCAGACATTTCTTTAGGTTCGAAACGTGAAACACGTTGTGAACTCCACCGAGTTCAGCAGGGAGTTGTAATCGGTAGGCCACCGGGCCTACTTCCCCAATGATTTCGAAAGGACCGATGTAGCGAGGATTTAACTTTCCACGCTTTCCGAAGCGTATCACACCTTTCCAGGGAGATACCTTTAATAACACTTTGTCGCCTACCTCGAACTTCAAAGGTTTACGGCGTTTATCAGCATAGCTCTTTTGTCTGTCGCGTGCTGCGGCTATCCGCTTTCTGATCTGAATAATCCGTTCAGTTGTATCATGAATGAGCTCTAGTCCGGTGAGTCCCTTTTCACCCGTTTCGGCCCAACACACGGGCGATCTACATTTTCTGACATAAAGAGCTTCAAAAGGTGCTGCACCGATACTTGAGTGATAACTGTTGTTGTAGGAGAACTCCACCAACGGAAGGTGAGCTTCCCAGTCTTTACCGAAGTCGAGAACGCAAGCTCGGAGCATGTCTTCTAGGGTCTGAATAGTTCGTTCCGTCTGACCATCGGTCTGCGGGTGATAGGCTGTGCTCATATCCAGTCTGGTTCCCAGTGCTTCTTGCATTGATTGCCATAATCGGGAAGTGAATCGGGGATCTCTGTCAGAGATAATAGTCTTTGGCACCCCATGACGTGCCACGATTCGGTCGATATACAGCTTAGTCAATTTGTCCATATTGTCACTTTCTCTCATCGGGATAAAGTGTGCAGATTTGGTTAATCGATCAATGATAACCCAAATCGCATCTGGTCGATTCGATCGATGAGGTAATCCCGTTACAAAATCCATGGAGATATCCTCCCATTTCCATTCTGGGATCTTTGGTTGCTGTAATAGCCCAGAAGGCTTTTGGTATTCAATATTCACTCTTGAGCATGTTAAACACTTAGCCACATATCGCGCGATGTCGGCTTTCATATTCGGCCACCAATACAAACCCTTCAAATCTTGGTACATTTTATCCGATCCAGGGTGCACCGAATACCTTGATTTGTGAGCCTCGTCCATCACGAGCTCACGGAGATTTCCAAGTAAAGGAACCCAAATTCTGTCATTATAATACCTGAGTCCGTCGGACCTAACTTCAGAGTTACCGTCTACACCACGCAGTGCTTCAGCTGCGAAGTTTTTTTCCTTTAGAGCTTCTTGTTGGGCATCGCGGATCCGATCCGGCAATCCCGTGTGAATGGTAAGTTGTAGCGCTCGTACTCGTCGTGGCTTTTCGTATTCCTTCCGACTTAAGGCATCAGCCACAACATTGGCTTTTCCCGGGTGATACTTAATTGCTAAGTCATAGTCATTTAGTAGCTCGACCCACCGTCGTTGTCGCATGTTAAGATCCTTCTGATTAAAGATGTGTTGTAAGCTTTTGTGGTCGGTAAATATTGTGCACTTTGTTCCGTAGAGGTAATGTCTCCAAATCTTGAGTGCATGAACAACGACTCCCATTTCCAAATCATGCGTCGTATAATTCTTCTCAGTGTCCTTCAGTTGCCTGGACCACAAAGTCGTCAATCCCATCGGGTAACGCGAGAATTGGATCCGAACATAACATATCTTTAAGAGTTTGAAACACACGTTCTTCTTTTTCACCCCATCTGTATTGCACTCCTTTGTGCGTTAAAGCCGTTAAGGGTTGAGCCAACTGCGAGAAACCCTTAATGAACCTTCGGTAATATCTGGCAAGTCCCAAAAATTGTCGGATTTCAGTCGGCGCTCTTGGGGTAGGCCAATCTTTGATAGCTTCCACTTTGGCTGGGTCGACATGAATCCCATTCTGATCAACAATGTGCCCAAGAAACTGGACTTCGCGAATCCAAAAATCGCATTTCGAAAACTTGGCGTAAAGCTGTTCCTTGCGGAGCAATTCCAAAATAAGTCGCAGGTGCTCCTCGTGTTCTTCCTTCGTCTTGGAGTAGATCAAAATATCATCAATGAAAACGATCACAAACTTATCGAGGTACGGCTTGCACACTCGATTCATCAGATCCATAAATACAGCAGGCGCATTGGTTAGCCCAAACGGCATAACCAGGAATTCGTAGTGGCCATACCGAGTTCTGAAAGCAGTCTTGGGGACATCCTCATCTCGAACGCGAAGCTGGTGATATCCAGACCATAGATCAATCTTTGAGAAGTAACTTGAGCCTTGCAGCTGGTCGAAGAGATCGTCGATTCGAGGAAGTGGATACCGATTCTTAATCGTAACTTTGTTAAGCTCTCGGTAGTCAATACACATTCGGAACGTTCCATCCTTCTTCTTAACAAACAATACCGGAGCTCCCCACGGAGACGAACTTGGACGAATGAACCCTTTGTCGAGTAGCTCTTGAAGTTGTGAGGAGAGTTCGTTGAGTTCACTTACCGCCAAACGATAAGGTGCACGTGCAATCGGAGACGCTCCAGGAACTAAGTCGATTCCAAACTCTACTTGTCGAAATGGAGGCAAACCAGGCAGATCTTCAGGAAATACATCGTGGAAGTCGCGGACTATCGGGTAGTCGTCGATTCTGCGCTCGGGAAGTGTCGAATCGGTGACGTTTGCAAGAATCGCGAAGTGACCTTTGCGAAGGCACTTTTGAGCTTTGAGAAACGAAATAATACCAGTTACCGTTCCACCTTTTTCACCTTGGACCGTTAGCACATTTCCTTCTTCGAGTGGAATTCGGACCACTTTTTCTTGACACAAAATTTCAGCTCGATTTTCAGATAACCAGTCCATTCCTACTATAACGTCAAAACTACCAATCGGAAAAGGCATAAGGTCGATTCCTAATGTATGGCCGGCTAGTTCTAACTTACAGTCCTTAACTATCTGAGTTGTATCATGGAGTTTACCATTAGCTAGCTCTACCACATACTTAGCGTCTAGGGCAATAGGTTTAGCATTAATCAATTTAGCAAATTTAGTGGAAATAAAGCTTCTTTCAGCACCAGAATCAAATAATACAGTAGCAAAGAAACCGTTAAGGATGAATTTACCGTTAATCACGTTGGCATCATTGCGAGCTTCACCTTGACCCATAACAAAAGCTCTTCCCCTGCCATTTCCACCATTACCATTACCATTCCCATTGCCATTACCTCCACCATTACCATTTCCACCGTTGTTTCCCTGATTACCATTCCCCTGTCTCCTCAACTGCGGGCAGTCCCTCTTTATGTGGCCTTGAGCACCACATTCATAGCAGTTCCCATTACCATTTACTCTGGGAGCTTAATTGTTGTTACGGTTCTGACCATTGTTGTTTCCATTGCCCCGGTTGTTTCCATAGTTGTTGTTGTGCCTTTGGTGGTTCTGTTGCTCAGGAAGAATCGCCCAACAGTCTTTTGCTTCATGGCTCCTCTTGCCACATCTTTCGCAGGTCAAAATTTTTCTGCAGGTACCGGTGTGATGCTTCCCACACTTGTTGCACTTGGGCAGGTTACCTTTGTAGTTACTTTGGCCATTTCCACCCTGGTGGTTGTTAACACTGTTGTTTCCAGATCTCTTGCTCTGACCCTGGGAGTTAAAGGATCTCCCCGTGTTGTTTCCAACACTCTGATTGTTCATTGAATTTTCAGGAGCTTCTCCTTCAGCTTTTCTTTTGCCACTCAAGGCAGTCTTTTCAGAAACTCTTGCAGGAAGTGTACCCCTCTCAACTTCCTGATCAGTTAACTTGTGAGCCAGACGGATGGCTTGTTGCACAGTGATTGGGTTGCTGGCAGTCACCAAACTCTTGATTTGGGGTACGAGACCCTCCAGATAACGCTCAATGCGCTTGAATTCAGCATCAACCATGGACGGACACAGTACCGCGTACTCGTGGTAACGCGCAGTGTACTCTTCGACCTCGGACCCAGACATTTTGGAGTTCAGAAATTCTCCCTCAAGCTTCTTGACTTGGTCCCGTGGGCAATACTCCTCCATTATCAGTTCCTTGAACGCTTCCCATTCCATGTTGTTAGCCGCATTTACCCCGACCATTTGAATTTCAGCGTTCCACCAGGAGAGAGCAGCTCCTTCGAATGTACCAGTCGCAAATTTCACCTTGTTCTCAGCCGGGCAGTTACACATGGAGAAGACCTTTTCAGACTTCTCGATCCACCTGAGGAGTCCCACCGCTCCTTCCTCGCCGGAGAACGTCATCGGCTTGCAGTCCATGAAAGTCTTGAATGTGCAGTGATGAACGTTTCCTGATGCAATTAATAGTTCGGGTTTCAAATTTAAACAGGTCAAAATATATATATCGCCTTGTGCCTTAACCGGCATAACAATTACCATGCGCGGCAATTGTAGCTTGCACGGCGGCCACGGCGGCTTGCACATGCTCGTTGATCATTGCTTGCAGTTGTGCAGGCGTCAGGTTGATGTTATTCCTTCCCGCTCTTCCAGACATTTTGCTGAACAGTTAAAGTAGCCAGTGTTCAGTAACAATTATATTCTATACATATCCCATAATATGTATATTAGCAATTTCCCGTTATCCCTCTATTAGTCCAGAAAATTTTTGTGCAAAATCGAGGCGTCGTCGAAAAACGTCGTAAGTCGTAAGTAGCTATCGTCGAAAGTCGGCTTTCCCATAAAAGTCACCGTCGGCGTAGTCATCGTAGCAGAAATCAGGACGTCGCGTGTAGCATCGTTTCGTTGTCGCTTTCCCCAGAGTAGTGCGTGTATTATCGTTCGCATTTCGTATTTGTGTGTGAAATCTTCCTAAGGCTTTTCCGTTAGACTACTTAGACACGGTCTCAATATATATCTACATATAGATATCTACATATGGAGTATTTACTTACACAGTGGAGCGAGTATCCCAGGTTGGCACGTAAAAATTTTGTTTTGGGAATTTGTTTGTTCGTTTGTAACTAAGGTTTCAAGTTGCAGTTTCCAAATCGTTTTTCAAAATGATTCCAGTTCTCTGCAACTTATGGCTCTGATACCAATCTGTCACACCCCCAAATAACCACTAACGGAGTTTATACCGTTAAGGGGTGCGACTAGACCAGGACCACAACCATTAGTTACAAATACTAAACGAATCAGAGTAAAGTCCAAATATTAAATAATAAAAACAGTTTTAACAGTACGCAGCGGAATAAAAACAATAGTATCTTAGCACTAGCCACGTGCTTTACAAATCATTGTTTCAAATCAAAATTCCCAGTTAGTTTAATGAAAGTAAAAGTCTTCACGTGCCATGCCAACCTTCAATGGATACTCTTCAACGATCTGCAAAAGTGAAAACTACACAAGTGTCAACCTAACGGTTGGTGAGTTCACAGTGGGCATGTCATGCATTGGCCCGGTCTCATAATCATATTTGTGTCAACATATGTATTCGTAATATTTGTTTGTGAAAAGCAATGCTCAGTTATATACGCCAATTTATAAACATTTGTTATTTAGTAGAGTTATAGTCCGTAACAGAGTTATCAGGTATGTACTAGTCTTGTATAATTAAAGTGCTCAACCGATATCGCGGGTAGCTAATCCGTTGTTTCCATGCACTAAGGAAGTTTGTACCAAAGCTGACGATTAAGTATAGTAGAGGCAGAGCCTTCAGCCATTTTGTTTTGCGGACATTCGTCATCGCGGCTTTGCCTCCCCCGTGTCCTCTCGGGATCACGGTCAGATAGGCTGATATTGTACCTCCGTGCACCTCCAGTGTCATGAGGCGGAGTTTGTCAAACTCCAGTAGATCTACCCAACATCCCCTCGCTTTACAATTAATGGCACAACTAAGTTGAGGACTTTTTTAGTTAAAAAGGCAATCCTTAGAAATCATGTGATATCATGTGGTTTAGACTTTAACCTACACTCGCCATATTAAAACGGTTTTCGTTTCAGAAAATAGTTTGTTAAGTTTCACAAGTGTTTCCCATAAAACACTTCAAGTTCATCAAGTAGATGCATAGCATTCTAAGTTTTCAGTTTCACCAAGTGGTGCATAGCACTCGTAAAGTTGTCAGCATTGTTTTCCATTAAGTTATTCAGTGTGTCCCAAACGGGCTCACAGTAAACGGGTTAGTGACACTCACCTTTGGTTGCACTGCTACACTTGTTATATAATCCAAGTTTTGCTTAACGAAGACCTATGAACACGTTTAGGTCTTAAGTATTAGTTTGGTGTCTAATCTTTACTTAACGTCACTATGGCCCATAACATAGTACGTTGAAACTATGACTCGACATACAGACACACGACACCGATGGTTGATCATAAGCAAGGGTTCATATACATCAGAAGTCAAAGCATGTATCATCATGGCATAATCAGGTAAGTCATGGCATAACATTCAAGCAAATTGCACAAGTTTGGATTTTGGTCTCAGTTTCGCTAGCAGTTTCGCTAGGCAGTTTCGCTGTGTGCACGGGCAGCACTTTCGCTAGGCAATACCCGATGACACAGTTTCGCTAGGCTAGTTTCGCTCGAAACTGTTGGCACAGTTTCGCTAGCCTAGTTTCGCCCGAAACTGGTTTGAACTTTCGTTCAGGGAATTTCGCTCGATAGATTCGCTCGAGCTGGTCTGGTTGGTTTACCCCGGCGACACTGCAGTTTCGCTGCATAGTGTCGCTGGAAGGAGATATACATAGTTTCGCTACATAGTTTCGCCCAGAGAACAGTACAGTTTCGCTGGTCGCGAAAAACACATAAATCAGCCTAAAAATCAATCTAACAGCTTCCATATTACATGCAATTCATTATCTAGCATACATAACCATTTACCAACATAAATCAGTAAGCTTTAACACCTTAAACATGCATTTTCATCATCAAATCACCAAAATACATTTAAAACCCTAAAATGACCTAAATAGCATAAATCTTTATCATGGATCAGTTTTACACGTAAAGTTATCAACTTTATGGTAGATCTAGCATTCCTAAGCATTCCTACAGAATATCTAACAATATCATGAAGGTTTAAGCATGCTTTATGAAGAAATACATAGAAAACACATAGAAATGGCATAAAGGAAGGTTTTGGGACTCACGATTCGATCAGGGAATCGAATGGATGTTGTCTTGAGGCCGAGATCTTGGTTTCTCTTGATGGTTTTCGGCTGACCAGATTTTCAGAGAAGAATGTGTGTGTTTTTGTGTAAATGAGGCAAATAGGAGAACTAGGGTTTATTAAGATTATTTATATCAGAGGCTAGTTTCGCTGGAAGTTTCGCTGGCCAGGCGAAACTAGCTCTGGTCACGTTTTGACTGATTAACTTAGCTGGCTACCGGGCGACACTACAGTTTCGCCCGGTAGTTTCGCTGGCTGCAGAACTTAGGCAAATTTCACATAATCAAGGAATTACAATTTGTCATGCTATTCATAATATTAAATCATGCGTTTAAATCACATTGCACATAATGACATCAATAAATGAACACATAACACATATGGGCGGGTTCGGTGATCAACCAAAGGACGTGGACGTATTCGGCCTAGTTATGCACTAGTTACTAAGTTAATACTTATAACGTAACTAACGGAATTGTCTAACGGAAGTAAACCTTGAAATTCTCGGATGTCACAAATATGCTCTAACAAACTCCCCCTTAACATGTAGTGTATCTATGTATCCATCTATTTTCTCTCCCTTAAAATGAAAACTCTATTTTTGGATTTTCATTTTAACAAACACACAAAGACACTATTTTTGGTTTTTCAAAATTTTCCCCCAAACTACACACGAAATGTAAAAGAAAGAAAATTGACCAACCGATACTGATACCTTTCAGTTTATAGCTTTCAGAAAAAACTTTCAGTTTCTGTAAAATGAAACATTCAATTTAAGTTAAGCAGGAGACTCCACTACCAGTAACTGCTCGAAGCTAGAACTTCATAATCACCGACAGGTCTTCCTGAAGTACCTAAACACTGGATTTAAATGATTAGTATTCAAAGGACCCGAAGCACATAGCTTCTGGTCGACCAGTGTCTTCCACAAATTAGTTGCAGTGTTGGTGACCACTTTAGGTCGCCACTACATTTTTGATTTTGCTGTTTTTAATGGTTTATTTCTAGTTGATGAACTATCCACACTTGAATCATATTTAAAAACTGTTTCTTTGGAGATTTGGAAGATGTGGATGTGGACTCACTTAAAACTCTGCCAGATAAATCTATGAATGTGGTAGATTTATCAGAAAATGATTTCTTAGCAATTTCAGGACAATTTTGTGCCATGTGGCCTTTTCGGCGACATTGATAGCACAACCGGTAAGAACGTTTTGGTTTCTTTTTGTCTTGAAAGGCATGACACATCTCATAAGAATCAAAATTATCATAAAAATCATCAAATGTTTGAAACCGATTTTTGTGCACCCATTTAGATGTTGGACTTCGAGGAGTAAAATTTGATCCGGAAGAAGAAGACTCTTTGAAAAGTTGTCCAACTCGTGAATGACTTTCACAAGACTTCTTCTTTTGTTGTTTACACCTGAACCCTTTTTCCATTGTGGACATAAAAACCTATGCTAAATGATAAATCTAATCCAGATTAGTATCCTTCTTTTCTTTAAGAAACTACTTTGGTACATTCTTCTGGGCTTGGTTTTCAACTTTCTGGTTTTTACTACCCAAACTGTAATGTTTGTAACCGGGTAATTTTGACAACTCAACTCGAGATTTAGTAGAACCAGTTTGAGCCATCTGGGTAAATTTAGCTTTAATACCCTTTAAGTTGTTAACTTCAACTAACTCAGTAGCCAATTTTTCTTCAAACACCATCTTCTCATCTTTCTCAACAATCTTTTCAACAAACATTGTTTTATCATCTAAAACAATTCCACCCGATACAAAGTTAACCGATGTAGGAACACCATTTGTCTGATTCTCCACTTTCTTTTTAGATGACTTTGACTTCTTCTTGTCTGATTTTTCAGTAGCAAATTCAGAATAATCTCTATTTGCATCTGAAGATTTGACATCAGCGACAGGATCGGTTTGAATCACCGGAGGTGGTAATTGATTGAATTCTTCTCCTCCAAAAACTTTCTTGAAATTCTCATTTTTGAACAAATAACTCGTGAAAGAATGTGAATTCTTCAGATTATTTAATTGCCTGTTAAGATCAAAAACCTCAACATTTAAATCTTATATCTTCTTCTGAGCTTCACCCAAAGCCTTTTCTAAATCGATTAACTGTTCTGAAGCTCTGTTAGACAAAAACTTCTCTTGTCGTATCTGATCATGTGCATCATACACTTCTTGTGTAATTTTCTTCACCCTTTCCTCATGAATCTCAATATTTCTTGTCAACAACTTGTTGTCATGTGTCAAGGTTGTGACTTTATCGAGTAATTTTGAATGTTCCATTTGACGATCATTTTCCTTAGTAGTAAATTCATCATGCGCTTTCTGAAGATCATCATACAATTGCTGAAGCGAATTATCAGGACCGATTTCACATCAAGAATCATGACTTTGAGCTCGAACGAGGTTCGGATTCGAAAACCCCGAGAGAAGATGAAGATGATGGAGAAGAATCTAGGATAATCATAAACAAGAAGAAAGATGATAATCAAGTCGAATGATTTCAATATAAAAATCATGACAACACTCTCTCTCTAGAAACCATGACTCACTATACAAGAAATCATCATCTCTACATTTGGAGAGCCTTTATTTTCTTGTAATGGGCACCCTCACTATATATAGTGAGGGTGACTAACAACATAAAAACATAACAAATGAACAAAATTACAAGTAAAGATAAATAACATAAACTGTTAATTAAATCACAGTTGATTTAATTAATACGAAGCTTGACTCGTTCGAACCGATCTTCCATTGACTTTTACGTTGACCGTTGACCCGAACAGTTGACTTTTCCAGAAAACGGTCTTCGGTCCAATCTCGCAAGCTTCGATCATCACAACCCAGTCTCTGAATCAATTCATATGGATTCTTCAGTCAAATGCTTCGGTAAACAGATTTGATGGCGTCAGTCACATAGATTTTAGTTCCAAAATATTCCCCTTTGACTGATGCTTTCAAATCTGTTTAATTGCTGAAGAACCGCTCTGCCGTACATCTTCAACGAATAACTGATAAACCCGAAGCAACTTGTCATAGAAATTTGCCTTCTGAATAAGCTTCTTCTGTTCTTGTTTCTCCAGACGAGAGCCAAGTGTTCCGCTCACTCGGTTCACACGATCGGGTACAATACTGAGAAAATGCTGAACATCGAAGTCAAAACCGTAACAAACCGAATCTGATAAACCAGTCAATCATCGAACATGCTCTAACTCCGGATAATCGACCCGATAATCCAGTTCCATAATAATTTATTCTATTTCTCTAAATCTCTCCAAAAACATCCAGGCGGAAGCGTAAAATCAGATGCGGAGAGTCGAACCGTCGTGATCGGTTGCCTAGAGAAGCCGGATAAAAAATCTTGAAGTCGGACAATCTTGCGAAAAACCAGAAGTCGGATGCTGACAGTAGTGAATGATCTGCGTGACAGAGGTTGGATGCGAAAATAAAGATAAGTGTCAAATCGGAGAAAATATGAGATCTCGAGTGAAAAATATTCATAACCGGAGTCTTCGTAATTTTGGGTGAAGAAAAATGAGCTCGGAAAAATATTCCGTGAAGATTTCTGAGAAAAACGGGCGAAAACGAGTTCATCTGAAAAATTTCATCAATTTTCATCAAAGAACGGCTTCTCGAGAGATTTAACGGATAATTCCAATAATTAACTGAGATTCCAGTTAATCCGGTTAGGTGACATCGGCGCTGCATCAGCTAGAAATAAAAACTATGAGACATAACGAGAAAGCTGCATAATTAACCGGCTAAAGAAGCTAACCCATCAGTGGTCGATAGCAAACGTGCGCGTGGCGTCAATAAACGAGAACCCCAATAAATAAATCGGAATTAAATCCTTGTCCAATAAAAAATTTCGCAATTCCGTTCGGGCGTTATCTCGTAAGTCTTGTTGAGAGACTGATAAGAAACTACCCGTATTTAACGAAATATGCTCAAAAAATAATTTGTCAATTAAATTCTCAAAAGAAAGCACAATTCGTGTGCTTGAGAATTAACCAATCAGAATGGAGATCCTCAAATAATCGACGGCCAGAAAAAGGTTGATCCAAGGGCTAGGATCATGATCCTTGTCAAAGGAAACCAGCCAATAAGATTTCACTATTGAAAGACCATGATCCCCGTGAGTTAGCTTCTGCCCAATCAGAATTGGTCTTTAACATGATCCAACGGTGATAATTAATGAGAATCCATGGTGGAGATTGTGATCCGTGTGAGGTGGGATAGAACCAATCAGAATGCGCCAGCATTGAGGCCATTAACGGCTCCTTTAGAGACAGCTGGGTCCCACCAGTTTCTTTTTCCCAATCACCAGTTGACAGCCGAAAAAGGAAGGCGCATCAGACAAGCCTTTCAACGGCATTCTCCTTTTAATGTTGGGCCCACGCGAATTCTTTCTGCCACCAATCAGAGATAAACAACGAAAAGGAATGTCGGACCAGGAGAGAGAAAGTAATTCTCTACGGACCAAGAACTCGAGGCCACATCATCGTCATCAACCCCAGGTCGTTGATCAGTCCCGAAACCCTAAAGAATCATCAGAAATTCGCAAAGTCACCGGAAAACCGTAAACTGACCATAACTCCACTAAAACTCAACGAAATTCTTCGAATTTTATACCGTTGGACTCGTGGCTTCATGCTCTACAACTCTAGACTTTCAAAAATCTCTGAAACGAACTCGAACGAAGACCAAGAAAACAAGTTCGCTAACCTCGAATCAAGTCCGCTAAGACGATTTGAAGTCCGCTAAGCTTACAGAGAAGTTCGCTAAGCACTGAAGTTCGTTAAGGACAACCAAACAAGTCCGCTAGGGGTTGCCATAAACAAGTCCGCTAGGAACAAGATCGAGAAGTCCGCTAACGTTTAAGAAGTTCGCTAAGACTCAACTAAGTTCGCTAGGGCAATCTGCAAACCTTCAAAAACTTGAATAAATCTGAAAATCGATGAACACGAAGAACACTTCTTTGGTGAACTCGAATCTACCCAAAAACGTAAGGAGAACCCGTAATGATGCACGAAATGAGAAGCTAAACCATTCACAAGACTATTGTGGCCACCAACAACCCATAAACAGTAGCAAATCGGATCAAAACAGTCCTCAAATTCTGGAAATCTTCAAGAACATGAAGAACACCATGAAACACGCACTAGTGTGTGTTTTTCTAGATCTGCCCAAACGGTTGAGATTCAGACGAAATGGATGCTTCCAATGGATCCGGAATGCGATTTCCACTAAGAATCATACCTCACTTCATCCGAAAACATGAAGAATCGCCCAGAAAACGAAGAATCAAGCTCCAAAATCTTCAAAAAACCCCAAATACGGGAAAAACTCAACAGTTACGAAAAACAGCTCGGATCTTCATTTTTCTCACAGATTTGAACAAGTTGAAGATAAAAATCATCAAGATAGACTCCATGAACAATAACCTAACATCTAACAACATCAGATCTGTCCAGAATCCATCAAAAATGAAGAAAAATGAGAAAAAGTCTCAAAAGTGGGTTTTCTCATCTTCACTCAATCAAGCTCAAAATCAGATTCGAGTGACCAAATTCACGGTGAGATGAAATCTGATCGGTTATCCACTCTGATACCATTTGTCAGGACCGATTTCACATCAAGAATTATGACTTTGAGCTCGAGCGAGGTTTGGATTCGAAAACCCCGAGAGAAGATGAAGATGATGGCTCAAATTTATCAACTAGATGAGAAGATCTAGAAATCAAATCTGGCATCTTTTCATTTTCACAATGCCTGATGTTATCAAATTCTTTCTTCAAAACGTTTTCTTGAATCTGCTGATATTGCTCAATCTCTTCACATTTTTCTTTAATAGCATCCCATAATTGTTTAGAAATTGGGAATTTTTTAAACTAATGTATCAATTCCTCGGGTAACGCCTTTGTAAGAAAACTATAAGTCTTCGTTTCTCTTGCAAAACTCTTCTTTTCTTCAAAATCAAAATTACTTATCATCTTTGGCATTGTAGCACTTAGCATTGGATATTCATACTATTTTTCAATCGGAATCCAACCATCAACATGTTGAGAAATTACATACGATTTAAATTGTTTCTTCCAGTTATGGTAATCCTCCAATCTGAGCAACTTAGAAACATTCTGTGTTGTTCCTATTTCATTATCATAACTCATCATGGGTTGCGTTGAAGTTTGAGCAGTGAAAATGCTTGAATATCGCTCATTTTAAAGTTAAAAAATCGAATGTCAAAACTTCGAACTCAAAAATGAAGGTCTTCCAAGCGGATTTTTGGGTTCAAACCGGAGGGTACTGCCCGTTAGGCTAGTAAAAGTATAGATCTCGTCGAGATGAACATTTTGCCTGGTATTAGCTCCCGTAACTCTTAACGGTTCTCAAGTTACGTCAGTTTTAGTTAAGACCATTATTATGCCAGCGTACCAAAAACTTCTCAACGTACCAATCTACGTACCAGACCAAATCAACGGACGAAACCAATTCAGCGTACTAGTCGCGGACCAGAAATATCAGCATACCAAATCAAGCGGCGTACCAATTTGGTACGGCGTAACTGCCTGCGTACCAGAAAATAACCGCTCCGGACCACTGTTGAAGATTATCTTCCGTACCAGAAACCTATGAAGATTGCCTAGCATACCATTATGTTCAACCGGCATACCAAAATCTTCAACCAGCGTACCAGCAGCGTACCATGCTGAACTCGACCGATTTTTCGAATTTTTAACCTTTTGGACTGGAATTTTGATCAGTGATATGCGAAAACACTCTAGGAACACTCAGATATCATTTTTATCCTTAGAAACACTCAGAATTGGGAAAAATTGATGAAAAACAAAGACAAGCCTAACTTTCTCTCACTAACAATTTCGAAAAACACCAAATCAAAGCAGTAGAGCAACCAAATGCTATGATACCAGTTGTAAAACCACGGAACAGATCTTACTACTACATGATTTGGTTAATCGAAGAACAAAAACGTAAATAAAGCTTGGCTTTATTGATTCACAAAGAGGTTACACTTGTAGAGAGAGAAACACACTCAATACACACAATTAAGAGATAGAGAAATGACAGAGCTTCTGAACTCTCTCTAACACGAACTATTTATAGTGCACAACATACTACTGACGGACCCATCCAACGTACCATTGGTACGCCCGTACCAATGGTACGGCGGACCAAGTGGTACGGACACCTTGGTAAGTTGCCACTAAGACTCACACAAACGCTCTAGTCTAGATACAATACACGAGACACAACATAGCATAGGAATATGCTCTAACACATATTTTCCTCAATGTCTCATTTTCTTCCAAAAGCTGACTATTAACCGTATTCGTAGTCTGACAATGTTTACACATTAAGGGAGCAACATTTGGTATGTGTGTCATGACATCGGTTAACTTTTCTGTTTTGCACAGTTCTTGAACAACTTTCCAAAGACTATGAGTAGACATGCAGGAACTCAGTTGATTGTAAATTGGACGTGATAATGCACTCTTCAACAAAGTGAATGCCTTGGTTTCTAATTTAAATCTGATTTTGGCATCCGATGAGAATTTTCTAAATAGCAACGGAGTACCAAGACTATTTGTAGGCCAATCAAACACGTTTTCCCGAAGTGTGAGAAAATCAGCAAAGTTATCATGTACATAAGCCTCAAATTCTTGTTTCCAGAACAAGTAATCTTCACAATGTAGCAGCTTAGGCACAACTTCAATCTTCTGAAATTATGGAACTAATTCATCTGATGATAATTGAAATGAAAGCATTGCTTGTTTATTAAATGTAAACACTATATTACTTTTGTAGTTTGCATAATCATCAGCCTCAGAATCAGATTCTGTCATGTATTCAAATTGTTGTGGTAGAGAAGACATATGAGCATATTTATCAGAATATTCAACAAACTTTCCCCAATCATATCCCTTTTCTTTGTCATATAGAGATGCAAACAATGCCTTAGCCTTTACTGATCTGCCATTCTTTTTATCTCCTTCTTTTGTGCATTCTCTAGCAAAATGTCCATAAGTTTTACACTTAAAACATTGCACCCGACTCTTATCTAATCCCAGTTTATTCTGCCCAAATTGAACAGTTTTCTGCCCCGTCTTCTTAATGTAGTTCTTGACTCGTCATGTCAACATAGAAAACTACCAATTTATGTCCATATATTCAAGATTAATACATTGATTTGATCAAAATATATTCATTGGCCAGTTCAACATTGTCAGCACTACCCGTCAAAACCCCATATCCAACGGTAATTAAACCAGAAACCAATGCCACATATTGATCATGTGTAGTAGCAGACAAACCAGATTGACTTGGAGTAACCAGAACGTGCACATGACACCCTCTAGATGATTCAAAATTAATTCCAGCTACAAACGCAGTAGGTGGTGCAGTAGAAGGAATCACACTTGGTTTCTTTGTACCGATGGGTGAAGAACTTTCTCCATGATATACTGCTGGATTTTGAACTGAATTCGTCATAGATTTATTAATTGACATCTCAAGTTCATGAGCTTGTAATTGTTCAACCAAATTGTTGAAAGTCATATTTGGATAATCCTTATCCTTATGAGAATCAAAACAAAGTTTTCCCATTTTTCAGGTAAGGCTTCCAACAACTTTTCCTTTTTCTCAGCAACATCTTTGACAACTGAAACTAACGCCGGTTCACTAAGAAGATGTGAAAATCAAGTGATCAAGTCCGAAACACTCTCATTTGGATAATGATTGAAGTTTTCAAAATCTCTCTTGAGAACCTTTTGCTTACTCTTCTTGTATTGCTTATTTCCCTCACAACGTTTAACCAATGCATCCCATAACTCGTTTGCAGAAAAACAATCACTAAATTGATGTAAGAGTTCCTTTGGTAATGACATTGTTAAAATACCATAAGCTTTCTGATCTGCTTGATATTTGGTTTTTTTATCAGGTGTAAGACTACGATGAAGCTTCGGTTGACCATTTGCTTATAATGGATATTTGTACTCTTCTTCGATTGGGATCCAGATATCAATGTCATTAGTACCAAGATACGCCTCAAACCGTTTACGCTATGATGAGAAATCTTCAACCTTCAACAACTTAAGAACTTTCTAGCTTGTTCCATTCTCGTTGTTAAAGTTGAGTAAAGCTTGCACTTGTGATTGAACGGCGGACCATTTTTAATCAAAATATAACACTTCAAAAACTTCAAATGCAAAAAATGAAAGTCTTAGAATTGGATTTTGGGGGTCGAAATGGACGGTACTGGCCTTAAGGTGAGTAAAAGTGTAGATCTCTCCGAGACGGTCGTTTGGCCTGGTACTAGATCCCGTATCTCTTAACGGATCTCACGTTACATAAGTTTTAGTGAAACAACCAAAAAATCTTGATCTAAGAATTGAGTTGCAAACTGTTACACGAACAGGCACGAAGTGGTGCAAACTGGCACAAACTAAGATGCGAACTCGGCTGAGAAGTGAGTTACGAAGTGATCCGAACTAAGTTTCCATGAAGTGATCCGAACTAAATATTTCCAAGGTGATCCGAACTGAAATCTCATGAAGTGACCCAAACTGAAACCTCTCGAAGTCACCCCAACTGAAACGGAATGACACGAACTGGAACGAAGTGACACTTCGTGGCAGTTATTCACCCGAAGGCACACTTTTTGACGGTTACAAATGCGAAGTGACTGTTCTAGACCCGAACGACGAAGTGGAACATTTTTGGATCAACTAACAACATATTGATTCACAAGCATGGTGAATGGGGGATCTATCGAGATATCTTTCACAAGTGGTTCAGTTGACGCAATCCTGTTCCTTCCATGCCTACCCTACCTCAACTAACAACAGATTCAAAGAGTTTGAAGATCGGATATAGCACACGTGAAGGGGGAGTTTGTTAGTGCATAGATTGTGTGACGTGTGTTGTATTCTAGTTAGTGTCGTTAGTTGATATAGTTAGTATAGTTACATCATGTCCTTGGGTAGATTGTGTAATTCATGGATTCTTGAGGGTCTTATATGTGAGAAATGAAATCTCACATATAAATCATTGTGTTGTCAACGAACCAGCATGCGAAGTGGAGTTTGGAGCCAACGAAGTGAAAGTCTGCGAAGTGTTGCATAAACCTGTGGTTCGTCGCAATGAACCGGATCTGACATACATATAGATTTGAGCTCTTGAACAAGGTAACTAAGAACACACCATTTTTCTCAGATTCATTATTATAGAGAGGGGAGTTTTTCATCTTGAATTTCTAAGAGATTCATTGTTAGGATCATGATTAGATGCTGTTAATGAGTGTATTCATGTAATCGTTGATCCGATTTGAGCTATAAACTGAGTTTTATTTACTTTTTTTTGTTCTTGAGTTTTGGTTAACTTTTGATCTAAAATTCTGTGTACAAATTACTACATCGGGACAAAACGAGTTTACATTCACTCAAAGTTATGACAAATGACCAAGCTATGAACACTATATACTAGTTGCTGACCAACGAACTGGCAGAGCAACGAACCTGTGGTTCGTTGCTAGTTCGCTACAGCTTCGTTGGTCAGTTCGTTGATTTTTATATCACACCTCACTAATTCTACCAACTAACATGTTCTATCTAGATATATCTCACGAGACACTCAAGTTATGCTCTAACAGACTCCCCCTTAATGTGTGATGTATCTGCTTTATAACTTGTAGTATCTCATCTTCAACAATCCTGTATTTGATCTTCAATCTTGAATCTCGTTGTTAGTTATAGAGCTTGGATGGCTGGAACATGAGTAAGTCAACCGAGCCACTTGAGAAATATCCTTCATTAACTCCCCCTTTCACCATGCTTGTGAGTTAACACTTTAACCTGCAATTTCAGAAGACAGAAATGCAATTTTTCTATTTTCAAGCCAACATAATTTAATCTTGGGCAAATATCTCCTTAGGAGAACCAAAATATTTTGAAATCATTAATCATTTTTGTAATTTATTGTATCCCGTGTCAATCAGATCGAAAACAAAACAGAAATAAAATCTTTTTGGATTTTACAAACTTTATATCAAAACACACATAAAATCTTTTTGAATTTTTGGAAGTTCATATCAAAACATACCAAAAATCTTTTTGTTTTTTCTGAATTAAAAATAGACAAGCAATACTGAATTAAACTCTATTTTTATTTTGTGAGAAAGATCATGATGTGAGATCATACCAGTCATAACGCATCTAGCGTGTTTCTATTTCGGCCTTAATCAGTAAGCAAGCCAAGTTGATCGCAAATACAATATTTATGTTTATTTTAGCATGAACCAATCATATTTATCATTTTCAGATATGATTAAGGTAATATTATCATGCACTGACAACCCGGCCCCCACTCTATTAGATATACCAACAAGATCATGTTTTATAACATTGAAACAACTTTATTAGAGATTTAATCATCCTTGATGAGTCATGCAAAAATAAAGCAGAGCCTCAAACACCTTGCAATCAGGTCGATCTTGTGGACACGCAGAGAAAGCCCAAGTATTTAAGAAAACAAATAAAAAAAATAAAATGAAGTGTTCGAGACTTTCACTCTCAGGTCGACCTTGTGAGTACGCAGGGAGAGTCCAATGTCTGAACAAAAATCCAAATGACTCCCTAGTTGGTGAATTTTTCGATACGCAGATATAGTCCAACCATCTGGTCATAGATTATTAAAGAAAACGAAACAAATTAATTCTTGTAAAGAATTAGGCTTTTCATGGCCTTGCGTGGAAAGTATAGTAAACTCATCCTTGATAGCATTAAGATCATTCTTATTTGCAAGCAAGGATCCATCAATTGCTATTTCTGAAGATTTTTGACCATTCGCTTTGCTCTCATTGCCATCAACCACCTTTTCTCTAGCTAAGAAAGTAGAATTTGAATCAAACTTTGGTGCTTTGCTAAGATCAAATACTTCTTCATCCTTCTTCTTAGACTTTGACTTCTTCTTCTTCTCTGAAATAGGATCAACAAACTGTTGGAACTAAATTTTTGTGTGACTGACGCCATCAAATCTGTTTACCGAAGCATTCGACTGAAGAATCCATGTGAATTGATTTAGATACTGGGTTGTGATGCTCGAGGCTTGCGAGCTTGGACTGAAGACCGTTTTCTAGAAAAGTCAACCGTTCGGGTCAACGGTCAATGTAAAAGTCAATGGAAGATCGGTTCGAGCGAGTCAAGCTTCGGATTAATTAAATCAACTTTGATTTAATTAATATTTATGTTATTTGATTTACTTGTAATTTTGTTCATTTTGTTATTTTTTCTGTTGTCAGTCACCCTCACTATATATAGTGAGGGTGCCCATTCCAAAAAAAGAGTCTCCAAATGTGGAGATGATGATTTTCTTGTAGAGTGTGAGATTTCCATTTTAGAGAGAGTGAGTCATGGATTACTAGAGAGAGAGTGTTGTCATGATTTCTTGATTGTAATCATTCGATTAATGAAACCATTCGACTTGTTCATCATCTTTTCTTATGTTTGATTATCCTAGATTCATCTCATGATCATCATCTTCTTTCGGGTTTTCTCATCCGAACCTATGTTCTTGCTCAAGATCGGGATTCTTGATGTGAAAATTGGTCCTGAAAAATGGTATCAGAACAGGTACCAATCAGATTCATCTCACCGTGAATCTGGTCACTCGAATCTGTGATTTTGAGCTTGAATGTGGTAAAGATGAGAAAACCCACTTTTGAGACGTTTTCTCAATTTTCTTCAGTTTTTTTATGGATTCTGGACAGATCTGATGTTGTTAGATGTTAGGTTATTGTTCATGGAGTCTATCTTGATGATTTTTATCTTCTACATTTTCAAATCTGTGGAGAAAAATGATGATCCGAAGCTGTTTTTCGTAACTGTTGAGTTTTTCCCGTTTTTGAGGTTTTTAAAGATTTTTTAGATTGATTCTGAGTTTTCTGGGCTATTCTTCATGTTTTTGGATGAAATGAGGTATGATTCTTAGTGGAAAACGTGTTCCGGATCCATTGGAAGCATCTGTTTCGTCTGAATCTCAACTGTTTGGGCAGATCTGGAAAAACACACACTAGTGTGTGTTTCATGGTGTTCTTCGTGTTCTTGAAGATTTCCAGATTTTGGAGACTGATTTGATCCGAGTTGCTGCTGTTTATGTGTTGTTGGTGGACACAACATTGTCATGGATGGTTTAGCTTCACATCGTGCATCATAACGGGTTTTCCTTTCGTTTCTGGACATAATCAAGTTCATCAAGTAAGGGTTTCTCTTTGTTCATCATTTTCCAGATTTATTTAACTGTTTGAAGATATGAAGATTGCCCTAGCGGACTTGTTGAGTTCTTAGCGAACTTCTCCTCTCCTTAGCGAACTTCCACTGTTCCTAGCGGACTTGTTGTCGTTTTAGCGGACTTGTTTAAGTATTATCGGACTTGTTTAAGTCTTAGCGGACTTGAGTCCTTAGTGGACTTCTGGTTGCTTTAGCGGACTTGTTTTCGTTAGCGGACTTGTTTTTTGGGTCTTCTTTCGAGACTGTTTCAAACAATTTTGAACGTCCAGGGTTTTAGAGGATGATCATACGAGTTCGTGGGTACCAAATTCATCGAAAATGGTTGAGTTTTGACGGAGATATGTGAGTTTTACGTTTTTACGGGAACTCACGTTTTTCAGGCTAGTGTTTCCGGTGGTTCTAGGGTTTCTAGGTGGACCGGACCATATGTGAGGATGACGATGACGTGGCAGGTACCTATTGGCCTGCTTGGAATTTTCTCTCTCCTGGTATGTCGTCAACTACCCGACATCCCTTTCTTGTTGTTGAGTTTTCACTGGTTAAAGGGAAAGGCTGTGGGACCCAGGAATTACTAAGAGCCGTTAAGGTTACCTTTTTATTGTCTCTCTCCTCACTTTGGCAGAATTCTCAAGGGACCCACTTGGGAGAAAAATCCATTGGAAATGGGCTGGTTTCCAGTCTCTAATTGGTTATTTTCAACATCACACGGATCCCTCTCTCACAGCCGTTAGATGCGTCACACATCAACTGTTGGATCTGTTTGTGTGTTTTCTCTGCTGAAATCTTATTGGCCAGCCGCCAATGACTTGGATCAAGCTTTACAACCATCGGATCCTCATCATTTCATCCGTTGGATCAGATTTGAGGCTCCATTTTCATTGGCTCATTTTTATTGACATGGATTGTGCTTCTTGTGGAGATTTTTGCCTCTAATTAAATATTTAGCATTTTCGTTAAATGCGGGCATTTTCTTATCGGTTTTTAACAAGACTTATAAGATGAAGCCTAACGGAATTGCGAAAATTTTTATTGGTCGAGGATTTATTCCGGATTTATTTATTGGGGTTCTCGTTTATTGACGTCACGTGCACGTTAGCTATCGACCACTGACGGGTTAGCTTTATTATCCGGTTAATTAAGAAGCTTTTTCCGTTATGTCTCACGATTTATTTTTAGCTGATGCAGCGCAGATGTCAACTAACCGGATTAACTGGAATCTCAGTTAATTATTGAAATTTATCCGTTAAATTTCTCGAGAAGCCGTTCCATGACGAAAATTGATGAAATTTTTCAGATTGAGCCGTTTTCACCAGTAATTCTCAAAAATCTACACGGGTTATATTTCCGAGCTCGTTTTTCTTTACCCAAAATTACGAAGACTCCGGTTATGATATTTATCTCTTGGGATCTCAGTTTTTCACAGATTTGACATTTATCTTTATTTTCGCATCCAACCTCAGTCAGCGGATTATTAACAACTCTCAGCATCCGGCTTCCGGTTTTTCGCGAGATTGTCTGAATTCAAGATTATTTATCTGGTTTCTCTAGGCAACCGATCGCGACGGTTCGACTCTCTGCATCTGATTTTTCGCTTCCGCATCGGATGTTTTTCAGAGGGATCTAGTGATAAGGGGTATTTATTATGGAAATGGATTGTCGGGTCGATTATTCGGAGTTGGAGCATATTCGATGATTGAGTGGTTTATCAGATTCGGTTTGTTGCGATTTTGACTCCGATGTTCAGCATTTTCTTAGTATTGTACCCGACCGTGTGAACCGAGTGAGCTGAACACTTGGATCTCGACTGAAGAAACGAGAACAGAAGAAGCTTATTCAGAGGGGGAATCTCTACAACAAATTGTCTCCGGTTTATCAGTTTCTCATTGAAAATGTACGACAGAGCGGTTCTTCAGTAGTTGAGCAGATTTGAAAGCATCAGTCAAGGGGGAATATGTTGGAACTAAAATTTTGTGTGATTAATGCCATCAAATCTGTTTACCGAAGCATTCGACTGAAGAATCCACGTGAATTGATTTAGATACTGGGTTGTGATGCTCGAGGCTTGCGAGCTTGGACTGAAGACCGTTTTCTAGAAAAGTCAACCGTTCGGGTCAACGGTCAATGTAAAAGTCTATGGAAGATCGGTTCGAGCGAGACAAGCTTCGGATTAATTAAACCAACTTCGATTTAATTAATATTTATGTTATTTGATTTACTTGTAATTTTGTTCATTTTGTTATTTTTTCTATTGTCAGTCACCCTCACTATATATAGTGAGGGTGCCCATTCCAAAAAAAGAGTCTCCAAATGTGGAGATGATGTTTTTCTTGTAAAGTGTGAGATTTCCATTCTAGAGAGAGAGAGTGAGTCATGGATTAGTAGAGAGAGAATGTTGTCATGATTTCTTGATTGTAATCATTCGATTAATAAAATCATTCGACTTGTTCATCATCTTTCTTATGTTTGATTATCCTAGATTCATCTCATGATCATCATCTTCTTTCGGGTTTTCTCATCCGAACCTATGTTCTTGCTCAAGATCGGGATTCTTGATGTGAAAATCGGTCCTGATACAAACTTTAAACAAACAAATTTTTCATCACATGGTTTCACTGCAGTTGCAGACTTATCCATATTCACAGGAGCGGGAACTTGATGAAGAATAGCCTCTTCACTACTTTCCTCACTTTTCTCTAACTTATAAAAATAATTCGGAAAAGTAGGTGAATTATTGCAGTTTGCAAGTTGCCTTTGTAGATAAAGAATTTCTATCTTATGCTTAGAAATCTTTGTATTAGCATCCATCAATTCCTTCATTGATGCAATGAGCTTCTTAGAAAGTACCTTATACTCATACTAATGAAGTCCTCTCAAATCACATTCATTAAGAACCTCTGTAGTAACCTTCTCCCATTTCCTCTTATAAATCTGAACATCTTCCGTCAGAACTGTATTTTCATCTTTTAACAAAACCTTTTCATCACGCAATTTTGTACGTTTTTCTTGACTACTAATATCTTTTTCAGCAAGTTCAACAACAAATTTCTAAAGTGCATCATATTTCTCCTTCAAAATTTCACTTTTTCAAAATAGTGCATCAAAATCCTCATTAACTTCTTCTGCTTCCTTCTTGAAATTTTCCATATTCAATTTTGCTTCTTCATACTTTTCCTTCCACAGATCACATTCTGAAATAACACGAGTTTATAGTATAACAATGTATCAACAGAAATAACTTTTCTATGGGAGTAAGTTGTAATTGCTTTGAGAAGATAGTGAAATGTGTGCTTGTTGTCTTACTTTCTTTGGTGAAGTCCGTTGCTATTTATAGGAAGTAGTGGCAAGTTGCAAGTGGATAAGGTGGTTGAGGACAGTTGAATTTGGAGTATGTCAGAGTATATAGAGATAAATTAAGGATATTCAATTTATCTCTTTTCAACTGTCTTCAACTACTTTCGTGTTACATTCCAAGTTGGTATTCACTTTACTTGTTCTTCACACAAAGGTTGAATTGTTCTTCTCATAATCTATAAATGGTACCGATTTTCATATCCTTTCTCTTTTGAGGATATATCTTGTCTTTTCTTCTAATACTTGATTGTTTTCTGTTACATTTACATTGTGTTCTAACAATCTCCCCCTAAATATTTGAAGAAAATAAATAAAAAGAGAAATAAAAGGTGCATAGATCATTCTCATTGATCATCTTACAAAAATAATAAACTAGGTTTTAGAAGTCTTTTCTGATCCTTGTCCTACCGGTGAGTGAGTTAATTTCAAAGTTGTAATCTTTAGTGCATTCTTCCAGCAGGGTTCGAAATACTGTTCTTTCTTTAATTAAAGCTTCAATTTCTGTTTTGATGGCGTCCTTGGCTCTACTGTTTGTTTGTCCTGCATTTCTCTAAGATAAATAAGAAGAAATCTAAGGCTAGATTTGTGTATTTCTATTTTTCATTCAGCCTGAAGAACCTTCTTTCTTCAACGTGGTCTCTGAAGCATATACCAATGTAGGATCGAATTCTGGTTACAGAGTTGAACCAATCACAAAGTTTTTCTAGAATTAACCAGGCGGAAACAAGTTAATTCTTATGCTTTGTTTGAAGTAAAGTAATATGAAATCGAATACAAGACAAGTATAACAATAATATGAATCAAACTGAGCACTACATTATAACTTGCAGATTCGAAGTACATTACACAGTGATTTACACTTGCTTGTTTAAAGCATGGTTATTATAAGTGTCTATATATAGTGCCCTAAGGAATTAGGAGAACCCTTGATTCCTCTAACGATCATCTAGATCGTCGAGTAAAGATACATGAACTAGAATAATATTAAACTAGTCTAGAAGTTAATCTTATCAGCTTTATGTTAGGAGAATGGCGGGAAACTGGATCAAATATGCTAGAGACAAGTGGAGCATGTCAAGTTGATGTCCGAGATAACTCGCCTTACTGAGGTAACTTGATTTATCTCGGGTGTATCCACTGTCCGAGATAAAACTGTATTCCCGAGGTAAAATAGGCTTCCAAGGTAAAATGACCTTCCAAGGTAACTGTAAGTTATCTCGGGCAGTTTATTCTTCCAAGGTAACTTATCTCGGGCCTTCTATTCTTCCTAGATAACATGTTTAGCCGATCAGCATCATTTCTTCAGGAGAAATAATTTCTTACAATCTCCCCCTAAGATGATGCTTCCAAAATCTTCTGAATTTCATACTAAATGAAAAACAAAACGGTTTAAACTATCTTAAACCAAAAACAACTAACTTCTTCAACAAAATTGATTCCTTCTACTGATCTTTTGTCATGTCAAATATGAACAGTCAGTTGGTGAGCATGCAATCCTGTATAGTTTTCTGATCATTAAAGTTCCATTCACCTGGATTTATCTCTCTGTGTCATGTGAATGATCCATCAGCTCTGTATACAATGTATCTATCAGTAGCTAGATCCAATTCCACATGAGTAACAGGACAGTCAGTTCTGATAGGTTCAGCAGATGAAATTTCCCTTATTGTTATGTCAAAGTGCATCCTTTTCTTCATCATGAGGGACTGCTCTTGAGCACTTAGTCTTTTGCCATCACCAGCTACACTTCTTACATCACCAAGTTCTAAGTCAGAAAAAGTAGTGAGAACTTCATTGCTACTGAGTCTTTGAACTTCGTTGGTGGTTGTAGTGAACATGTAGAGACTTGAGTCTTCATCAAATTTCCAGGAAATAATTCTTCTTCTATCAGTATGCATATCTTCAGGTTCTTTCTTGTCTGAAGATGAGTCAGAACTAGAGGAAATGACTTGAGATCTTTTCCTTTTTTTCGTTGATTTCTTTCTTCTTGATGTACCTATAGTGGCTTCTGGGGGTTCACAGGGTTGGTTGCTTCAGTGGGTGCTAGGTTGGTTGTGCAGAAGGTGGTTGTATGGAATGGTGAGTTGATTTTTGGATTGAAGAAATATGGGATGATTCTTTTATGGCTTTTGGTTTGGGTTGATGAGAAGTTCAATGGGGGTGAAGTTATCAGCTCTGAATTTTGGTGGAATGGGTTTGCTAGGTTTGGACTTTTTGGTTGGTGGCTTTGTGAATTGAGGTCTGCTGGCCCTAGGTGGGTTTCTTTTGATACGAATGGTGAAGATTTGTGTGGTAGTTGGTGGAGTAGAGGGTGTATTGCCAAGAAGTGAGTCTATGAGACTCATAGGTTTAGGAGGAAGAGAAGGTGTACCTGAGAAAGCTCCTGGAGGTCTAGGAATTCTTGTTCTTTCTGATATCCTTGATTGCTCCTTTCTTTTCTCACTATACCTGCCTCTTGGAGTATTCAAAGAACAGGGATTGATTGTGTTCTTTTCCTCTCCTAAAATCTCTATGAAGTATCTTTTGAGTACTCTTGTTTCCTCTGCTTTTGTAAGAGAAGCCTTAGCAATTTTCTGTGTTTCATCAATCTTCAATTGCTCATGAGTGATATTATCAGCTTCAAGTCTTTGGCTGAGCCTGAGATTTCCTTCTTCTTCTACTACCATTGACATTAAATCACATAAATCATTAGCAGAGGTCAAACTAATGGCTTCAGGGTGACCCATCCTCTAGCTAAGATAATCTCTGTCCATCTTTTCAGTAACTCCTAGTTAGCATCATTTGTAGCTAGCCTGATCTGTTCCTTTTCTTTATTTATAGCAAGGTTGGCTTCTTCAATAAATGATTGATGCCTCTTTTCTTTGGCTTGGTCTATCTTCTTCTTCCTTTCTTCTATAGACCTTCTTTTGGATTCTTTTACTCATTGTCTTGATAAATGTTCAAGTTGTCTTGAAGCACAAAAGCCTCTGCCATCTCTTTGTCTAATCTTTCATGTTCCATTCTTTCAATTAAATCAGCTGCAAGTACAGAGTTTATCATACTTACATCACTGTCAGGTAAGGTGGTCTCTTGCCCATCCAGAAGCCTTGTAGGTTCTGGGGACTTTGCTTTCTCCGCTTCAAACAATTTTGTAGGAATTTTTACACCTTATCTGCTTCTTCTTTTCAATTCACTGAAATTCTTCAGTTGAGCCATGTGACTCATCATTCTTTCATTGAATTCTCTGGATAATTCCTTGTCACATTCTCTTCTCCCATCATGATCTTCACCATGCCTGTCAAGAATAGGAATAAATACTGTTCTTGAACAGTCTATTTTGTTTTCAGGAGATGACACATTCTTGTAGGCAGGTTTGAACTTCTTCTCATATTTTGCCTGTAGGAGTTCATCATCAGTCAGTTTCTTACCCTTCACAAGATTTGGATTGTCAGTAGGGTAGGTTATGACTTTGTCATTGATGGCAGCTCTCTTGACAATGGTGGCAGTGAATTGATCTTTACCTCACCCATTCCTGGCTTATATTTGGCCAAGTAGCTGGCCAAAATATCTCTTACTATTTCATCCACAGGAGTTGAAGGAGCCATAGGAACAATTTTAAATAATCTTTGGTTGGTGGGAAGTAAGTGTAAAGGTTTGAATAATTGATTGATTTGTATTCGATCACAACACAATCAAAATATATACAGGCTACATATGCGAAAATATGGAAACCAAATAACCTAAAACTATCTAGAGATATACAATGAATATACAAAATACGTTCCTTTCAAAGGCACCGCCTCAGTCTGAGCGGTAGAAGGACGAACGCAAAGACTGGATATGAAACTCAAAAACAAATGTCGAGGTAGTCCCTTGGTAAAGATGTCAGCGTACTGGTAGTCGGCTGGAACATGAAGAACACGAATGGACCCTAGACATACCTTTTCATGAACAAAATGAATATTGATCTCAATGTTGTAGAAGCATATTCTTATGCTACGTTGTGTCTCGTGTATTGTATCTTGTGAGAGCATATGTGTGTGTGACTATGAGGGCAGCGGACCAGTTGGTCCTGTGTACCAAATGGTCCGCCCGGACCAGATGGTCCGGATGTGGTCCGCAGCTCATTTAGTCATACCTATAAATAGGTAGCTTGTGTAGAGAGTTAAGAACTTCTGGTCATATCATCTCCACTAAGTGTGTGTTTCTAAGTGTGTTCTAGAGAGAGAAACCAAAGCTTTGTAATTGTTATCTTTGTGAAATCAATAAAACAAAGCTTATTTACATTCTCGTGCACTAGATCGATCGGTTCATCCAGTAGTAAGATCGTTACTGTGTTTTACAAGTGGTATCAGAGCAAATCCAGGTTGCTCTGCTGGTTTGAATTGATCAAAATTGGATTTTTCTAGTGAGAGAAAGTGGGTTTCTTTGGTTTTTCATTAAATTTCTTCAATTTCGAGTGTTTCCGAGGTAAAAAAATGATTTCTGAGTGTTCCTAGTGAGTTTTCGCACCTCTCTAAAGCAAATTCAATTCCAAATTGTCAAAATTCGCGAAAATCCGTCGATTTCAGCGTTGGTACGCTCGAAGAACAGTCGGTCCGCCGTTGGTTCGCTGTTGGTCCGCCAGGAAATCTTCAAATTTGGTCCGCGGCAGTTTCAGCGTACCATTTGGTCCGCCCCCGTACCATTTGGTCCGCCGTACCAAATCTGGTCCGCTGAGTACAAATTTGGTCCTCCGTACCATTTTGGTCCGCTGGGTACATTTGGTCCGCTGGCAGTTTCTTAAAAGTGTCATAACTTTTGCATCGTTAATCGCTACGAGAGCCATAAGTACTCAAATCGATCGTCTCGACGAGCTCTACATTGTTCGTTCAAAGTTGATCTTCAAAATCAAATTCTAAGACATTCATTTTCGAGTTTGAAGTTTTGTTATCCAATTTCACAATTTTCAAAATGTATACAATTGATGCATTTATTGAGAGACATAGTCAGATTGTGCCGAAGTTGATAAATCTTGAAGATTATCATGGTTGGGCAACAAATTTTAGAGCATATGTTGTTGACTTGGATAAACGGTTGTGGTTACCGATTTCAAATGAATATCAGTATCCAACAACTTATGGTGGTGAGTGTAAGATGAGATGGAATTTTTCAATTGATGAAAGGGAATCATATGATCAAAATGAAAAGGCTAAAGCACTTCTTCGGTTAGCTTTGCCTATAACTCTAAAAAATCAAGTTAGAGATTGTGGAAAAGCAAAGCTGATATGGGATTTTGTAAAGAAACAGTGTGAAGAACATATGTCTACAATTTCTCAGAAAACGGTTGATCAAGAGTTGAAGTTTAAAGCTAAAATTGAAGAATTAGAGAAGAAAGAAGCGAAGTTATCCGAAGAGAATAGTATTCTGAGAAAAGAATTGGAGGAATGGAAAAATAAAATTCATGATGGTTACGAAGCCAAAATTCAACAGAGTACATCTTCCTCGTGTACAACATGTACTGATTTTGTTAAAATTAAGGAAGATTGGTTGAAAGAAAAAGAAGTGTTAATTGAAGAATGCAATAAAGCTAAAGCTAATGAAAAGCAAGTTGTTGAAGATTTTGATGTTTTATTTGCAAAATGTTATCCTCTTCAGCAGAAATATGAAAATGTTAATAAAATTATTGTCGAAGCTGCTGATAGAGTAATCCAACTTCAGGAGGAACTCACAAAGTTGCGTGATGAAAAAAGTGAGGTTCAAAGTCAAAATGACATTTTGAAACAAGATGTTGCATATTATAAGAAACAGGTAGAGAAAGTTACTGCCGAAGTTCTTGCTGGATGTGACAGAATGTATAGTCAAAAGCTTAAGTATAACGAATTGTCTGAGCAATTGATTGCTTCTCAAAAGGAATTACTGGAAGCTAATACAAAGGTTTCTGAGATAAAGATTGAAATGCTTGATCTTCAACGAAAACTTGAGAATTGCAATACATCAAGTGTGTTTCAGAATTATCTGTATCATATGGAACGAGATGGAAAACCAAGTAAAGATGTTGATAATCATGCAGTTCCTGATCAAGTGATTGATCTGAAAAAGCTATCTAATGACGATTTAAGTCAAAAGTTGCAAGATTTTCTTGAAGGCGATGGTGTTAAGTCTGGAAAAGCACAAAAGTCAAAGACTAAGAAGAATAAGAAGGGGGTTGATTATTCCAAAGGATTGAAGTTTGATTCCAAGTCTACATTTCTTGATAAAGAAAATATTTTTGAAGGGAATCCAGGTCATGTGAAGATTCCTGATTTTTCTAATATTGTAATTGATGAATCTTTACTAAATAAGGAAGTTGGTGTTAAAGCTATCAAAGATGAATTTTCGCGTCTAGCTTCACAAGGGCATTCTTTGAAAGAACATCCTAAGCAGAAAAATGGTGGTTTGGGATATGAAGAAAAAGAAGTTCCGATTAATGATTCCAACAAGAAGAAGTTGAAAGATGAGCAGAAACGGAAACAGAAGGTGTCTACAGAGAAGAAGCCTCAGTTTTGGAAGAAGAAAGTATCTTCACCATCTGCAGATGAAAAGATTTCTTCTGAAGAGTCTTCTTGCATATCTGATGCTACACCACAAGGCGGTAAAAATTCAGATTCATTTTATTCTGCTAATTCTAACAGGCTTTATCATCAAGATAAATTCTTTGGTTATGGAGATGATTCTGGTTTTTATGATTCTCCAAAATGTTTTCCAAAATTTCAGAAACCAAAGAAATTTAAACCTGTGATTTCAAAGGTTTATGATGAAGGGTCGACTGATCAGTTTGGAAAACCAATTTCAAACAGTAAAATTAATCATCGACTGTGTTATGTTTGTCGTGAGAAGGGTCATTATGCAAATAATTGTCCTACGACAACTAACAATTCATCATCAAATGCCAAACATACAAATATGTTGATCCTGATGGCATTATTTTTAGTGAACCAATGCCCAACACTACATTTTTCTGGACAAAGAAACTTAACACAGAAACGTTGGGTAGTAGTTCTGATTGTCACTCATCAGTTGACAATGGTTCACTAGAAATGTTAAAACCAAAACAGGAATGGAGACCAAAGGTTGTCTCAACAGCCAACACTGATTTTGTTGAAGACACTGGACGACCTATCACAAATAGGGATGAGGGTCGTGGTTTTACAAACTTATTATTTTCCAGTGTGTGCAGGTATTTCAAGAAGACCTGTTAGTGATTGTCTAATTGCTGACAGTGGAATACTTGTGATTGATTTAAGTTAAAATGCATCGTTCCTATCTTTGAAACACAAATTTTTATAAAAAACATTTTCAAAAATGTGTCAAGTGTTGATTGATCATTTTCATGTTTGTTTTTCATTTTCTTTTGTACATAT
Source organism: Deinandra increscens subsp. villosa (assembly GCA_039602395.1). NCBI lineage: Eukaryota > Viridiplantae > Streptophyta > Magnoliopsida > Asterales > Asteraceae > Deinandra > Deinandra increscens. Next base: position 82,752,583 of record JBCNJP010000027.1, on the reverse strand, counting down.
TTTTAGGGGGAGAAAATTTGAAAATTCAAAAAAATAGTGTTTGTTTGAATTTTAGGGGGAGAAATTGGAAAAATATAAAAAAAAATAGAAAATTGAGAAAGTGATCCGACAAAAGCGAGAAATGATGGTACATCAGCATATATGTTATCTTCCATGGATAGATTAAGTCTAAAGGCTGTAGGTACTTGCATAATCTGTGAATGTGCATGACTAATCTGATATCTGCAAGTAAGATATAAACATAAAGCTTGCCTGATGATCTTTGGTTATTTTCTTCTTGATGAATGCTGTGTGATGAATCCAAAAATAGAATAAAGAGATATCTTGATGAATGCATGTTTTCATTTTGCAAAAATTTCAACTTGTTTGATTTTTTTTATTTTGTCAAACGATCGGCCTTTCTATGCGTATCGAAAGATCGACCTGATTGGTGTTCGTTTAACGTTCTACTTTATTTTCTTTGGTGTTTCGTATAATCCATCGGACTTTCTCTGCGTGTACGGGAGTACCGACCTGATTGTTGTTGGATTATACAATTTCTGCTTTATTTTTATATTTCTTATTTTCCTAAACAATCGGACTTTCTCTGCGTGCTCACAAGGCCGACCTGATTGTTGTTTGTTTAGGGTTCTGCTTTATTTTTGCATGACTCATCAAGGATGATTAAATCTCTAAGAAAGTTGGATTTATATGATAAATATGATGATTTGCCAGTATTTCTGATAGAGTGGAGGCCGAGTTATCAGTGCATGATAAAATTACCTTAAGCATATCTGAAAACGATAAAAAATGATTGGTGCATGCTGAAATAAACATAAATGTTGTATTTACGATTATCTTGGCTTGCATGCTGATTAAGACCGAAATTGAAATGTGCTAGATGCATTATGTCTGATATGATCTCGCGTCGTGATCTTTCTCGCAAAATACCAAAAATAGAGTGTAATTTTGTATTGCATTTATATTTTTATTTTAGTAAAATTCAAAAAGATTTTAGGTGTGTTTTGATCTAAAGTTTCTAAAAGCCAAAAAGATTTTATTTCTTAGTTGTTTTCGATTGATCAACACTTGATACAAAATCAAAATTTCAAAATCGATATCTTGGATTCTCAAAGAGAAGTTTTGCACCATGATTAAATTATTTTTGGAAATTCAAAGAAAATCCGCACTTTTGTCTTCTAAAGTTGCAGGTTTTGTGTGTCAAGACTCAAGCATGGTGAAAGGGGGAGGTTGTTATATCTTTCACAAGTGGATCTTGAAAGTCAAAGATTTATTCAAGAATGATCCAACCATGCAAGCTTTATTTCTGACAAGATTTCAAGTTGACGATCGGATGCAACATTGTTGAAGATTGAAGACTAGAGATTTAGTTAGAAAAGATACACTACACGTTAAGGGGGAGTTTGTAGAAGCATATTCTTATGCTACGTTGTGTCTCGTGTATTGTATCTTTGTGAGAGCATATGTGTATGTGACTATGAGGGCAGCGGACCAGTTGGTCCTGCGTACCAAATGGTCCGCCCGGACCAGATGGTCCGGATGTGGTCCGCAGCTCATTTAGTCATACCTATAAATAGGTAGCTTGTGTAGAGAGTTAAGAACTTCTGGTCATATCATCTCCACTAAGTGTGTGTTTCTAAGTGTGTTCTAGAGAGAGAGACCAAAGCTTTGTAATTGTTATCTTTGTGAAATCAATAAAACAAAGCTTATTTACATTCTCGTGCACTAGATCGATCGGTTCATCCAGTAGTAAGATCGTTACTGTGTTTTACAAATGTGCTTCGTGCGCTGATGTTGAACGGGGTTCTCGGAGAGATAGACGGCGGAAACATTATCACAATATAACAGCGTGGCTCGATTCACAGGTACATGTAACTCGAACAAAAGATTTCGGAGCCAGCTTGTTTCTGCCACGGCGTTTGCAACGCCCCTATACTCGGCTTCTGCACTGGACCGAGAGATAGTGGGTTGTCTTTGGACGACCACAAAAACAAACTAGAGCCCAAAAAAATACAGTAACCGGATGTTGATCGTCGTGAATCAGGGCACCCACCCCAGTCCGCATCAGAATAGACAGTGAGAGATAAGGACTTGGAGGGAACAATAAGCAAACCATGTCCAGTAGTGCCACGAACATACCGAAGAACCCTTTTTAAAAACTGAAAATGTGGCTCACGTGGTGCATGCATGAATAAGCAAATCAGCTGCACAACATAAGAAATATCCGAACCTGTAAATGTTAAGTACTGCAATGCACCTGCCAAGCTTCGATATAATGTACCATCGGCCAAAAGAGGCCCGGCAATGGCACTAAGTTTTGACCCTGCATCAACCGGTGTGGTAGCCGATTTACAATCCGACATATGAGCCCGCTTTAAAATAGCCTCCGCATATACCTCTTGACTAAGAAAAGACCGCCATTACGATGCTGAACAAATATGCCCAAAAAATTATGTAAGTAACCAAGGTCAGCCATGGCAAACTCGCGTTTGAGTGAGGAAATAATATCTTTAAGTAAGGCATTGGTAGAGGCGGTGAGGATAATATCATCGACATAGAGCAATAAATAGGCAAGACGATCCCCTTTCTTGTAGACAAACAAAGAAGTATCAGACACGACACTCTTAAAACCACATTTGAGAAGATAAGTAGCGAACCGTTGATACCAAGCACGCGGAGCCTGCTTCAACCCATACAATGATTTTCGTAATTTGCACACACAGTCGGAATGAACCTTATCCTTGAAGCCGGTGGTTGATGCATATATACAGTTTTCTGCAAATCACCATGTAAAAAAGTGTTCTTGACATCCAATTGATGGATGGGCCACAAATGATTAGTAGCAAGTGTCAAAACGGTACGTATGGTAGTAGGTTTAACGACAGGGCTAAAAGTCTCGTCACAGTCAACACCGACTTGTTGTGTTTTCCCACCACGAGTCGAGCTTTATATCATTGCAAGTCCCCATTTGCTTTAAATTTGTGACGAAAACCTGTAGAAGCATATTCTTATGCTACGTTGTGTCTCGTGTATTGTATCTATATTAGAGCATATGTGTGTGTGACTATGAGGGCAGCGGACCAGTTGGTCCTGCGTATCAAATGGTCCGCCCGGACCAGATGGTCCGGATGTGGTCCGCAGCTCATTTAGTCGTACCTATAAAAAGGTCGCATGTATAGAGAGTTTAGAACTTCTTGTCATATTCTACATTTCTGTGTATGTTTCTGTGTGTGTGCTCTTAAGACTCATTAATACAAATTCCATTTGTATTTACTTGTTTGATCTCGTCTTCATCTCATTATCACGTGATTAGCAAATGATCCATCGCTCCCTGCGTCTACAAGTGGTATCAGAGCTATCTGGTTCCATTTGCTGATCATATTCTGTGATTTTGGAGATTTTTAGAGAGAGAAAGTGTGGGGTTCTTACATTTTTCATCAAATTCTTCCAATTCCGAGTGTTTCTATGGTGAAAAATGATTTTCGAGTGTTCCTATAGTGTTTGCGCACCTTCGTGATCCAAATTTCAGTCAAAAGCAGCAGAAATTCAAAATTTCAGGTTCATTCTACGTGAAACAGACTGGTCCGCCCGATGAACATTCTGGTCCGCCATTTGGTCCGCTAGGCAATATTCATCGACCTGGTCCGTGGCGGTTATCGCGTACCAGTGTGATCCGCTGAAAAATCTGGCCCGCCGTACCAGTTCTGGTCCGCTAGTTATCAATTTGATCCGCAGGTATAATCTGATCCGCTGAGGTATAATCTGGTCCGCTGAATCGTAGTTTGGTCCACTATTTGAACTGATCCGGGTTTTGGTCCGCTGAAAGTGTTTTTGGTCCGCTGGCAGAAAAGTGTTCATCACTAAAACTGACGTAACTTGAGAACCGTAAAGAGTTACAGAACCCAATACCAGTCAAAAAGTTCGTCTCGACGAGATCTAGGACCTGTACCTGCCTACGGCCAGTACCGTTCAGTTTTGACCTCCTAAATCCGCTTGGAAGACCTCCGTTTTGAGTTCGAAGTTTTTGAGGTGTCATATTTCGGAAAATATGTCGGATTTTCAAGCGTTTTTCGCGATTCAAAACATGATGCAAGCTATCATTAACTATGATAATGAAATAGGAACAAGTCAGAAAGTTCCGAAATTGCTCAGATTGGAAGATTATCATAGTTGGGTGAAGCGATTCAATGCATATGTTAGTGCAAATGATGTTGATTTTTGGATATCTTACAATAATCTATACGAGTATCCAACAGGAACAAATGGAAGGCCAGTTTTGCAACAAAGTCTTACTGGTGAGCAAAAGAAGGCATATCAAGCAGAACAAAAAGCTTATGGTGCTTTAACGATGGCATTACCTTCAGACTTATTACATCAATTTTCTGCGTATACTTCTGCAAAAGAGTTGTGGGATGCAATTCAGAAACGTTGTGAAGGAAATGATCAATTCAAGAAAAGCAAACAGAAGGTTCTAAAGAAAGAGTTCGACAATTTCAAGCATTATCCAAATGAGAATATTTCAAAGCTTATTACTCGGTTTTCACATTTATTAAGTGAAATGGCTTTAGTTGGCATCAAAAAGGAAGAAGCTGATCTGAAAGAGAAAATACTAGAGGCATTACCTGAAAAATGGGAAAACTATGTAATGATGATTACTCATGATAAAGAATTTTCAGGGTTGTCAATCATCAATTTGATTGAGCAGATACAAGCAAGAGATATGGAGTTGAGTGTCAACAAGTCCATGTCTGCACAAGTACAGAATCCAGCTGCATATCGTGGTGAAAATGATTCTACCATAAATGCTAAAAAATCAAACATTTTCAGTGAAGGTCCTCCTACTGCATTTCTTGCTGGAAAAACTGAGAGTTATGGTTATTCTCCAGGTTGTACTTTTACAAGTCCAAATCAATCATCAAAGCCTACAATTCCTGACAAGGCATCTAAGGATTTAGCTTCATTGTTATCTCCTTTTATATCATCGTCAAATGGTTCAATTTTTGGGAAATTGGGAGAAGTTGATTTGGTTGCAAATGACTTAAGTGAGTTGGATGATGATCATTTGAATGAGTTAGATTTACATTGGCAATTTGCTATGACTGTTGAAAGAGGTAAGAGATACATGAAGAAACATGGTAAACAATCTTTTCTTCCAGGAGGAAAACTTGGATTGGATAAATCCAAAGTTAGGTGTTTCAAATGTTCACAAATTGGACATTTTGCTCGTGAATGTAAAAATCTAAAAACATCCGTATCTTCGTCCTCAACAAATAATTCAAATTCACAAGCATTTATTTCACAAAATGTTGAAGGATATGATTGGGAAAAGGATATGGCAATTATTGAAGAGTGACAGAAACAGTTGGCATTAAATGCAATTCAAATTTCAGAAAGCTCCATTTTTAAGTCTGATTCTAATTCAGCTTCTCTTTCCAAACCTGCTTTGGTTTATGATAGTTCTCTAAATAAGTATGTCGAGTGGTATCCTGATGAATCTGCATTTCTTGCCGAAGTTGTAAGGAAGGAGGTAAGTGATTCTAATTCAGAAACAAGTTCATGTGAAACAGTACTGGAAGATGGAGTTGCTGAACTTACAAAAGATTTACAAGAGAAATGTGAAGCGTGTGGTGTTGCCAATGATAAATTTGAATCTTTGCTAAACGATACCAGTTTGCTAACTAAAGAATTCAAAGTTGTGAAAGTTGCTTTGGAGTGTTTACAACAAAGATATGATGATTTAGAAAAAGTTAATTCAGAGTTGGTAACAGAAAAGGATAAATGGATTGCTGACTTTGAGAAAGAAAAGGCTGCTCATCTTGATGCAGTTCAAGATTTTGAGAATCTATTTGAAAAGAGTTATCCTGTTCAACAAAGGTATGAAAAAGCAAATGCGATTGCTGTTGAAGCTGCAGATAAAGTTTTAGAGCTTCAAGAAGAACTTTCAAAGCTTCGAGATGAAAATGTTCAAATGCGTGAAAAGAATGACATTTTAACAAAAGATGTTGCTTATTTTACTAAGAAGTGGGAGAAGGTTCATGCTGAGTTAATGGAGTTATGTGATACCAATAGGCAACTGAAGGCTGAATATAATGAATTATCAGATGACTTTATTGGTACTCGGAAAGATTTGTTGGCTGCTCAAGTCAAAATATCTGAGTTAAAAGTTGAGATTCTCGCTCTTCAAAAGCAAGTAAAGAATTCAGCTATGTCTCCTACATTACTGAATTACATTTACAATCAGGAAAAGAGTGACGAAAGTGTGAAAGAAGAGGAATTACATTCTGTTCCAGCTCCAGTGGTTATATTAAATCCTCCATCTGTGTCACTTGATTCAAGAGCTGAATTGCAAGATTATTCTAAATTTGCAACTCCAGCAAAGAAGAAGAAAAACAAATCTGAGAAAAGGGAGAAGAAATTAGGTGAAGCTCCAAAGTTTGTTTCAACTTCCAAAGTTTAGGAAGAGGAAAAGATTTGTGAGAAAGTTGATTCTGTTTCTTCTTCAGCCCATGAAGAAGAAAAAGCTTTGATTAAGAATAACAAATTGAAGGCTATTAAAGATAAATTTACTAGCGAAGCTAAAGGAAGAAACATTCCAGAGTCTCTTTTAAATTCTTCAAAAGTTCAGGGGTACAAGCATAAAGGTCTTGGTTATGACGCTAAAGAAGAATCAGTTCCTCGAACACAACAAGCAAAGAATGTTGTTGGTTCAAATCAAAAGAACAAATTCAAACAACAGCAGAAACGACATGTTGTCAAATCAAAGAATGATCATTATTATTCTGGAGGGTCTTCTTATAGCTCTGGTTCTTCTCAACGAAGTCTATCTCCAAGGTATGATACTTCTGATGATTTCTTTAATTCATTCAGTTCAGAAAATATTTTTGGTTATCATGATGTGTTCAAACAGGACAAGAGAAATCAAAAGAATTTTGTTGATAAAAAACAAATTTTTGAATCAAATCTGGGTAGCAGTTCCCTTAATGTTTTTCAAAGAAAGTGTTATACATGTCGTAAACCAGGGCATCTTGCTGCACAATGTCCTACGAATGCGAGTACTGACGCTTATGTGAACAAAACTGCTAAATATGTGGATTTAAATGGTCATATTTTTGATGAACCACAATCATTCAGGTCCCAATCAGCTAGTAAGCCGACTTGGGCAAAGACGCAAGTTGATCATTTTGTGGGTTCATTGAACAGTTTTCAATCGCCACTGATGTGGAAACCACGAGCTGTTTCCTTGGCAAACAAAGACCATGTTGAAGACACCGGGCGACCCGAGGCTGTTGACTCGGGCCGATCCCAAAATCACTAACGTTTTATATGGTGTCTGCAGGTTTCTTCAAGAAGACCTATTATGCGTGTGTTGCTAGTAGTGAAGAACTTGCCTAATTTAGTGTTTCAACAACATATCATTTTCAAATGTTTTTCAACCGATTTTTTTTTCAAAACTAAAACTGCAAAGTGTCAGTGTTGGTCGATCAATTTTCTTTCTTGTTCATATTTTTAGGGGGGAGAAAATTAAAAATTCAAAAAATAGTGTTTGTTTGAATTTTAGGGGAGAAATTGGAAAATATAAAAAATAAAAATGAAAAATTGAGAAAATTTGATCCGACAAAAGCGAGAAATGATGGTACATCAGCATATATGTTATCTGCCATGGATAGATTAAGTCTAAAGGCTGTAGGTACTTGCATAATCTGTGAATGTGCATGACTAATCTGATATCTGCAAGTAAGATATAAACATAAAGCTTGCCTGATAATTTTTGGTTATTTGCTTCTTGATGAATGCTGTGTGATGATTCCAAAAATAAAATAAAGAGATATCTTGATGAATGCATGTTTTTCATTTTGCAAAAATTTCAACTTGTTTGATTTTTTTTATTTTGTCAAACGATCGGCCTTTCTCTGCGTATCGAAAGATCGACCTGATTGGTGTTCGTTTGACGTTCTGCTTTATTTTCTTTGGTGTTTCGTATAATCCATCGGACTTTCTCTGTGTGTACGGGAGTACCGACCTGATTGTTGTTGGATTATACAATTTCTGCTTTATTTTTATATTTCTTATTTTCCTAAACAATCGGACTTTCTCCGCGTGCTTACAAGGCCGACCTGATTGTTGTTTGTTTAGGGCTCTGCTTTATTTTTGCATGACTCATCAAGGATGATTAAATCTCTAAGAAAGTTGGTTTTATATGATAAATATGATGATTTTCCTATTTCTGATAGAGTGGAGGCCGAGTTATCAGTGCATGATAAAATTACCTTAAGCATATCTGAAAACGATAAAAAATGATTGGTGCATGCTGAAATAAACATAAATGTTGTATTTGCGATTATCTTGGCTTGCATGCTGATTAAGACCGAAATTGAAATGTGCTACATGCGTTATGTCTGATATGACCTCGTGTCGTGATCTTTCCTGCAAAATACCAAAAATAGAGTGTAATTTTGTATTGCATTTATATTTCCATTTTAGTCAAATTCAAAAAGATTTTTGGTGTGTTTTAGCATAACTTTGAAAAATCAAAAAGATTTTAGGTGTGTTTTGATCTAAAGTTTCTAAAAGCCAAAAAGATTTTATTTCTTAGTTGTTTTTGATTGGTCAACACTTGATACAAAATCAAAATTTCAAAATCAATATCTTGGATTCTCAAAGAGAAGTTTTGCACCAAGATTAAATTATTTTTGGAAATTCAAAGAAAATCCGCACTTTTGTCTTCTAAAGTTGCAGGTTTTTGTGTATCAAGACTCAAGCATGGTGAAAGGGGGAGTTTGTTATATCTTTCACAAGTGGATCTTGAAGGTCAAAGATTTATTCAAGAATGATCCAGCCATGCAAGCTCTATTTCTGACAAGATTTCAAGATGACGATCAGATGCAACATTGTTGAAGATTGAAGACTAGAGATTTAGTTAGAAAAGATACACTACACGTTAAGGGGGAGTTTGTAGAAGCATATTCTTATGCTACGTTGTGTCTCGTGTATTGTATCTATATTAGAGCATATGTTTGTGTGACTATGAGGGCAGCGGACCAGTTGATCCTGCGTATCAAATGGTCCGGCCGGACCAGATGATCCGGATGTGGTCCGCATCTCATTTAGTCGTACCTATAAAAAGGTAGCATGTATAGAGAGTTTAGAACTTCTTGTCATATTCTACATTTCTGTGTGTGTTTCTGTGTGTGTGCTCTCAAGACTCATTAATACAAATTCCATTTGTAACTTGTTTGATCTCGTCTTCATCTCATTATCACATGATTAGCAAATTATCCATCGCTCCTTGCGTCTACAAAACCCACATTCATCGAATAATGTGTGCATTAGAAGGTCGGGGCACCAAATCCCAAGTTTTATTAGTCATTAATGCATGCATCGTGCATGGCCGCAGACTACTGAGGATCGGATAAAGCGGGGAGATGCGAGGTGGGAAGATGTGTGATCGATGTAACATAAAGGTTGAATGGGATTTTAGGTTTGGAGATATCCGCGCGAGAGCGAGTAGTCATGTGGTGAGTGGGCTAGGGTGGCGGATTGGGCTGCAGAGGTGGTGCCGAGGGGGGAGGCGTCGAGTTGGGCTGGGCTGGTGAATGTGGGCCTGCATAATGATTAGGAGACGGTGGGGAATGGGGCTGGGGTGGGGAGCTGGTTTCGGCAGTAGGGCTGGGTGGGTTGGTAGAGGATAGGGGGATGACGGTGAGGAGGTAGGATAGAGAAAGTGTGTTAAGTCCTCATCAAATGGAGCATAGTTAGGTGGAGAGGTGGCGGGGGTTGTCTTGAATGGGAATAGGGACTCGTCAAACGTGACGTGGTGGGATAGAAGAATTTTGCCGGTGGATAGCTCGAGGCAACGGTATCCCCGAAAGTCGGTGGGGTAACCGAGGAAGACGCACAAAGTAGAACGTTGGGCTAGTTTGTGCAGACGGGTAGCGGTTGTATTCGGGTAACAGGCGCAACCAAAAACATGTAGATGGGTATACGTGGGGTGGCGGTTATAAAGGGCAGCAGTGGGAGTGAGATTGTGAAGCAAGGTGGTAGGCAAGATGTTGTGAAGGTAGGTGGCTGCATGAAGGGCTTCGACCCAATAGGAAGTGGGTAGTGAGGCATGTTGTAAGAGGGTGAGCATGATCTCATTAAGGCGTCAGATCATGCGTTCGGATCTGCCATTTTGTTGGGAGGTTTGGGGATAGGCAAACCTAAACTGCAGACCGTTAGTGGATGCAAACTTTTTAAAATCATTGTTATCGAACTCACCCCCCAAGTCACATTGGAAACATTTTATGGACATTTGAAATTGTGTAAGAATGTATTTATGAAATTGGGTAAACTTGTGAAAGGTGTCAGATTTATACTTTAACGGGTACACCCAAGTAAAATGGGTTTTCGCATCCACTAGGACTATGTAATATTTATAACCATGATTACTTGTGACCGGAGATGTCCAGAGGTCACAATTGATGATATCAAAAGGCAAAGCAGCAATATGTTGGGAAGAAACAAAAGGCAACCGTTTATGTTTTGAAATCTGACAAGAATGACAAAGTGACGCACGAATGCGTTTATTACATGGAATTAATTTATTGGAAGACAAAAAATTAAAAACAGGTAGGTCTGGATAACCTAAACGGTCATGCCAAAAATCTTTGTCTTGGGAACTGAAAATGCGGAAGCAACGTTGGAGAGCGGGTAGAGATGGCTGGTGTTGTTATGCCTCGTAAGGAGAGTCCCATCCGTAAGATCCTTAACAGAAAAACTAAACGGGTCAAATTCGAGAGAAACAGAATTATCGGTTGTGAATTAGCTAACATATATAAGGTTTTTAACAATATTAGGTTTGTATAAAATATTGTTAAGGTGTAATGGTTTCGATGGGGACGGAAGGATGGAACTACCCGACCCATGCACTGGAATTGTTTGACCCTATTCCATGCTTCGAGGGTGGTGGATTTGTTTACGAGAACACGACCCAAGAGATCGTCAGAAAGAGTTCCGTATATCTACTGGAGGACAAGTGAGTCTAGCTTCAACCAAGAAGCATATTCAGCGCTGGTCTTTTCCGAAGCCGGAGTGCCGTCGATATGCTGGATCACGTCATGTGCCTGAGCATTGAGGATAAACAAGTTTACCCATTGAGAGTAAGATAGTTTGGTTTCGCCCAACACCCGAACCTTATGTTGGATGTTGGAGACGGTATATGTCGTGTGTATAGCCGCTGGTTTGGGGACATCTTTGGTGGTGTCTTTGTTGAGGTTGGTATCATCCATCGAAACGGATGAAGGTGGCCGGAAAAAAATCGAACGATGCAAAGAGGAGGGGCAACCGAAGCTGCGACGGGAGGGAGGGAGGCACACAAATTTTAGGGTTAGGCTCGTGATACCATGTAAAGGTTTGAATAATTAATTGATTTGTATTCACAAAACAATCAAAATATATACAGATTACATATGCAAAAATATGGAAACCAAATAACCTAAAACTATCTAGAGATATACATGAATATACAAGATACATTCCTTTCTAAGAGTAAGGTCCAAATTCCATGAGATATCCTATTTCATCTCTAACACCTCCCATCTACTGGAGGAGCTTCAATCAATAGAATTTGTTCAGGTTCAACAGGAGGAGAAGGAGCAGAAGTTAACCAAGAAAAGCTGATTCCTTGATAAATCCTTTTTGCATGTAGCATTGCCAGTGTTTCTGCTTCTTCCCAAATGTTTGCTTGAGTAAACTCAAACCTGATTGGCTGCTCTGTGTCTGCTGCAAAGAACAAAAGCGTGTTAGTTTCATCCTCCGGAGTAACTATTTGCTCCGAGGTAACTTGATCAGCAGTAGTAACAATAGCCAGTTCCGAGATAATCTGATCTCCCGAGATAACATTTTCTTCCGAGGTAAATTGTTCACCCAGAGTAATATGTTCTCTCAAGATATTCTTCATCTTCCAAGGTAACTTGATCATTTACCTCGGGATCAATCAGATCTCTATAATCCTTCAAAACATCTTCTATTTGTTCATCAGCAATATCCATATCAATTTTGTACACATTTTCGTTGATTTCCTGGATATTCTGATCTTTGTCAACAGTGTCTTCTATCAGCACACTTTGAACTTCTTCATCATTTTTCTTTTCATTTCCATTATCACCATTGTTATCATCGTCATTATCATCATCATCTTCATCCATCACTTATGTCTCAGCATCAAGATCAACTCCTTCTTCTTCAGCAATTGCCCTCATTTCAGGGGTAATAAAGTGACCTGGTGAGATTATCTCAGAGAGATGACGTCATCCGATATAAATAAAGTTACCACAGGTGAAATAACTTTTCCTTGGTAAGTTTAGTTATCTCGGATGAGGTTATCTCGACCGAGATTACCTCGGTATTGCGTAAAAAAAAATTGTGATTCTTTTTATTTCAAGAGAAGAATAAATTTATTTTATCAGATTTGAAATGATTTTATTTAATCAAAATTCATCATTCCTATGGTTGTGATAAGGTAGAAAAATCTAGCCTCGTCTTCAGCCAATTGATTTTCAGTTGAAACATGATGGAGTTTGATTAATTTCTTTTCAACACAATCTCTAATAAAATGATACCTGATCTCAATCTGCTTTGTTTTTGAATGTTTGACAGGATTGGTGGTGATGCTGATGGCACTTGTGTTGTCAGCATACATAGGAGTCTCAATGAAGTTGATGCCATAGTCCATTATCTGATTTTGTATCCAAACTACCTGACCACATCATGCTGAAGTTGCAATGCATTTTGCTTTTGCTATAGAAGTTGAGACACATGTCTGCTTTTTGCATTGCCATGTTACAAGTCTATCTCCTAGAAATTGACATCCAGCAGATGTTGACTTTTTGTCAAGATTGCATCCTCCATAGTCACTGTTTGTGAAAGCCTTTAGATTGAAGTCTTTATTTTTAGAATACCATAACCCAAGCTTTGGTTGTCCTTTTAGGTATATAAAAATTCTTTTCACAGCATTCTGAGTGTGATTCCTTTGGTCCAGCCTGATATCTAGCACATAGGCAAACACTAAATATGATGTCAGGTCTGCTTGCTGTAAGATACATAAGGGAACCAATCATGGCCCTATATGTGTGCTCATCAACAGGTTCACCAGTTACATCAGATGTTAACTTGTATGATGTTGATATAGGAGTTTTGGCAGTAGAGGATGACAGCATGTCAAACCTCTTTAGCATATCCTGGATATATTTTGATTGATTCGGGAAAATACCTTCTTTTGTTTGCCTTATTTGAAGACCTAAAAAGAAAGTGAGTTCACCCATTGAGCTCATTTCAAATTTTGCTTGCATTAGGGCTTCAAACTCCTTACAGAAAGCATCTTTTGTTGAACCAAAGATTATATCATCAACATAAATTTGAACCATTAAAAGATCCCTACCAACAGTTTTGATGAAGAGTGTTTTATCAATAGCTCCTCTTTTGTATCCATGTTTAGTTAGATAAAAATAGAGTGTCTCATACCAGGTTCTTGGTGCCTGTTTAAGACCATACAAAGCTTTTAACAGTTTGCACACATTGTTTGGATGATGTGGATCTTCAAACCTAGGTGGTTGACATATATACACTTCTTCATTCAATAACCCATATAGAAAAGCACTTTTGACATCCATTTGGTAGACATGAAAGTCTTTGTAAGCAGCATAAGCTAAAAATATCCTAATTGCTTCTAATCTTGCTACTGATGCAAAAACTTCATCATAGTCTATTCCTTCTTCTTGAGCAAAGCCTTGAACCACTAACCTTGCCTTGTTTTTTACTACAATGCCCCTTTCATCCTTCTTGTTTCTAAAAACCCATTTGGTTCCAATTGGTGGTGGTGAATTCTTTGGTAGATCCACCAATTCCCATACTTTTTGTATGTTGATTTGAAGCAGTTCTTCTTGCATAGCTTCAATCCAACTGTTTTCTCTTAAAGCTTAATTTATTTTATTTGGTTGCTCCTGTGACAAGAAGCATGCATGTAGACAGATGTTTGCATCAGTTGATTTGCTTATTGTGAGTACCGGTGCTTCCACTTCTCCTATAACATTCTCTAGAGGATGATCTTTTAAAATTCTAGAGTTGTAAGTAGGTGGGAATTCATGATGACAATTAGGCTCAGAAAGGTTTAATGGGGTAAACTCATTCATAAGCATTAATTCTGGTATTTTTGTTGAAGGGGGTGATTCTTGAACATCTTGATTTTGTGAGGCAACAGGCTCAATGATTTCTTCATTAATGTCATCAGCAGGAGTAGGTGAGCTTAATCCTTCAATAAAGTGGAGGTTGAGTTGCTACATCCTATCTGATTTCCTATTGGAGCCTGTGATTGATTTTTCAGATCCCCTTTGTTTCTTGAGTTTCCAAGACTTACAGTAGTGTCTTGATGAGTTACTAGATGATTTTCAGATGGTTGTTCTAATTCAATTGCAATCTGAGGAATAGGTGTTCCATCATAATTGAATTGAATAACATCTCCTGGAGTCAAGTTGAAACTGGTTGCTGGGACATAAGGTTTTTTGCTGACAGATGAGAAGAATGGAGGATCAACACCTTTGAACCTGCCATTTGTAGCATTTTGAAAAACTTCTGTCTGCACATTTTCACTAAAAGGCTTATCAATAGTTATATTGAAAGCGGTGGTTAGTGAATTAATATCAAATAACCATGAAGGCTCAGTTCCAAAATTGTTCTTTGATTTTTCATTAAATACCACATTTATGGTTTCTTCAATAATTTTAGAACTGGTGTTCTATACTCTGTATGCCTTAGCGACACCAGAATATCCCACAAAATAGCCATCCACAACTTTTTCAGCAAATTTTGACAGTTTCTCATTGGTTATCAGTATTGTTACAAGAAAGCCAAATGATTTGAGAAAATATATGTTTCTTCTTTTTCTCCAAATATCATAAGGTGTCTTGTTTTGACCTTTTACAATTAAAATCCTGTTTGTACATAGCATGCAGTGTTTACTGCTTTAGCCCAAAATGTTACAGGTAATTTTCGTTCAACTAACATAGATCTTGCAGCCTCAAATAAAGTTCTATTTCTTCTCTTAGCAACACCATTTACTGAGGAGTTCTAGCTGCACTGAATTGTCTAACAATTCCTTTTTTCTTCACATAAATAGTTTAAAACATAATTTTTAAACTCTGTACCATTGTCACTTCTTATTGTTTTGACTCTCAAATTAGATTGATTTTCAAGCTGAGTAATTAGAGATTTATAAATCTCTAAGGTTTCATCTTTGGTTGGAAGAAAGAATACCCAGGTGTATCTTGAAAAATCATCAGTTATTACAAAATAGTAAGACTTTTTCCCTAAGCTCTTTACTCTTGTAGGATCAAATAGATCCATATGTAGCATTTCTAAAGGATTTGAGATGGAGCTTTCTAACTTGGGCTTATGAGAAGATTTGTGTTGCTTTCCTATTAGGAAAGCAATACATTGTTCAGTACATGTGAATGTTTTGTTTGGTAAACCTTTGACCAAATAAAGTTTTACAAGTTTGTTCATAGTTTTAAAGTTCACATAGTTTTAAAGTTCACATGACCTAATCTTCTATGCCATAAATTTGATTCATCTATAGAAGCCTTGGATATAAGGCAGGTGATACCATCCTTAGATGTTGTATGTGCCATATCCAGAGTGTATACACCATATTTGCTAGGTGCTTTAATCAAGATCATTTCATCAGAAATTTTGATACCTGGTTTAAGGATGATAGCTTCTTTCTTATTGAACAAAACATTCAACTTCTTGTCACACATTTGTGAGACACTTGGAAGATTGAAGTTGAGAACATCAACATAATTTACCTTGTCAAAGGTAAGCTTCCCATTGGTAATTGTACCTTGTCCAGAAATTTTTCGCTCAGTCCTTCCAAAAGCAACTGGTCCTCCATTAACTCTTTTGTATTTTTCAATAATTCTTTATTTCCTGTCATATGGCAAGAACATCCACTATCTACAACCTAGATGCTGTTCTGAGATTTATTGGATGTGTTCTGCACATGTTAAGACAAAGTATGACTTAATTTCTGAGGGAGAACCAAGCCTTTGTGATCTTGGGTCTTCCCCTTGCATCATTGTATTTGTACTCTTTGAGTACAAGTGTTTGAGTCACTTCTTCATCTTTTGAAGACTCAGTCTTTGACTGATCATTGGTTAAAGAATTTTGACTGTTTGGACAATATAAAAAGAGTTTATTTCAGACTGAAAGTCTATGGCCTTTTGTTTTGTGACATCCCTTCTTGATCTATATTCCCTTTGTTTTCTTTCTTTTGATGTTTTAGAGAATTTTATTTGGAAATCTGATTTAGTAGGATCACTACCTGTAGGATCAAAACTTGAAGATTTTCTCTGAAACACTTGTTTCTTTTGATTTCTTGAAAGAATTTTAATTTGATTAGGACAAAAACTGTTGTTTATAGTCCTAAAGTTCTTTCCTAAATAACTTTTGTTATCCGAGGTAACTTTTACCTCGGGTACAAAATTTTTTCCTCCGAGATAACTTTTATCTCGGGTGCCCTTTTTCTTTCATTTTGTTGCTTGCCAGAGTGTTTTTGTCCCTTCGAGGTAATTTTTACCTCGGGATCATGAATTTTGTCTTCCGAAATAATTTTTATCTCGAAATCAAAATTTCTTCCTTCAGGAGCATAATTACTCCTAGGTTTCTGTTTCTTCTGAGTTTTAGTGACATGAAGCTGTTCAGATTTCTCAAAGTCATGATTGCTAAATTTTTTAAACGTTTGTTTGTTTACTGAGTTTGATTTTGTCTGTTCTGAGTGGTATTTACTTTGACTTTTTGATTCTTCAGATTGACTTTTTCAAAACTTTCACAAACAAATTCTGATTTAGTTTCCCCTTTTTCAGCTGTTTGACTTTTGACAGCTCGGCTAATATTCAAAAAAGGATTGTGATGACAACTGATAGCAAGATGACCAATTTTTTCACATTTACTTTGACTTTTCGATTCTTCAGATTGACTTTTTCAAAACTTTCACAAACAAATTCTGATTTAGTTTCCCCTTTCAGCTGTTTGACTTTTGACAGCTCGGCTAATATTAAAAAAAGGATTGTGATGACAACTGATAGCAAGATGCCCAATTTTCCACATATGAAATGTTCCTTTATCATTTTAAACTCAGACATTTTTGAGACTGAAGTAGTTTTCTCATTTGAAGAGGTTTTCTTGGAGCAAGATTCAGTTTCTTTAGTGTCTTTTAATTTCCAAAGAGTTTTCTTGTTTTTACCAAAGTTGTTGTGATTCTGAGGTTCATTTGAAACAGCAGTTACTGATAAAACTCTATCAGTTTTTAACTCTGAATCAATGGATTTTGAAATAATGGGATCAAGTGTAAGTTGAATTTTAGTTTCTTCATTCTTAACCTTTTACACACACTCAGTGTATGAATCAGGATAAGTAACCTTATTATACCCAATTCCATTATTTATGATTCCCTGTTGCTTTCTGACTTTTTCACATTTTCAGGTGTTTCTCATTACTTGCCTGTAGTTTTTCACAGTCAGCAGTAGCACCAGAAAATTTGATTTCACAGATACTCAATTCAAATTTTATTTCCTCATTTTCTTTGTTGCAAAATCTAATTTAGAGAGCAGATCCTTGATTTGAGTAACAAGATTGGATTTTTCATGTTTTAAAGCACTGATACTTTTTATTAATTCTTCAATCTTATTGTTGTAAGCAATATCAGCCTTTCTAGAGTATTCTCTGATCTTTTTTAGACTTGCCATTTCCTCAATGAGTTCAAGGTTATATTTTCTATTATTTTCTATCTGCTCAGCACATTCAGTTTTACAAAGAAGAGAAAGAACTTCATTTGGGATTTCAGTGTTTACCTCATAGTTTGAAGAGGTATCCATAGATGAAGTAGAGGAGTTCTCAGCAGAGTAAGAGATTTCTTTTACCATTAAAGCATGATTGATTGGTGAGAACTCTTGCATGATTTCCTCCCAATCAACACAACTGGTTTGATTAGCAACAACATCAGTTGCATGGCTTTATGGCTTTGAGCTTGATGAGTGAGCAGTAGGACCTTCAGTAGATACACTTGATGTTGATGGTTTTCTTCTTGAGCCTATGTCATGTGTAGGATAGGTAACTGGTGTGTATGCATTGTGAGGTCTCTGATAGTTGTTTCCTCCATATCAAAATGTCCTAATTGGTGACAATTATAGCATTTGGCTTTACTTTTGTCAAACCTAATTTGAGCATTTCTATCTCCATTGAACTTCCTGCCTGTTCTTTTGTAGAACCTTTGTGCACGTAAGGTGATCATTGCTAGTTGTGTGTTGATGTTCATCTCTTCTAGATCATCAGCACTAAAGCATTCTATGATCTAGTGAGCCCACCCTGACTGTTTTCTGCAATATGAGCAAAGTTTTTATAGAAGAGAGGTATGATTTCATTAGCTCTAGGTGATGTAGGATAAGTGATCAATGGAGCATGTTCACTGTAGTGACTTCTGTCTTCATGAGCAGTGATGAGTGCAGTAGAAGTTGCAATGGTCAAGTTTACTGGCTTGTTCAGAACACCTGATTTTTCATTAATTTCCATTTTATGTGCACTGAGCATCCCGTGAAGTTCACTCAACTTTAATGTTTTGAGATCCTTGTTATACTTGATGCTTACAATGTATACTGTCCAGACATCAGGAAGTGATCTTAGAAACTTTCTGATCACATCGCCACTTTCCATCTTCACATCATTTCCCTGTAATTCATCAAGAAGTTGAACAAAATGTAGATATTGAGCATTCATACTTTCACCACGTTTGTGAGAAAAATTTTCATATCTTTGTTTCAGAACATCTTTCTTATTTTCTTTAACTTCATCAGTTCCTTCGTAAATTTCGTTTAACGCTTTCCATAAATCAAAAGCAGTTTTACAGTTTTGAAACCTACAAGAATAGAGTTTGGAAGTGCTACTTGTAATACCCATAGAGCTTTATGATCTCCCTCAACCAACTTGTGGTCATCATCGGAAAAGTCAACAACAACTTTTACTATATCTACACTTGGTGTAGTAGCAGATTTTGCTGTAGGGATCGAATAATAAGTAATACGATTTCTTAATTGGGATGGTAATGTAAAATGTCTAAAAAAAGGATTGAAGAATTTTGTTAGGGTGCAAATGCTAAGTTGTGGCAGTTTAGATAATAAAACCAAAATATAAGTTTTATTATACCCAAAATGTGGAAATTATATTCCACCACAATAATCCAACACAAATCAAACCAACTCAGAAAACATAAGATAGTAAATCACATAAAATCTATTCTGGAAAACCTGGTTTTTCTAGGTTGTGGCCTTTTAGAATTCCCCAAACATCTCGAAACTTGAAATCTCTGTTGAAATCAACCAAGAATTCAATTTCTGCCTTGTCCATGCGTGTGGCATCATCATCGTCGTCATCCATCTCGTAGTATACAGTCTTGAACAGCTCCACCTTCCAGCGGATGTTATTCCATTTGTTAGACACCTCTTCTTGTGTCCTGTGATGGTTGTTCCTACCATACAAAATATGGAAATGATGGTTTAGTCTGTCCCAAAATTTTGGTTCTTCACCTTTGTTTGTTGCGTATTTGACCTCGAGGAATGCATGTGCCAGACACATTTTCTCTCAATCGGACCATGAATGCATTTTGAGCTTTCTTTTTTGACCGAAAATCCAAAAAACAGATTAAAACGATTAAGTTGGTTGTCCATATAAGGGAATAGAATATAGAGATATGTTGTTACATTTAGAATCTATATAGAGATATGTTGTCCATATAAGGGAATAGAATATAGATTGCTTCATTACATTTTCATTTGGTTATGAGCATGTCACAAAATTATTGTACCTAATTTAAACTGACCCCAGTTATTTTTAATACTGCCATTAAAAGTTACAGGAGGACAACATATTAGCT
Organism: Deinandra increscens subsp. villosa; assembly: GCA_039602395.1. NCBI lineage: Eukaryota > Viridiplantae > Streptophyta > Magnoliopsida > Asterales > Asteraceae > Deinandra > Deinandra increscens. The sequence continues at coordinate 82,732,626 of JBCNJP010000027.1, read as the reverse complement.
ATTTTGGTAAAGTATTACGCATGGTTGGTATTAACGATGCGTTTAGAGTAGGTTTAACTACACAGTGTCTGGCAAATTTATGGTCTATAGTTACACATATAGTATTTTATCGATTAGAAATATGTTATTTTAACAATTGGTCGGGGTCCGTTATTGATTCAGCGCAAAGTCTGGTTGGATAGTCACCCATAAAAACCACAATGTGGTACTTATGGGAGGTTTAACAATAATTATACGTGTCAATAAATATTGTTCTTCATTAGGTGTACTTTCTCTTTCTGGCTTTCCACCCGTTGCTTATTTTGGCTCCAAATATGAAGCCTAAATGATAATTACCTATAAAGGTCATCAAGCTTGAATGTAACTAAATGAAATACTCATCAGAAAGTTGTAAACAACAGGAATAATCAAATAGAGTTATTTGATTAATAGTTTCCATGCATCAACAAAGTTGGGAATGATTTTTGAGAACATATAAAGGTTTAACGGTAGAAAAGGGAACATTGTTACGGATGCAAATAACTCCACGTTTGAGAATACCATAGAGGTCTTTAAGGTGACCCAAGTTGCCTTGTTAATTTTTTTAGAAGAAGATGTTGTAAGCATGCTTAAATGATATCTTATTTTAATTCTCACCAAAACGTTAAAGGAGTAAAACAAAAACATTTAACATACTGGTAAGTTTGAAAATCTTAAACATAATGTAACCTAAAAAGGGAAAGGAAAATGCATCTATATGTCTAACAGGGCCATTGAAAGTGCGTGAGCATACGGATCTTCTACTTAGTCGTAATGAGATCAATGTAATACGAGATGAAACACAAAAAGTAAATACAAATGACTTGTATTAACCACAGAGATAACCACAGAGTACACTTAGAGAATATGACACGAAAGCTTAGACTGTTTCGACTGTTTCTTAATACAACACAAGATACACATATTTATAGGGCTGAAATACGACCGGCCGAACCTCAGGTTCGGCCACACATCGGAGCCGTCCGAACTCCAGGTTCACTGGGAGTTCGGACCTCAGCTATAAAGTGTGATCCGTCTTGTATTCGATACTTCACATGACGATCAAGGACCATGTATCAACAAACTCCCCCTCGGCATGTGCAGTATCATCTTCTCTATCAAATTTGTATCTTATATCTTCAATTAAACTCTTCCTCTTCTTTGACGATGAGTTCAATCTTGAATACTTGATATTGCATCGTGTGTAATCTCATTATCAACAAACTTCAGAAGACTTGAAGTTGTGATGTTCTCTTCCCACTTAGAAACCTGCCAACATAAATAATCTTGGTGCAAAATGTCTCTTCGAGACTCCAAGATATTTTTGATTTTGAAAATTGATTTTGTATTTCGTGTTGATCAATCGAAAACAAATCAGAAACAAAATCCTTTTGGCTTTTAGAAACTTTATATCAAAACACACCTAAAATCTTTTTGGTATTTTCTGATAAGAAAAGTAAAACCATACAGAATTAGACACTATTTTTGTCTTTTGTGAGAAAGATCACAACTTGGGATCATATTGGTCATAACATGCTGAACTACATTTCAATTCCAGTTATTGTAGCACATAAGCCATGCCAATTGCAGATATAATTTGTCTAACTTTAAACTCTGGTACAATCATACTCATAACATCTGGATATATTAAGGTATTGATTAAGTTTGCATTGACCAGTGTACCTCACACTATCAGACATACTCATATATGCTTTGCTTATCACATTTTGTGATTTCATTTGTGACTTTAATCACATAATGATTGTTACCATGATATAGTCAACTGTGTTCCATGCAAAAAGAAATAAGAACGTTAAATTGTCTACCTTAAGGTCGATCTTTCGATACGCAGATAAGGCCTCGGATTTAACAAAATAAGAAAATAAAACAAGTTGAAATTGTATAACTCAACAACAATCAGGTCGGTACTCCCGTACATGCAGAGAAAGTCCGATGAGTTATACGAAACACCAAAGAAAATAAAGCAGAATGTCAAACGAACAACGATCAGGTCGGTCTTTCGACACGCAGAGAAAGTCCGATCGTTTGACAAAATAAAGAAAATCAAACAAGTTTAAATCTTAGCAAAATGAACACAAGTATACACAGTGACTTTTCATTTTATTTTTCTCATATTTTTTTCTTGATATATCATGAGATATGCATCAAGATGTTGTCCACTAGGTCAAGCATCAGATTTAGTGTATATCACATTTGTATACTTTCTGATTTGCCGAGCCTACCTTGCACATCGATCAAATGGTCTTATGGCTTTTTCATCTACTGTATCCATGAGTCAGACAATATCAGCCAATGTACCATCATTTCCCAAACATGTCGGATACAATTTCTCATTTTTCAATGTTTTTGGATGTTTTGCATTTTTCATTGTTTTTGTCTTTTCCAAATTTCTCCCCCTAAAAATGACAACTCTATTTATAGATTTTCATTTTTACGATTTGAAAAACAAAACACTATTTTTGTATTTTTGCAAAAAACAAACTCCCCCTCAGAATGAGACGGAGTGAAAAATCAAGAAAAATTGATCAACCAACACAAATACTCACAGTTTAGCCTTTTGAAAACAAAATTGATTTTGAAATTCAAGTTAATTAGAACAGATATTTCACAATCAGCAATTTTCCAATCACTGAAAGGTCTTCCTGAAACACCTGCTTGACACCTAAGAAAACATTAGTTGCTTTGGGTTCAACCTGAATCAACAGCGTCGGGTCGCCCGGTGTCTTCCACAAAGTCCTTGTTGGCCTTGGAAACAACTTTTGGTTTCCAGATTTGTAAAAGTTTTAATTTTTTATCAGAACCCGAATCAGATTCAACTGACGTACCCGGTTTAGACCAAGATGATTTACGAGTTGATTTAATCTTTGAAGACCACGGTTCATCAAAAATTTGACCTTTGTTATCCACATATTTTGCAGTTTTGTGGATATATGCAGTCGTCAGACAATCAGCAGCTAGATGTCCTGGTTGACGACATACATAACAAAGTCTTTCTCTAAAATTGTTTGAAAATTGTTTTGATTTTGGAGAATCAGATGAATGTTCAGATTGAAAGTTATCAAAGAAACCATCAGAAGAATCATACCTAGGAGATGGACTCCTTGAAGATGAAGATCATCCAGAATAATAAGAAAATTCCTTCTGAGATGGTGATTTCTTTGTAACTTTTGCTTTAGGAACCTTCTCATCCTTCACTGATTTCTTTGCTTGAACTGGTTCTTCCAACACTTTGTAACTTAAACCTTTGTGTTTATATCCTTGTGTTTATCAAAGAAACCATCAGAAGAATCATACCTAGGAGATGGACTCCTTGAAGATGAAGATCGTCCAGAATAATAAGAAAATTCCTTCTGAGATGGTGATTTCTTTGTAACTTTTGCTTTAGGAACCTTCTCATCCTTCACTGATTTCTTTGCTTGAACTGGTTCTTCCAACACTTTGTAACTTAAACCTTTGTGTTTATATCCTTGAGTCTTTGAAGAACTTGAAGAAGAACCTGAAACTTCTCTTGACTTAGCGTCACTAGTGAATTTGGCTTTGATATCCTTCAGTTTGTGCTTTTCAATCAAAACTTTTTCTTCTTCGGTTGCAGATGAAGAACTCGAAGCAACCTTATCAAACACTTTCTCATTTTCCAGCAATACAGACTTAGAAATAAACTTTGGAGCTTCACCCAAAGGTTTCTCCTTCTTTTTAGACTTGGACTTGTTCTTCTTGGATGGAGTAGCAAACTTTGAATAGTCATGCAATTCATTGTTTGGATCAATCTGAGCAGAAGTAACTTCAATCAAATCCACTGGTTGAGGTACCAAGTGAGTATTTTCTTCCTTAGACTTCTTTGAACTCTGATCCTGCTTGTATAAGAAATTTAGCAATATCGGTGACAAATTGCAATTCTTAACTTGTCTTTTCAACTCCAAAATCTCCAAATTCAAGTCATTAATTTTCTGTTGACCTTCAAACACCTCTTGTTATGACTTGATGAATTTTGCATTGAAATCATCATACTCATAAGTTTGTAACTTCCGGATCTCACATTCAGCATATAATTCTTCAATCACATTTTCTCTCTTTTGCTTGTAGATCTCAACATCTTTTGTTAACACTTCATTCTTGTCTCTGTAAAGAACATTTTCATCTTGAAGCATAGAGATCTTATTTTGAAGCTTCTCAACGGTAAGAGTATTTTTTGCAATAAGAGCAGTAGCCTCTTCATATTTTTTCTGAACCGGATAACTTTTCTCAAACAGATTCTCAAAATCTTGAGCTGCGTTTAACGCTTCAGCTTTGGCTTTCTCACACTCTTCAGCCAGTTGAGCCTTTTCCTTCAAAACATCTTCATTGATATGAACCAACTCATAATATTTCTTTTGAAAATCCTCCAACTCTTTTTTTAACACCACAATTTCTTCAGTTGAAATTTGACGATGTTGTTCAAAACTTGCAATTTCCTTGAGCAACTTATCACATTTATAACATTTAAATTCATCATCTTTTGAATTCTCAGAAATCTTAGGTAATTCTTCTTGAACCAAAGATATATTTAAAGAAGTATCAGACTCAGTTAAAAAACTGTCATCATCAGCATGTTGAACAGTTAAAGCAATTGAGATTGGAGAATGATTCTTTTTAATTGCTGAATCTGTATTCCAGGCAAATTCATCTAGATGCATAAATGTATCAGTCCAATCATGAGCAAGAGTAGCAGATTTCTGTTCAACCTTTTCAGCTTTATCAGATGGATGAAAAACTAAATGTGCATGTTGACCAGATTTCAATTTACTATCTGCAGATCTTGGACATTCTCGAGCAAAGTGACCATAAACTGAACACTTAAAACATTTCACCTTAGACTTGTCCAATCCAATCTTCCCTTCCTGATTCAATCTCTTCTTACCAGTTCTATTGAAAAACTTCTTTGTTCTACGAACCAACATAGCATACTGCCTGTTTAGATCCATTTCCTCTAAATGATCATAATCAATCTGATCGTAATCTTCATTTGTTAACTCAGCATTACTCACAGCACCAGTGATAACACCAAAGTATGAAGATACCAATGCAGACATCAACACATTATAATCATCGACAGTTTAAACAGACAAGGCACTTTGAGTCGAAGAACTAGGAATTGACACAGTACAACCAGCAGATGAATAACTTGGAGTTTCAGATTTACCTGCCAGGAATGCTGTAGGAGGGGCAGAACTAAGAATATTAGACTTTCCAGCATTCAAAGTTGAATCATTGTTGCCATAAGACACCGCAGGATTCTGAATTTGCTGAGGAAGTGACTTGTTTACTTTTAATTCCATATCCCTAGCTTGGATTCTTTGAACCAGATCATTAAAAGACAACTTTGAATAATCCTTATCATTAGTAATCATCATCACATAATTTTCCCACTTCTTTGGTAGAGCTTCCATAATCTTTTCTTTCTTATCTGCTTCATCTTTTGTAAGATTCACCAACTTCATTTCACTCATTAAATGTGCAAACCTTGCAATCAGATTTGGAATCGATTCATTTTGATAATGCTTAAAACTATCAAATTCCTTCTTTAACACCTTTTGTCGACTTTTCTTATACTGGTCATTGCCTTCACACCTCTTTTCTAGAGCATCCCACAAACTCTTTGCGGTATAATTGCTTGAAAATTGATGTAGTAAATCAGTAGGCAAAGCCATTGTTAAAGTGACATAAGCCTTTTTCTCAGCTTGATATGCTTTCTTTTGTTCACCAGAAAGCTTCCTTTGAAGAATTGGTTCCCCATCCTCACCTTTAGGATATGTATATTGTTCAGAATACGATAACCACATATCGATATCATTTGCGGAAACAAACGCTTCAAATCGTGTCACCCAACTATGATAATCTTCCAATTTGAGCAATTTGGGAACTTTCTGACTTGTTCTAATTTCGTTATCATAGTTAATCATTGTTTGCATCGTTGCCTGAACCGAATTTGAATAGCCGCGAACGCTTGAAAATCGGACATTTTCGAAAAACAGGTTACTGTTCACTCCGAACCTCCTCCGAGCTGCCTCCGAACTTAATCCGAACTTGACAACGCCAAACTCTCTCCGAACCAGACCTTCGGTCGAACAAAAACCAAACTACTCCGAACTAGCACCGAACTTAGTCCGAACGCAGACCGGTCCTCACCGAACTTTCACCGAACCAATATAAAGACCAAACTCCGTCCGAACCTCGAGTTCGGAGCGGTTACTCCGAAGTTGTCCGAACCTCAAACGAGACAGATTTCACTCAACGTCATTTTCTCGATTTTCAACGTTTTTTACTGGAATTTTCGACAGGAATTCAAGCAAACTTGATAGAAACAATTGAGGAATGAATTTTTGATAAAAAGCACACTCGAAACAATCAAACGAACTCAAAAATGATTGATATTTTCGCAAAAACGTGAATTTGAACTCAAAACTCCAGGAAACACTGATCTCCGACTAGTAGAGTAAACCTAATGCTCTGATACCACTTGAAAGTGCGTGAGCGTACGGATCTTCTACTTAGTCGTAATGAGATCAATGTAATACGAGATGAAACACAAAAAGTAAATACAAATGACTTGTATTAACCACAGAGATAACCACAGAGTACACTCAGAGAATATGACACGAAAGCTTAGACTGTTTCGACTGTTTCTTAATACAACACAAGATACACATATTTATAGGGCTGAAATACGACCGGCCGAACCTGAGGTTCGGCCACACATCGGAGCCGTCCGAACTCCAGGTTCGCTAGGAGTTCGGACCTCAGCTATAAAGTGTGATCCGTCTTGTATTCGATACTTCACATGCGATCAAGGACCATGTATCAACAAACTCCCCCTCGGCATGTGCAGTATCATCTTCTCTATCAAATTTGTATCTTATATCTTCAATTAAACTCTTCCTCTTCTTTGACGATGAGTTCAATCTTGAATACTTGATATTGCATCGTGTGTAATCTCATTATCAACAAACTTCAGAAGACTTGAAGTTGTGATGTTCTCTTCCCACTTAGAAACCTGCCAACATAAATAATCTTGGTGCAAAATGTCTCTTCGAGACTCCAAGATATTTTTGATTTTGAAAATTGATTTTGTATTTCGTGTTGATCAATCGAAAACAAATCAGAAACAAAATCCTTTTGGCTTTTAGAAACTTTATATCAAAACACACCTTCCATTGCGATTTGTTGTTCCCTAACGAAGTTAAACATTGCAATTTAGTGTGTACATAAGTAAACTTCATAATCAGTTAATAGACAGCATATTGAAACCATGGAGATGAATTTATAAGAAATTTGTATATAAGGAAATTGAATAGAGACTTATATTTCTATTTAAACAAAAAATGTAGACATTTTAGGTTATGTTGCAGAATATTAAACATGTGTAGGTTAGATTACATGACTCTCACCGAGAAATATACTTGAAGCGTATGTGTAATTAAAAAAAAGTATGCAAGTTAGGGTTGTTACCTGTTACCGCCGAGATGAAGATGCTGATCTGCTTTTCCGATGGTTGGGTGGTTGTGTTGACATCAGAAACGTGCGGAATACATTTAAATGGCGCTGTGGGAAACGCGCTGACCCTTCGGTTCCCTTGTCGCTGCCAGGTGTATTTGGCAATTGGGCCAGTATCCATGTCGTAATTGGGGTGATGTTGAGTAACACAGAAGAATAACGGGCTGCATTTCTTTACTTGGTTATAATTGGATATCAAACAAATTAAATTATAAACAGAATTTAATAGACATATTAAAACTAGGAAGACACATAATATTTGATAAGGGTAATATTTGATAAGGGCTGGCGTGACCCGTTGTAAAGAAAGCTAACTTAAGCAGAAGCTACAATAAATCGGATATTAAAGCAATACAATATGTGGTTAAAGGTAGTTTGATTGATCACCTAAAGTTGAGATAAAGCAACTGAGTTGAAGTTGGCTATAAAATTGGATTGTGGGTACGTAAAGTAAGGATGATTGAATTTCTAGAAAGAAACCTAATCGATGAAGTTGAGAGTAAACACCACCGACTTTGATTTATAAAAAAATCAAAGAAGACAACCAATGCATACCCACTTCTGCTAGAATTCTTAATGGGAATAACAAAGGAAGGACATGTATGAGGTGTAAGAATGAGCACCAGTCACCTTTCACTCTTAAGCGAGGGTGTATGCCATCCTGACCGGCCCACATAATTTGCATATGAAATTCAACCAAACTAAACCGTAAAATCGCCTGTTAGTAAGAATAGATCTTGTACTTCCGAAACAACGCTTTAGGGATGGACTGCAACAGCAAGTGGTTAGGCACATTTACTTAGTATATCATAAATCAAGAATTAATCACAGTTAGTTAGTAAAAGATATAAGCAAATAGTTGCTGGCCAGAAAAAATACCAGCTGGGTGTATAGGTTATGGGAGGTGAGCTGCTTGAAGTAGTGTGGCTTTCAGGTTGTTGTGAAGATGGGTGGGGATGGAGACGGTGCAATAATGATGTGGGTCCCGGTGCAGTGCAAAAACTTCATGGCTGAAGACATTCACTTCATAGTTGAAGTGCTAGTGCTCAGTGCTTCCCTGGTCTGTAAAAATCAGCCACCTGCCAGGTTCAATTCTGTTTTTAACAAAGAACAACGGCCAGCTTGCACCTGTGAATGCTGAAGGTGCCTGCTGCTGTGTTTCTGGGTTGACTACACAAATCACATATACCATTGCATCATGTTCTCCCCATGGAGTTTAACTTTCTTCGCCTCTCTTCGCGACCGCCATTGGGGAAATTGAATTGGTGTTACCTGTAGTTTAATGATGTATAATATTAATAAGACATTGAAAATGGTATAAGATAATAGGGCCAAAATGTTGCAGCCCAACTAATATGGAGATTAGTAAATTATTACACACTTTGATTAAAACCATAAGTCATTAGTTATATTCTATTTGATTAGATAAAACATCATACGGTCAAATACAAAGTGATTACAGCCCCTGGTAATCAAGTAAAAGCAATGACTCTATTTTGCACCCCTTAAAGTTAAAACAATTATAAATGAATTTATAATTTGACCATGGTAACTGGTTTATATATAGATAGCTTATTATTATTTTTTACGTTAATAAATATATTAGTTAATCATTAAGTAAATTGATAAATATGTATGTCATTAATCTACATTAGGTTTTATTTACTTGTGTATTATGATTATATTAATATTAAGGATGGAAAATAGGGCATTGGTGAAATGACATCAGTGATGTATGAGGATGGGGCTATTTTTTTATAAACCGGGTTTTACGTGTGTTACAATTTCAGCCTATAGAAAGTAAGTTACGCATAGCAGATCCATGTGGTTATAACTATATTTCAAAGTACTTACAACCATTGCCTTAAACTCAGTATAAAAGCAACAAAAATTTAAATAATGCGAAGGTACTTACCTGGGCATCATCAGTTTCTATTAGAACGTGAACCTTGTGTGGCCGTTACTATTCGAATTGTCAAAACAGACTAAAGTAAGTGGATCACAAAGGGTGACACGAACTAACCCAAAGTGGCAGTTCGTGTTCATCCGAAGTGCCACACACTTCGTGTCAGTTCGGGTAAAGCCCCAGTTCGGACATAATTTCGAGTATAAATAGTTTTTCCTTTGTAGTTCAATGTAAGTTTTGGTCTAGGTTTGTTCAGATCTTTGTGTGTGAGGGGAGGTGTTGTCCAACCTCCCCCAGGTCTTTAATCGTTGTATATTCCTTCGGTTATGTAATCATTCGACACGATTATTGATCAAAACTTCTGTCTCATTCTTGTTCGACCATAGAATCGATCGATAACGTGTTTTAACAGTTTCATCCCGGGGTTCAGGTTGACCTGGAAGGTATGATTATCAACTTGCTGCTTTGAGAACTTTGCAAGAAATCTTGGCGGCAACACCTGCAGTGTGAAAGTGAACTTCTTATATTAGTAGCCAGTCAATTTTGTATTAAAAAAATGACAGCAGATAATAGTGAGTTGTTTGCTCTTCTATGTATAGCTACAGTTAACAGAACCTGTTTATGGTATGATTCATCGGTTTTGAACCACACATGAATGAACAAATTCCTGCTCATTCCTATCCTTTCGGACTCCAGGCCTTCACCATTGTACGCAGCAGCCTCAAACTTGTTGAACTTCTTCCATTTTAAGCATAGCATTCGTATACCTTGCCCATTTAATGAACTCAGAAAAGCTAACCATGTGGCATCATGGACTCCCCTGACTCCATTGCCCAGGTGGCTGATGTTCACGCTGAACTTGTTCTTCTTGTAATCAACAAATCGTAGAGATGTGCAGCTTTTTGGCAACTCTCGTGTAAATTGCAGTGGCAAAGTCTACAAAGAAAATACATTAGTGGGAGGGTGATATAATGTTTGGTTAGTAGTTACTCGTTTACACAAAATTTGCCACCCCCGAGTTTCTCTTCATTCTCTCCATTAACATCAATTAGTACTTTATACGTCATCTGCACAGAAAGTGAAACATAGGTTACTTGATTGTCTGGTGTAAGCTAATCTAAATGAGATCTCAAAAGGTGATATAGGTGTTATAAGTGTTTTGGTTTTAGTATGTTGGGATTTTATTTGTTGACCACTAAATTTTATCGGTCTCCTGATAATTGTAATTGTGTGTGAAGGTCTAATTTTATATGAAATTTACATGGAGGAGCCTAAAAACATTTATGAGTTATGAACATCTTGTTTGATTTGGGCAAACCAAATTTATGCCAAATAGGCTAAAATATGTACACATGATAAGGGAAACACGTATAGAAAAACAATATGAACATGAAATTAGCAAACCACGCAGTTTAATTAAGGAAGTACGAAATAAAACACATTGAGATGGAGACATGTAATACAGAGCCTAAGGAAAACAGAGAATGGCAAATAAATTTCGCGACAAGTTGTAACATAGAAATTTTATAGAATTCACACTTGCATGAAAAATCTAAATAAGAATGAAATATCTATCATAGGAGGTATAATCAAAGACAATAAAGAAGGATAGAATAACATGGCAATATTGCAATATAACTATTACAAAAGATCAGTTTTTCAAAACCACATTCAAGTTTGAAGGAACCAAAGTACACTTTTTACATAACCAAATTACAAAAGGTCGCCAACTATGGTTCACAAAAGACAACATAAACAAAAGACCAAACCAAACAACAACTATATGTTTGGTGGGAACATCCATGACACACGACGGGCAACCTCCTGTTGCCTTTCTTCAGCTTTCCTATGCATCACCGCCATCCTCTAGAGTGTTGCTTCACTGGCATCAATTTCTTCACGTAGCAGGGTGCCAGCCGAGTATCAGAAGGGTGAAGGTGGCTGGTCAAGAACAACGTCTAGAACAACGTCCATTTCTTGCCCTTGCTAGGATATTACACGTATCAATTTGCTCACAGAAAATTATAAACTCCAGTTAATGTCTTGCGCAAGTAAGCAGTATATAGTTTAACACTTAACAAAACGAAATAGGTAAATGAAAACAGGCATTTGACAGCATACCTTAAATCAGATGACAGGAGACCATGAGTTACTACCTCATATAAGTCATATACAGATTTAGCAGCTTACTTTTTACCATTTCCTATACAAAAGAATCAGCTTCGTTTTCATTGTAATTAATTGAGAATTGATACACATGACTTTGAAACTAAAACTAATAGATAAATGAAGTGTTTTTGTTTGAAGAATTTTATCCAACGGTAAGAACATGACTGTACTTGGGTTTAATAATGAATAACAGTACTACTTATAGTAATTATATGTCTTTTGAGGATATGACACATAAAGATTAGCATGGCACAATAATGCCATATCATTGGAACAATATGGAGCATTAAGGATGAGTATAATACATGAAACAACTTGAAATGTAAGATCAAACGACAACACAAACAACACATATTAATACATGAAACCCTATTCTGTAACTAAAATACCTTGGGAAGCAACTCCAAAATACTCGCATAAGTATCTATATGAGGATCCAAATTCTGTTTAAAGATCAGTCTTGTAACCAAAACCTGTTGAATGGTGTATAATGCAAAACACCATAGTAGCAATAAAAGTCAGTGCTCGTTATAAGCATCAAAGTAAGACTAAACCTGCAGAGATTGTTTTATTGTTGAGGAGAAAATTTAAAAATTCTAAAATCAACGACAGCTCTCCAACTTAAGTACCACTTCAAGGCTTGAACATTCAACTTCATATCGCCGATTCTATCTGCACCATTTCAGCGATATCCAGTCCTTTGAAGTGTACAAATTTTTTAAAATATCTCAATATGTTCCCAAATATAGAAGGAATAATGTAAAACCCTGCACATAATTGAAAGGTTATACAAAATTGCACCAATAATATTTTAAACTAAGAGTTCACAGTCCATAAAAGAAAATTGAGTACACAAACTGATGAGGTCCTATTAGTGAGCAAATGATGAACCGAGAAGAAAATGACATAAATCACCTTGCAAACTGAGATCAAAATCCTAACATCAAAATCACAATGCATAAAAATACAACAAAGAAATTTAACAATACACTATAACTGATCTATTTTGTATTTGTTAGCTATGAAATGTTGTTTCAGTTGTTTTATAGATGTATGAAGCAATGTTTACCTGTAATTTAGATATTGTTGCCTATGTTGTTTGCATGAGTATGTGGAATTTTGTGCATGAGTATGTGGAATTTTGTACATGAATTTTGGTGTTACATTTTGTGCAGGTGACAAAGAACCATCCCCATTCTTTTGTGAACTCAGTTACTTTTGCTTCAACTGTATACATTTCTTGCCGCATTTATTAAGAATTGCAAATTTCATTAGGTAAGATATTCCTAATAGTTAATCTTAATTGGTTTACAACAATAAAATCTTTAATTGTTAATTGGTTTAAAACAATAACCATGCCTGCTCTGTTGATGCAGATGGCCAATTGTTGTGCGTTCATTTGCCGATATCTGTTCAGTGGATCGTAGGGTGACTTTGTTTGTTGGTGGTCCATTTCAGCCTTAAACCTTATTTGTTTAAAAAAATCACATTACATAAGTTACACGATACAACTATATGGCAAAGCTAGTGTTTTAGACAAATATAAATCCAATTAAAAAATCTTTAAAACCTCTAATCATAACATATATTTAAAACCTCTAATCATAAACATATAGTTTAAATAGGCATGTTAAATATATATCTATTTAACAAAAATAAAACTTGAAACTACATTATGATCCACTATTACTTGCCATATAATTAAATTGATAAAATAGCAATGGCCACTGATCAGAGCAACAAAAAACTAAAAAACTGCCTCAATCTTTAAAATAATCAAACTATAACACCAGTATATTTTAGAGAGATAGAATTTCATATAAGGAAATTAAAAGGATACATTTAAGACACCTAAAAGATAATCAATTATTACAAAGCCTTTTTTCCATGTTCCCAACAACCTGTTTATGCAAATATAAGCATTCTGAAAATGAAAACCAGCCTTTTAAAAGAAAACTAACCATATAATAAAACTAAAACTCAATCAATCCTCAATCGAAGGAAACAAATACACATAGCTTTGTTACTCCAGCTTCCACTAACCAAGACGTCACACCCCCATTTCACCATACAAAGCTTTGTTTTTATAGACTGTTAAATCTCAAACATGAACTAATAGACTAAAGGATTAATTAAACGTATTAGGAAGTCCGAGACCAAAGCCAAAGACACACAAAATGACATCATTTCACAACTGAAAGGAGCTGAGAAGGTGGTCTTAATGCAGGAAAAAATGCTCTTTTCAGTGGTTAATTGATGTCATTTAGAATAGTATGCTTCTTACTTTCTTCACATAGGGTCTTACAAAAGTGAGGAGCTAAGAAAGTTATCTTTATGCACAGAAAATGCTCAGTTCACTCATTCTTCTTTTTCTTTGATTCTTTTAGCAGGTGTAGATTCTGAGACAAACATAGGTCAATGGGTTACACATCTAAGTATGGCAGTTTATCAAACTCATGCATACAACTGGATGTAAAGGTAGTTAAAATCATGCATACAACTGGATGTAAAGTTAGTTAAAAATGAAATGTAATACGATGTTTTGTCTGTTAATTAAAAAGGAAATGTAGTAGATGTTTTGTCTACTAATTATGATTTACTAAAAAAGTAAATCTTATGCGTAAGCTTGATAGACAAAATGGCTGATGAAATCAAACCAATATTAAATTTTAACAATTAATTTAAACAGTGACAAAAAAGTAGGAGAATGTATGTTTTTGTTATATCATTTTGAAATATATGATGTTAGTAAAGAACAATAGTTGGTATGGAGATCTTTGAGTATGGAGGGCTTTCCTAGCCACGTAAAAAAATGAACGTAAATCAGTAATTCAGATATTCTTTTGTTACCTTTCTCTTGTTGATCATGCCTCTTGGGAGTTTTTTATGCAGGTGTTGTCGGAGCTGCTGAGCTACTTGTTGAGTGGTGAACTGTTCATGATGTTGTTGCTAATCTTTTCAACATGAGTTTGTGTGTGAGAATGAGGCTGCATATTCTGCTCAGTGACTGTTGTTAGGGCTGTTTCTGTTAAAGTATATGTATTCTGAAAATGGTTAGCAAGTTGCAAATGGTAGACTGAACCTCTATAAGAAGGAAGCATCTATAAGAAGGAAGCACACAGAATGTTA
>JBCNJP010000027.1:82681592-82717353 GCA_039602395.1 Deinandra increscens subsp. villosa | reverse complement strand
GTGACAATAATGGTGGGTATAAATTACACATTGTTAATGTCCATAATGACATTAGACTTTTTGTTGTTCATGGCCTGCATGAATATGTCTATTCCTTTGACGTATGGAAGATGATGGGTGATGAGTGGTCTTTGGAAGTTTCATTATCGAAGGTAATGCCCATTCGTCTTCCTATAGAATTCTACGTCAAGTATGTCACGACTGAAGACAAATGGATTCTTATGACGAATTATGATGATACTTATATGTTGGACTTTAGTATGAACAAAGTCATTTACTCATATCCTTCTAAGTACTTTAATGTAATTCAAGGAGCAGCATACACCGAGACACTTCTATCCCCAGGTATTAGTGGACATTGGATGTTTTGTTTAAATATGTGCGTATGCCTAAATATTTTATTATGTTAAAATACTAACATTACTTGGTAAAATATGTTAAAATATTTTTTATATTTTAATATTTTAGATTATTATTTCTTTTATGTTAAAATAGTAACATATTTGTTTTTTTTTTACATTAATTGGAAAGTTCCTAAAGATGTTTGAAGCCTTTTTAGAACCAGGTATGTTATGTTATCCTTTAACATTTTTAATATGTATTGTGGTTATGATAAAATCAATGTAATATAGACTTCAACATTACATTTCAGTGGCAGATTCTGTTCCGGTTGAGGACATTGAAGAGTTTCCTGGTATTCTTAGCGATGAAGAGTGATAGGATCATTATGGTCAGGAGGTCATTGAAATAATTATGTTTTATGAGGCCCTCTTAATGTGACCTCATCAAAACTATTATGTTCATGAATTCAACTTAAAACACTGTTTATGACTGATTGCATGGTGTGCGACACGGATTGACTTCCTTACTATGGAATTCATTGACCCTCGGATTTTGATTTTAAAAGTACTATGTTATTACTGATGTCTTAAAACTATGTTGATGACTTCTATCTTACAACTCATTTGGTTTTAAATTACTATGTTTGTGACCAATATATATTTAAATTCGAGTGTTTGTTGTTATTTGTTTGAGTTTTAAAAAAACGAATACCTCGATGTAAATTGTCATGCCGCCATAACAAGCGAACAGAAGACGAATAACACGCTATACACTGTTTCCGCCGCAACACGCGGGCACACGGCTAGTATATATATATATATATATATATATATATATATATATATATATATATATATATATATATATATATATATATATACATATAGGTAAAAGATCCGTGTAGACCCCTTATTTTTTGTAGACCCCGTAGACCCCTTATAAAACTCAATAAAACTCATTAAAACTCACTAAAAATAAAACTCAGTTTTGTTAGTTTAGTTTTTTTATTTGCGATAAGCTTTTAAGAACAAAAAAAGACAATTAAAAAAAAAGAAAAACGAAAAACATTAAAAATTGAGCATTTTAAGACAATGAGTTTTAAAAATCAATGAGTTTAAAACTCAATAAACTCAATAAAACTCAGTGTTGCGTTTAAAACTCATTGTCTTAAAATGTTCGATTTTTAATGTTTTTTGTTTTTTTTAATTTATTTATTTATTTTTTTGGTTCTTAAAAGCTTATCGTAATAAAAAAACCTAATTTACAACACTGAGTTTTATTTTAATTAAGTTTTATAGGGGTCTACGGGGTCTACAAAATTTAAGGGGTCTACACGGAACCCTTCCCTATATATATATATATATATATATATATATATAGTCAAAGGTTCATTGTAGACCCCCTTAAAAAGTGTAGACCCGTAGACCCCATTTTTAACCCTTAGATCGTTTTAATCTGATGGTTGAGATCGGATTGCTGAATTTACAAAGAAAAAGGGCGGAGGGGCAGGATGGTCTTTTCTCCTTTTACGTTTATATCACAAATTCCGTCATCCATCTACATCGACGTTTCTCTCAGAAGTTCATCCCTGGATTACTCATCTTCGACGTTCGATTCCTCCCTGGATTGCTCATCTTCAACGTTCGATCTTCAGTGTCCATCTGGATTGCTCATCTTCGATGACAAAATTGAGGCATTTACATCCGAAGTTTCTCCCTATTATCGAACCTTTCTCAGTAAGTTTCACAGATGTTTTACCTATACCAAAATTTCTATATGATTCTACCTTATTCATTTATATGACTCTACCATGTTCAATTGTTTCTTATTATACGTTTATTGTTCAAAAGTTCCTGGTGTGTTATGAAGATTATAGATGTAGGTTTAAATACAGGTAGTTTGATTGGCGCAATTGATCTTAATTTGTTACTTTAAATGATGAAAATTCATTAGGTAGTTGATCGCCTGGTATAATTCATTAATTCCAACCCGAATTGTTTTCTGCTAAACGAATTTGTTTTCTCCCATTAACTTATTTTGCTTACCCACTTGATTCCCACCAATTTCAGCAGGAACAGATTGACGTTTCTGCTCAATTTGGTCTGCCCTATTTAAAGAATCTGCAAATAAATAAAAAATAACCTTAAAAAGATATCGAAGAGCATTATCCAAGCAGTCAATATTACTACGGCTGAAACGGGTATGGTCAGGCCAGATTGACTCAATGACAATTTTGGTTCATTTTCTTATTTTTATAAATGTAGGGAATGTGTTAGTTGTGACTGGAAAAAAAAAACAACATTATACAAAGTCAAATTCTTCATATAAAACTGTCAGCGAGGATGTATGCATCAAAACTAAATTATGGGTAGCTTTTTAAGTAACCCTCTTGACTTTCAGCTAAAAAAGTTTTAATTGAGTAGTTTAACTGTTTGAGACATGAGATGGCCCAAATGAACCCATATACAACAAGTAAATGGGTCGATTTGCACATGTAATTGCTAGATTCATTAATGATACTTATTATATCGTTAATGCACCGTATGTATTTTCTGCTAAACCAAAAAAAACGAATCTGGTGGTGGCTGTCAATGAAGGTAGCGACTAAATATGATGAGTTTCTTTCAGCTTTGTTCATTAATCTTGGTCAGTTGTTATTGTACCCTTTATTTGTTATGTTGGTGGAGGGTAAAGTTATTACATTTTAAGCTTTTGTAACTGGTTTAGATCTTTGAGAGCAAATTATTTGCCATAGATAGGAGAAAATGGTGGTCTAACCCATGATATGATCAAGAAATTCCAGACTTTAATGGATGCAGGTTAGTGTTGCTCTCTCTCTCTAAAAGCCCTCTAATTGTCTTTGATTTATTTTATTTTTTTTCATTTCTCTGTTCAGGCTTGCAGCTGACGAGCCACTCAAGATCACATTAGAGGTTTGATCCCCAATGTCTTATGATCTGCTATTAGTTCATTATATATGTCGGTTTGAACTGAGATTCCCCTTTTGATTTCCAATTGTTTCTTTTGGTTTCACTAGGTAATCCTAAAATTCCCCAAACCCACAAGAGGGTTTCTATTGAGCTTTTAAATTTGGTCAGAGAGTTTTAATTGAGTTTTAACATGAGTAATAAAAGTAGTGAGTTCTACTTAGTGAGCTTTGTACTAACTGAGTTATACTTAGTGAGCTTTATACTTAGTAAGTATAAAACATAGAATCGCCAGTGAAGGCTTAGTTCTAATAGATTACATCACTGAGTTTTATAACTAACTTAGTTTTATAACATAGAATCGCCAGTGAAGGGTTGCAGACTTGCGGCTGTCTCTTATGGCCAGTTAAAAGCCTTTTTAGTTGCTGTTAGTGATGTAAGTATCTCATGGAAACAAATCTTCATGTTTAAGTTACCATGTAAAACTACTTTTAAATGAGTTTTATAACCCAAATGCTTTTGCACTGAGTTTTAACTTGAGATCACTACATTTAAATAAGTTTAGATCTCATGTGAGTTTTATAAGCCGATTTATTGCGTTTAAATGCAGGGAGTGATCTGTTCAGGATTGGGTTACTCTCTTTCAGGAATTGCAATGAAGACAAAAGGTCTTGTTTTGTAACTGCTTTTAGCCCTCTAAGCATGGTGTTTGTCGCAGTTTTGGGATCTATTGTTTTGGCTGAAAGTTTAAACTTAGGAAGGTATGTCAATTACTATCAAAATCCTCTTGTGAAATGTTGTTAAAAATATATATAGAACAATAAAATCAGTGAGTTTTATAATTAGTGAGCTTTATACTTAGTGAGTTTTACAATCAGTGTTTTTTTATACATATTGAGTTTTATATTTTAGTAAGTTTTATAATCAGTGAACTTTATACTGACTTTACCAAAATTTATATTAATATTCTCCAAATCTGCAATACTAGCATTTATGGTATTGTTATATTCTGCTACTGATATAAATGATTGTAAAACCACTGGATTTTACCTCCATGAACCATGTTTATGACTTCACTGGTGTTTGCTCTATGGTTTTAGCTTTAATTACGAGTATTCATGCGAGTTGAGACCTTACTCTTTCGACCAGTCATATTGTGTTATGATAATTTTACTTTTTATTGGTGGAATTTTCATCATCTATATGTCATATAGAATACCGTTACTACTCAAAATTTACATTGTTCTTCTTGAAATCTAAAATATTAGCATTCATAGTATTGTTATGTTGCTACTGGTTACTGCTATAAATGATTGTCAAACCACTGGATTTCATCTCCATGAGCCATGTTTATGAATTAAATGCCACTGGTGTTTGCTAAATGGTTTGAGCTCTTATTACGAAAATTCTTGCGGGTTGAGAGTTGAGACATTATTCTTTGAGCGGTCATACTGTTTTATGAGAATTGCACTTTTTATTGGTGGAATTTTGTTTCTGCAGCTAGCATCAAATATCTTTGGTGAACGTCTAGATTATGTGATAATGGATGTTGCAACTGAGTGTCACCGGGTTGCAAGATTAGGGCTGGACCGTAATCTAGATTATGAAGAAGAAGAACTGTGGTTATCTGCACAACCAAGGGCTAGATAGCAGATCCAAGTAATAGTGAAACTAATAGCAAATAAGTGGTCGGTATTTTTGGTCAAACACATCCTTCTGTGGCCACGGAAATATTTGATTGCATGAATTGTGGCCGGTCTATTGTTGTTGTAAGATTTGCTCCTCATTTAGAGAAATGTATGGGCAAGGTAATAATATAGTTTTTAATTCCCTTATATATAACTCAGTGAGTTTAAAACAACACTGATTATGAAACTCACTAAATATAAAGCTCACTAATTATAAGACTCAATGAGCTTTAACTAAGTTATAAAACTCAGTAAGTTTAAAAAAAAACACTGATTATAAAACTCACTAAGTATAAAGCTCACTGATTATAAAATTCAGTGAGGTTTAACTCACTAAGTATAAAAAAACATTGATTGTAAAACTCACCAAGTATTAAGCTCACCTAAATACTTCACTGAGTTAAAACTCAATGAGTTTTAACTGTGTTATGAAACTCAGTTAAACAAATCATTAAAACTCGTCACAACTTTTTTGTTTAAAACTCTAAGAGTTATAACTTTTTTGATTGGCATGTCCGAAAATCACATGTGGCAGAAGTGCCGTGGCATCAAACATTGCTATGGTTTTTATTTGTATAGCTAGGCATATATGGTTTTTACTCTCAGTTGGAGCAAGTTTGAGCCCCATTTGAGAAAGTTTGAATTGTATTTCTATTTGGGTTGAAGAAGCAAATAAACAAATGTACCCGGTAATATCCCACTCATAGAGTAGGGTTTGGGTCGACAAATCAGTCTTGATTGATTTATTATTTTTTGTTCAAGTGATTAAGTTTGCAGTGAGTTTTATAATTATAGAACAATGAGTTTTAGAAATCACGTGATTAATTTTGTGGTGAGTTTTATAGTTTTATTGATATTTGATTCAAGAAAAAACATAATATATCAAATCACCTTGTTTAAGACATTCGGTTGTTACTTTTACATCAATACTCTTGCATCAAATGAGTTTTATAACCAATGTGACTCTATGGTGAGTTTAATTTTAACCAAATTTGCACTAAGTTTTAACTTATGTTCGTTACTTTTAATTGAGTTTCAAATCTGAAGTGAGTTTTAAACTTAAGTCTGCAGTTATATGAATCTTATACTCATATATATGTTTGGTTAACACTAAAGTTTTAAAACTCAAGTGAGTTTTATTATTAGTTTTTATAATTTTAATCAATTGCAATGAGTTTTAATATTATAATGAGTTTAAATGCCTCACTTTTATTACTATCTTAGTTTTAAAAGTCAATCATTTAAAAAAAAAACTAATAGTATTATATTAAAGTGAGTTTTAAAACTTTTTTATTACTATCTTAGTTTTAAAACTCAATCTTTTAAAAAAAAACTAATAGTATTATATTAAAGTGAGTTTTAAAACTCACAACCCTTCTTAAAACTCACCCGTTAAATTGAACTCAAATTTAAGTGAGTTTTAATTAAAAAATCAATTTTAGGCATATGAATTTTCAATATGATTAAGAAATTTATATAGAATCCAAATTATTAAAGCTCTACTATAACTTTAAAACTACAGAACAACAGTAAGTTAACCACCCAGCTATAGTAATCGGCTAGCGCGCGTTGCCGCGCGGCCAACCCAAGGGAATGCGCATGCGTGGTAAAAACACAAACAACAACCTATATTATGAAGGCTGACAGTTTCATTACACTAGCGGTTTTGGACCAGCTATAACGGGAAAGAGTATGGATCTTTAAATTTTTTTAATACTCATACCAATTGGCAGCAACTGTTTGAGGCTTGTTATTAGAATCCAAACTGTGTACATAATATATTACATATACATGAATATAAATTTCCAATCGTTGAATCTAATTGTTGAACCTATTTAAAGTCAACCGTTCCAATCTACCTATTAAAATGCCACACAGTGCAGTCATACAATCAAGTGTTTTAGGCTTCCTATTAGAAGCTATTATTCAAGTAGCAATTCAAAAGGAATCCTATAAAACTCGGAATTTTAAGGCAAGATATACACTTTTTTATAGAACAACTCATATTGAGAAACACCCCAACAGAACCAATGTCCCTATTAAACTACCAAACACTGCAGTTATATACATGTATTCAAAAATGAGCAGCAGAACACGGTTTTCATTTAAGTTTGTAATAACTCACAGCAGCCTCCCTTTATTATGGTTTCTTTATGAAGAATTTAATGAGAGAATAATGGGTCTAACTGGACCTGTTGCTGCTGTAAGACAGATGGCACATAAGTGCAGTGAAAGACATTTCTTTGTCACTCAAAAGTAAGAAAAAAAATTACTTGTATAAACCATCTCTTAACAATTTCATATTGGGAAAATTGGCATCATAGTTGACTTTTTAGAATAAAAAAGTTGCCTTCTATGAACCACATTTCTAAGCCACTCAAAAGTGAGTAGTTTTACTTGTATGAATCATATGTGCTAATAGTAGTTTTAAATCTTCAGTGAGTTTTAGAAAAGGCATATATGCAAGTTCTTTTCTCACTAAGTTTAAAACAAGCCGTGAGTTTTAGATCCTTAATGAGTTTTAAGCAAACTAACTATGAATTTTAAATCCTTAGTGAGTTTTAAACAATATGTGAGTTTGAAATCATTAGTGAGTTTTAAACAAATTGTGAGTTTTAAATTCTTAGTGAGTTTTAAACAAACTGTGAGTTTTAAATCCTTAGTGAGGTTTAAACAAACTGTGAGTTTTAAATCTTTAGTGAGTTTTAAATAAGTGAGTTTTAAATCTTTAGTAAGTTTTATAACTCAGTTAAAACTCACTGAGTTTTATAATCAGTGAGCTTTATACTTAGTGAGTTTAATTACAAACAAGTGAGTTAAAACTCGCTGAGTTTTATAATCAGTAAGCACACTGAGCTTTATACTTAGTGAGTTTAATTACAAACAAGTGAGTTAAATTACAAACAAGTAAGTTAAAACTCACTGAGTTTTATACCAGTGAGTTTAATTACAAACAAATGAGTTTTAAAACCAATCTTACACTAACCTTTATACTTAGTGAGTTTAATTACAAACAAGCGAACTTTATACTTAGTGAGTTTTATAACTCAATGAGTTTTAACTGAGACCCCATGAAACGAAACAGCAACATAGCACACTGCCTTCACACTACAATAACAATTGAAAAAAGCACACACACCAAACACACACCACCAAAATAACTTATGAATCAATATAAATGGTTTGAGACACTTTTAATCATCTATTTTAAAACAAACTGAAAACTAAATTTGACTTAAAATTCATTATAAAACACTATTCGAGTATTAAGCTCACTCCAAATTTGAGTTTTCAAATTCAAGTTAAACCTTAAGTTAGAGGCTCACTAGAAATTTGAATTTAAGTTTTAAAACTCACTGAAATATGGAAAACAAATTTAAAGTTAAAAAAAGTTTTTAAACTCACTAAGTTTATGAGTTAAATAAAACTCAATGCATATTAAGACTCATATATAATTGACTTTTTATAACTTGTAGTGAGTTTCAGACTCAAATAAAACTCATAGTATATTAATACCCCCTTTTAACACATAATGTATACTCATTATTAAACTCACAAGTTCAATATCAGGGTTTTGAACTCAAAATATAATGTAATACTATATGCTTATGAGTTTTAAAAACTTGAGCTGATTTTTAAATTACTACAAGTTAAATTAACCTACTTTTCAATCTAGCTTTAAACTCATTTAAAAACAGTTTTAAACTCATTTTAACAGTATTAAACTCACTGCAAAAAGCATTTTTTATAACTGAATTCATTGAATAAAAGCCTAAAGGTCAGTCCCCCCTGCTAAGAATAACAGAACGACAACAACCCCTGCTACCCCAAACAGGGGTCTGCTTTGCGGTTTGGAAACACAGATCGCCACTTGATAGAGACTGTAGCAGTTCCTTAAACAACTGTTTTTATGAAATAGCGTTTAAAAAAATTAAAAACAAATACTTTTTAAACTGACTGCAAAATTGAATTAAAACTCATGTTGAACTTATATTAAAAACTGACCTTTTATAGAACTCAATGTTTTTAAACTCAAGTGTGTTTTTAATAAAAACACTCTGCAATAAGTTTTGACCAAATGAATATATGGCCTTTTAGAACATATTCTAACCAACTGCAAACTTAAATATATGGCTTTTTAAAACTCACCAAGGATTTAAAACTCATTATACTTGAATATATGAGTAAATCATATATTATTGATGTTTATCTTAAGATTCTAATAAAACTCACTACAAACTTAAAGTAAGTCAATAGTGAGTTTTGTAAATCGGTTAGACGTTTTCTATTGATCGATTTTATAGGTCTAATTCAATTCGTATCTAAATCTGATCACTAGAAATGGTGTACAGTTTGTTATATCAAAACTCAATGAGTTTTAGGTAATAATTAGGAATTTTCACAATTACTAGATACTTATGGATGAACAACCCTAGCATCTTAAACTATAGGTGAGTTTTAATTGTGAATGAACAACACATACAATTAAAATCTAAACTGAAAAAGTTCAATGAGCAGAGAGGGATGTGAAGTACGAATCGGGATTACCTTTTCTCATCATTGAGTCGTTATCGGCTGTCGAAGATTACTTTCATTTTGGTTTTCACTCGTCACCGACGAATCTCTCGGCTCTTTACTCGTCTTAAAGCTCGTTTTAGATCCAGAGTTTTCGGTGAGTTTTGCATCTGGACCCGGTGCTTCTAGAGGTGCGATTACTTATAGGTAAATCAGAATTGATTTTAGAGGTGCGAAAATTAGACGTTTGATGGCGGATTTAGGAGGTTTGATGGCCTGATTTACTCATCGGAGTTTGATCATTGATTGAGGTCTGAGGAGACTGATCGCCAATTTAGGGCTTTATAAGCCTAAAATGGATAAATGGGGTTTATCATTTTTTTGACCATCGTATCCCTCCGTCTAAAAACTCAGGATTTAAGATCGAACGGCTAGAAAATGGGTCTATGGGTCTACAGTTTTTAAGGGGTCTACAATGAACCATTCCCTATATATATATATATATATATATATATATATATATATATATATATGAGAGAGAGAGAGAGAGAGAGAGAATTGGGGTAGAATACATCCACCAAAATCCTTACATCCTCTACATCCACCCCCTTTTTTCAAAAAAAAACACCAAAAAACACTTTCTTTTAGTTTTTATTTTAAAAACATCATAACTCAAATCGCTATATATTCTTTCTAGAACACCAATTTTTTCAAATTTTATGACGTTTTTTTTATTTTTTCCAAAAAACAAGCCAAAAAATACACAAAAAATAAAAAATAAAAAAGAAATTAATAAAATGTGTGTTTTTGGTGCTTTTTTTGAAAAAAAAATGACAAAAACCACCACAGCAAAAAAAATATCAAAAAATTGAAAAAAAAAGTGTTCTAGAAAGACACCATAGCGATTAGAGGTATAGTGTTTTAAAAAAAATTTTAAAAAAATGTTTTTCTTTGAACAAAAAGATGGATGTATAGGAGTAGGGATTTTGGTGGATGTATTCTAACTCTACTCTATATATATCTGTTAGAGCATAACTTGAATGTCTCGTGTGATGCATCTAGATAGAACGTGCCAGTTGGTAGAGTTAGTGAGTTTGAGATAACAATCAATGAACTGACCAACGAAGCTGTAACGAACTAGCAACGAACCATAGGTCCGTTTCTTTGCATGTCCGTTGGGTCAGCAACTACTATTTAATGTTGATAGCTTTGTCATTTGTCATAACTTTGAGGTGAACTTCTTTAACTTTGAGGTGAACTTGTTTGTGAATTTGTGTGTGTGAGAGACTTTGAGTCGGAGAGCTTTATGTGTATTGGTGCCTTGTACTTGTGTCTTGTAATTATGTCTTGGTGATCAATGCAAAACATCTTTATTTACATCTTGTTCATCCTGATTTGATCATGATCAGTAGATGATCCTTCGCGTCACGCTCTTACAATTAGTATCTAAGCATTTAGTTGAATCTGTTGGTCAAAAGGTGTTCTTTTTCAAAAAATTTGGTGAAAACGTGTGGGTTTTTCATAAAAAAATGGTAATATTATGAGTTTTCTGGACTAAAAGTCTTTGAAAAACGTTCCTTTTGTGTATTACAATTTTACTGTTGTTCAATTCATGTCAAAACCTCCAAAATCGGAAAATTCGAGAGAAAATGCTACCAGTTCGTTGAGTTCTTTATGGTTCGTTTGTTGAGATTCTGCTTGTTCCCACTTCTAAGAGTATCTGTTCGTCAGTTTATTGATTTGATTTCCAATGAACTACTAGTTCGTTGTTCTGAAAATCTAGTTCCTTTCATGTATTTTTGGTTCGTTCATCATCATGTATTTTTGGTTCGTTTGTTGAATCTAGTTCATTTGTTGAGTTATTAGGTTCGTTGAATTCATTCGTCCGTTGACCTAGCTCACTGTTTTGTGAGTTCATTGAAAGTTTCTGGTTCGTTTTGGAATGCAAGTTCGTTGTTTCTCAAGTTATTAAAGTTTTTGGTACGTTCATCGGATTTTGGTTTGTTCAAGAGTTTTCAGTTCGTTCATTTGAACACTGAACTCCAGTTCGTTCGGTTATTATTTCAGTTTGTTGAAAAGATTATTTCTGGTTCATTGGGACATAAGAGTATATTTTTCAAAATGTGTGACTTCCAAGCATTTACCGCTATGCAAAGCATGATGCAAGCCATGCTCAACTACGACAATGAAATTAGAACAACTCAGAAAGTTCTCAAATTGTTGAAATTAGAAGATTATCACAATTAGTGTAAATGGTTTGAAGCATACATTGTTGCTAATGATATTTATTTATGGATTCCAATTGAGGATGGATATACCTATCCAAATAATGCTAAGGAGAACCTAAGATGCGTATGAGTCTTTCATCTGAAGAAAATGAAAGTTTTGAAAAAGAACAAAAAGTTTGACAATTTCAGACATTATCCTGATGAGAAAATTATTACCTTAGTGTCAAGATTTGCTCATTTGATTATTGAGATGGAAATGGTTGAAATAAAGAAAAAGGAAGACGAATTGAAAGAGAAACTATTGGAAGCATTACCAAAAAAAATGGGAAAATTATGTATTATTACTTACCCATGATAAAGAATTTTCAAAATTGTCATTTCATGCATTGACGGGAAAGTTAAAAGCTCGAGAACTAAAGATGTTAACTGCAAATAAAACACACGCTCAAGTGCATAATCCAGAATTATATCATGGTCAAAATGCTGCAAGTATAAATGCAAAATGTAAATCAAGTTTTAGTTAAACACTAACAACAACTTTCTTAGCTGGTAACATGCCTGGAATTACAGATTCTCATCAAAGTTATTCAGATGGTTGCAACTTTACTATTCTAGTTCATGCAAATCAGAGTGCTTTCTCTATTTGTAAGTCCAGAATACTGGTTTAAACACAATATCGATCTCTAGTGAGTGTGCGGATTCCAAACACTAGAGTGATTAAAGAATATAGATGAAGAAATCGATAAACAAGATGAATAAATAATAAAGACAATTAAAACCTGAATGATGCACATGATTTGATTAGGCAATCGCCTGGTACACTCGGTTGGAGCAACTCCAATTCGTTCCCTAGCTCTCTCTCTCTCTCTCTCTCTCTCTCTCTCTCCCCTCTCTCTCTCTCTCTCTCTCGCGAATTTCTCTATGGCAAAGGCTAATCCTAACAAATGAGGTGTGAGTTTGTAAAAATACAAACTCACCCACGAATTACATGGGCCAAAGCCCTCTACCACTAAGCTAGCCCACTAGCTTATTACACTAAATAATTCAAGCCCAAAACCAAATATAATTTAATACAAAATCCTCATCATTTCCTAGTCTTATAATCTTCTCCTATGCTTGTGGTATTAAATGTCTTCAACTTTTAATCTTCTGACTTACAATCTTCCGCTAGGCTTGAACATGTGTTGGTGAAGATTCTTTCTTTACAACTTCATTGAGTGGCATGAGAGACTTTTTGGGAATTTTCTCTCAGTCAGCATCAGCTTGAACTTCTAAGGATGAACAAGTAATGAAAAGAGGATTCTCATACACTTTCTTCCTTCTTCGATGATCTTGAGTCCTTACTGAAAGAATGCTAACTGTCTTGACTTGCCTTTGTCTTTAGAGGATAAAAAATTATTTTAAAACCTCTATCTTAGCAATCTTGGTTGTTGTGCTTGAACTAACATGGCAAATTGTTTGATCTGCCTGCTCCATATCCTTTTCTTTAACAATTCCAATGACGCATCTAGCTTCCCTTCAACTTGTGAACGGTTTCTTTAAAATATTTGGAAGCTTCACTTGAACCAACAAACTTCCCCTAAGCATTAGATTCTTCCATAGGGTAAATCCTTTTTTCGACTGATTCTTCAACATGAGCATCAACAACAACATCATTGACTTTTCCTTTCCATTTATGAACCTGTTAATTACAAGAAAACAAACATGAACCAGACACTTGATGACTGGTTACTGGGTTAGCAGGTGAATAACATAATTTAACCAAAACCTAACATAGGTTACGGGTTTCCTATAAATACTCCCCCTGAACCCTATGACTCATCTCACTTCTCTTTAGCTAAGCTTCCCCTCAGCTAATGACTCCCCCTGAGATAATACATATTATCTCCCTTCTCTCCCTAAGAGAATGCCAATTATCTCCCTGAGATAATTACTTCCCTTGAGATAATGTTTATTATCTCCCTATTATCTCCCTTCTCCCCCTAAAAGGGGTCACTTTTGGTAGGGGGGGGGGGGCATAATTTCTTGCACATAACACAAGAACATATTAAAACCTTTAAGTTAACATGGCCATGGTTGAAAAATAAATGATAAAAACTTAAGAAGAACGAAAAGAAAAAAGATAATAAAACAAATATAAAAAATTCCTAATGAGAAGTTTTACACTCTTAGAATCAGGCTTATGTATCGGGAATGCAAACATACAGTCGATTAAACATGCACAAAACCTAAGTGTGTGATTTCAATAATATTCCATACATTATCTTCAAGTGTATAACACATACTTTTTATGATTTAGAAACAGAGCCTACCAACATATCACCGTGGAACACGTCTTTCACTTCAGCCTTACGCATGTCAGCCATCCATAAAGAAGAAATTTATTTCATTGCTCACCTTCTCTAACACACATAAATGATTATTAAAAATTAAAAAGCACAATTTTAAGAGGATGGGAGAGGGCGTCAACTTTTTCCACCTTTTCTATTCTTCCCCTTGCTTTTTGATTTTAATAACGATTCTCCCCCTCAATTATTTTTTTAATTAAATTGTTTCTTTTATAAACACAATGACACATAACTAAACATCAAAACACTTTAGACAAAACTGACCAAGCTAACCTTCTAAGTTTATCCTTTGAAAGTTTTCAGAAATGGGTTTTATTTCAATTTAACTATACATATCTTATGTAACTAATCAAGAGACAAACAATTCAAACACTACCTTGCTGATTTTGTCAGTTTTACCTCTCATAAGGATAATATACCCTCCATTGAAAATCAGCATGTCATGTAATAGAGATATGTTTCCTATCATGTGCCTGGAACAATCACTATCACAAACAAAAAACTTAATGAAAGTCCTCCTTGACTGTTCCTGCATAAGGTGAGAATCAATTAGCCATTGGTACCCAAGCCATTGTGGTTCTGTGTACTTCTGAAGAGTCAATAAAAGAAACTTCTTTGAGACACATTCCCTTTGGGAGATCGGGAATTAGGGGAGCATCTGCCTTTGTTTTGGGTTTCCAAGTTTGAGGTGATTTCAAAAACTGTTTTAGGCACTTTTAGAGTAGTGACTTTTGTTATTTCAACCCTTTTCTGTTAAGGAACCTTTTCAAAAACTATTTTAGTTTCCTTTGGAGTCACAACTTTAAACTTTACAACCTTTTACTGATGGTTTGTTCACCTTTCTTATGAAAGTTGTCATAATTTGGAAAAACTTGTTTTTGTTTTGAGAGCTTGCTTTGCTCTTTGGCATCCCCCCAATTGCCATTAGAAGGTTTAACCTTAGGATTGACAGTCTTCATTGCCTTTGGTGGTTCCACCTTCATTGGCTTAGACTGATAGGAATCCTGAGATGAAACCTAATGACTTTGCGGATAATATGGCTCATAGGGTTATACAAATAGTTTGGAGCATTGTGGTCTGCATTTACACATTTGTAATATGTCTGACTTTTTTGGTAGAAGTCAAATATGTAGCCATTCAATATGTATGGCTTTGATGAAGAAGCATAAGGATTTGGTTGCATCTTCGGGCAAACTCCAGATCTCCAACTTTCAGATCCTCCTTACCTTGATGAGTTGCCATTGAATCTTCGGACAGGTGAGTATTCAATTGGTGGTTCAATTAAAAACATCTGGAATCAAATTCGATTCCTCGAATTGAAAATAAAACAATTTCTAGTTTTTACGCGATTTCCATATGCGATTCATCGTTTACCGGGAATCTCATATTTGAGCGAAGTATGTCAATTTCAACATATTTATAAGTCTAATAATTATTAATCATGTCACAAGTCATTACATACTTAATTGAGTCATGAAACGTTGTTGAATTGTCCAAAATCGATACGTACGTCAATTTGCCCGAAAAAGCGTTATGTTTGATTAACTATTTGATCATAATTTAATATATGGCATGTTTATATTCAATTTTGTTGG
This sequence comes from Deinandra increscens subsp. villosa, assembly GCA_039602395.1. Classification (NCBI taxonomy): domain Eukaryota; kingdom Viridiplantae; phylum Streptophyta; class Magnoliopsida; order Asterales; family Asteraceae; genus Deinandra; species Deinandra increscens. The sequence continues at coordinate 82,701,710 of JBCNJP010000027.1, read as the reverse complement.
CTTGAATGTGGTTGATATGATGGGGGATGAAAAATGTTGAATAACATAAAACAGGACACGAAAACATTTTGTGTGTTATATGTGGATTGTGCTCAAACTCATACTCATACTCTACACGTAATTATGAATACTAAAGAGGCCAGGATTACGATAATAGATCTAGTGGCTTGACAAGCCATCTGACTTGACCGGTTTTGGTGTCGGGTGATTGGAAGCCTTATTGCTAGGGTTTGCTTACGCTCTTGTTATCTGATATTTCATTACTAGTTTATAACATGTGGACTTACATTACTCACAAATAACACTGATTTTACTCATACACTGTTATTATACCTATGATGCTCACCAACTACTTGTAGTTGACTCGTATTGTACATGTTGCAGGCTTTGCTGTTTGATATCGATGATCTCGTTGACGACACTTTAGGGCGCATGTGGACTTAGTGAGAACTAAATTAATCAAGTTATATTGTTATTACTTATTGTATTATATTTAGTTTATTATGTAAACACTAAATGTTATGAAATGGGTTATTATTGTATTATATTTAGTTTATTATGTACATCTGGACAATCATCACGCCCCGATACATTCCGTCGTCGGTTAGGGTGTGACAGCCACTACATGAGCCTACTGATAAAATTAGAGATTTTGCAGCCTCCTTCTGCTTACCTTCCTTGTTCACTATTACAGATGGCCCAGTTGGAGACTCGACGGTAATATTGAGCCTTTCAATCTTTATTGGAAGAGAGGTTTGAGGCTTGATGGTTACTTTATTCACAATAGGCCTGTCAATCTTCATGGGCTCTGCTGGAGCTTGAGAAGATGCTCCTAGCCCTTTAAACTTTAAGATGAATGAAGGTCTCTCTTCACCTTTAATGGGAAAAGATAGACCCTGATGTCATGAACACATTCCCATTGGGCCTTATATTCGTCACCACCCTTTCCTGTTTTACCTCATCCACCACCTTGGTGTATTGTGACTCCCACTCCCATACTTGGCACCAGGAGGGGTTACCTGTCGGATTTACTCATGAACACAAGGTATCAACAGAGATATTAAACAGCAGAAATTTAAAACTTTTATTTATATAAGCCAAGTACTACAGTAGGAGAGATATTGTACATAACTACAACTAATTATAATATCGAAAACTATAACTAAGCCAACTTGCTAGAAATCCTTCCTTTAGAGCTTTCCCGATTATTCGTCCTCACAAGATCCGTGCCTTTAGTTCTAAACGTTTCTGCAGAACCTAGCATACATACTTTTAAAATTCAGCTTACGCTGGTGAGTTCTACCGTTTAGTTCAAAACCGTTAATGTGTTTACCTGGTTTTCACAACACATATATATCACACATAATTTCTAACACATAATCACTATCATAATATATCCTATTATTTTAACCATGACCCTAGGCTAAACTTCTAGGTCACTATATTTAACCAACTATTTTGGTTCTTCATGAAAAGTCCGCCCACCACTGCACACTCAGTCCCATCTCGAAGGATAGTTATTACAACGGCCCAATGCAGCTCCATACGTACACGGTTCCCTAAGCCACAACTATGGGGAAGTAGCATCTCTTCATTCTTCATCTCCTTCGAAAGGTTCGCCCGCCACTGCAATCGTCATCCTACCTTGTCGTAAGATAGCTTTTGCGATGTCCAACTGCCGCTTCGTCCATACACGGATCCCTAAGCCACCACTATGGGGAAGCAGCGACCCTTAGTCTTCAGTAGCAACACCTGCTCTAACTCTAATAAGTCATATTAGCAACCCATGCTTTAACTCTATTAGGTTCTAGTAGCAACTCATGCTTTAACTCTATTAGGTCATTTTCTCATCTTAATGACTTAATCTCCGATCGTATATACTATCTACCCCTAGTTATGTTGATACCTGATATGTGCGTCGTGTGAAGTATCAAACAAAGTTCAAGATCAAAGTCAATCTAGGTCTGGCCGAACTAGGTCCGAACCTGAAGTTCGGACTGGCCGAACCTGAGGTTCGGCCGAAGCTTGGACCAGCGGGTATATATAGATGTATGGTCTTTGTATTTTGTGGGGGCTGAGCATGTGAGATTTCTTAAGTGTGTGTTTTCAAGGTGTTTCTCTGTGGTGTGTTTCTGAGTGTTTCACTGATTGTAATTGTTCATTTTCATCAATAAAACAATCGGTTAATTACGTTTCAATGTCCGATTAGCTAGATCAAGTAGACGATCCGATGCTCACGCACTTTCAAGTGGTATCAGAGCTTTCTGGTTCACTCTACTGATCTGTGGTTGCTATATTTGGATTTTTTAAACGTTTTTGAAGTTTCTCGAGTTTTTTTCGTGTTGTTCATCAATTCTATCGAGTGTTTGGTGTCAAAATTGTTCCTAAATCATTTTCTATCGGTTTTTCTGAGTCACAGTATCGAGTTTTGTCAAAATCCGTCCATTTTCGCGCGTTTTGGAAAAATGAGTTCGAAGTTCGGAGTTGTCTGATCAGGTTCGGAGTAACTGCTCCGAACTTGAAGTTCGGTCGATATTCGGTCAGGGTTCGGAGCTGTCTCGGTCAAGGTTCGGAGTGATTTGAGGTTCGGAGCTAGATCGGAGTCTTTTAGGAGTTCGGTCTGTTGATTTTGACTCGGAGCAAGTTCGGACAACGTCCGGAGTTTGGGTTTAAGTTCGGACAGAGTTCGGAGCTTAATTATAAGTTCGGAGAGAGTTCGGACGGCAGAATCTTTTTTTTTTCAAACGATGTCGGAATTTCAAGCTTTTGCCGCAATGTAGAGCGCGATGCAAACTATGCTAAATTTTGATAACGAAATCGGAACAAGTCACAAAGTTCCTAAATTGTTGAAGTTGGAAGATTATCACAATTGGAAATAACGTTTTTCAGCTTACATCAGCACAAATAATGTGGATTTATGGATTTCGCAAACTTTACATGCATCCACAAGTAGATGGAGATTTTAAAAGAATGCAAGATTTCGATGGTGATGAAAGAAAACTCTATGAGCTTGAAGAAAAAGCCTATGGTTATCTAACAATGGCTTTGCCTACTGAGTTGTTGCATCAGTTTAGCACTTGCAAAAAGTCAAAACAATTGTGTGATGCATTGTCTGCTAGATGCGAAGGAAATGATCAATACAAGAAGAGTAGAAGAAAAGTGCTGAACAAAGAATTTGAGAATTTTCAACATTATGATAAAGAAACTATTCCTGCACTTGTATCCAGATTTTCACATCTGATTAGTGAAATGAAGGTGGTGAACATTGAAAAGACTGGGGAGGAATTGAAAGAGAAATTAATAAAAGCATTACCAGAAAAGTGGGAAAATTATGTTTTGTTGCTTACTCATGACAAAGATTATCCTGCATTATCATTTCATGATTTAACCAGAAAACTTCATGCTAGAGAAATGGAAATGATGACTTCAAACAAGGCTACTGCTACTTTGCAAAATCCTGAATTGTATCATGGTGAAAATACAGCAAGTATGAATGCTAAAGCTAAACCAAGTTTGAGTTCTGCACCAAGTACAGATTTCTTGACTGGAATTTCTAATAATTCGGAAAGCAAGTCTTCACAGGGTTGTAGTTTTACAATTCCAAATTTTTCAAATCAGAATGCTTTTTCTGCCGAATCAACTAAAGATTGTGCTAAAATGATTTCGGCCTTGATTTCATCATCTTTTGGTTCTATTATAAAAAATGTTGCTGATGCAAAGTTAACCAGTGAGGATCTTGATGCTCTTGATGATGATCAACTAACTGAATTGGATGTATCTTGGCAATATGCTATGTTGTGTCAAAGATCTAAAAGATTCTTTAAGAAACATGGAAGGAATATTTCTGGTGACAAATTGGGTTTTGACAAGTCCAAATTAAAGTGTTACAAATGTTCACAACTTGGACATTTTGCTAAAGATTGTCATCAGGCACATGCAAATAAGTCTGGTGTTCCTCTATCACCAAAGCCAGGTTTTACTCAACCGTCTACTAGTAACACAAGCAAGACCACAGCTTTGATGGCTCAAAATGATGGTGTTTATGATTGGGGTCAACATTTTGGATATGATACATCAGCATTAATTGTCACACATGACTAAGATGATTATTATTCTGATTCTAGTTCATATGATGCTGCTGAAACTGAAAAGTTTGAATCTAAGATTGAAGCTTTGATGAAAGAAAAATAATTTTTGGTTGAAGAAGTCAAGAGAGTTACTGCTGATTTCAAAATGATTAATTCGAAGTTGGGTATTTCTAAGGAACATGAGAAGGAATTGGTTATGAAGAATGAATGTTTGCTTAAAGAGATCAACTTGTTGAATGAAGTTTTAGAAATTTCTAAGCAAGATAAAAGGGAGGTTGAAGCTGCAAAAGCCAAGATTTGTGAAGAACGGGATGAGTTGGTGAAAGATGTCAAGAAATGGAAGGATGAAGCGGAAGATACGGCTAATGATTTTCAGAATTTATTTGACAAATCCAAGATCAAGCTTGATTTGCTTACTAAGAGTGTTGAAGAGTCTGCTGCTAAAATTGAAGCATATCAAGTTGATATGGAAAAGTTGTTGGATGAGAAGTGTGAGTTGGTTAGTGTTAATAAAGTTCAAGCTGCAAATTTGGAGATTCAAAAGAGAAACGAGGATAAATTGAAGAAGGAATTACATGAAGGACTTGATAATCTGCGTTTGCAAAAATTTGAAACTCACAAGGTTGCAAAGCGATTGATTGTTAAAGAAAAATAATTTGCTGAGGCTCAACAGCAAATTTCTGATCTCAAAGTTCAAGTTCTTGATGCTAATAGGTTGCTCAACAATGTTTCTAATTCTCAATTTTTCACAAGCTTCTTAGCTAATGATGCGAATTTTGAGAAAATGTTTGATAAGACTTCATCACCTCCTGCTCATATCAAAGAAGCTGTCAAAGAAGTGAATGAACAAGTTGATGAATTTGATTATTCAAAGGTTTCGTCATCTACTGCTGAGAATGGTAAAGTTGTGCCGAAGAAGAAGAACAGGAAGAATAAGAAGAAGAAGGAAAAGAAATCTGAGGTTTCTCCTGCACCAAAGTTTGTATCTGGGTCATCTTCTGCTGATAATGAGAAGTTGGCTACTTCTAGTGACAAGATTCAGTCTCAACCTGAGTTTGATGAAACGATCTTTTATGATCAAAAGAATGTAACTGAAGTAAAAGCTGAATTTTCTCGATTGGCGAAAAATGGACATTGTCTATCTGAGGAGAAGATTTCAGGAAAACATGCTGGATTGGGTTTTCACAGGATGCAACACAAAGCTGAGAAGGTTCCCGCATCATCGTCTGCGGATTTGAAGAAAATACAGATGAAACAAGTGAAGAAGGAAGTTTTTCAAGCTGATAAAATTCAACCCGAGCGGTTTTACAAACTCAAGGGTTCGGATCAGTTATTTTCTGAAAAAGAATTTCCACTTCATTGTGTTGATGCTCGGAAGATTTCTGAAGTCTTTGTGAAAGCTCAAGTTTCATCTGAAAGTTCTCAATCTCGGAGCCCTACATCCAAATGGGTACATGATCACAGGCATCAGGTATATGATTCTCATTTTGATCATGTTCGAGATATTCATGTGTGTTCCTCGCAGGTACATCAAAGATGGGACAAAACGACAAGAATTTGTTATATTTGCCGTCGCCCAGGGCAAATGGCAAAAGATTGTCCATCACCTGCTGTTTCATCCCAAAGATTTCTAAAGAAATCAGTTTTTGGTAAATCTGCCACCACAAAGTTCTTTGACGAACGAGGCAGAGTTTTTCATGAAGTTGAGTCTACATTTTATCATAAACAAAACCGTTTTGGTCCAATGTTTTCAAAAGCTCAAAATGTAGTTTCCCCATCACAGTCACCTGTGATTGCTTCATCAAGAACTGACTTACCAAAACAACAGCAATGGAAACCTAAGGTGGTTTCTAAGCAAAACAAGGACACTGGTCGACCAGAAGCGATCCGCTTCGGGTCATTTTTGGACTAATTAGTTTAACCAGTGTGCTGGTACTTCTAGAAGACCTATCGACGATTGCAAAGTTGTTGATGGAGGAGTATTCTGCTTAATTTAAATTTCATGATACATCTTTCTAATAGGAAAATTCTGATTTCTCAAACTGAAAAAAATCCGTGTTGATTGATCAATTTTCTTTGCGTACAAGTTTTTTTCAAAAACCCAAAATAGAGTCTCATTTTTGTGTAAAATGAAAATCCAAAAATAGAGTTTTCATTTTAAGGGGGAGAATTGTAAGTAAGGGGGAGTAATTGAGAAAATGCATGTTATGGGGAGAAAGTGAATACATGCCAAATATATAATGAAGGAAGGTGAATACATGCCAAATACATAATATTGTGAGAAATTGATCATTGGGAAATGATGATACATTGGCTTACGTATCTGACTCATGGATAGAGTAGATGAAAGGGCCATAAGATTATTGTTTGATATGCTTGGTAGGCTCGGCAAATCAGAAAGTATTCAGATGTGATATACACTAAATACTAATGCTTGACCATGTGGATGACATCTTGATGCATATTTCATGGCACAAAAAGAAAAATAAGTGTGAAAGTCAAAATGAGAAGTCGCTGTGTATACATGTGTTCATTTTGCAAAGATTTAAACTTGTTTGATTTTCTTTATTTTGTCAAACGATCGGACTTTCTCTGCGTATCGAAAGATCGACCTGATCGTTGTTCGTTTGACGTTCTGCTTTATTTTCTTTGGTGTTTTGTATAACTCATCGGACTTTCTCTGCGTGTACGGGAGTACCGACCTGATTGTTGTTGGGTTATACAATTTCAACTTGTTTTATTTTCTTATTTTGTTAAATCCGAGGCCTTATCTGCGTATCGAAAGATCGACCTTAAGGTAGACGATTTAACGTTCTTATTTCTTTTTGCATGGAACACAGTTGACAATATCATGAAAATATTATGCATTGTGAAAAATCACAAATGCTGTCACACTAAAGGAAAAAGAAAAGAAAAGCTGAAAATGTCTGATTATGTCTGATAGTGTGGGATACACTGGTCAATGCAAATCTAATCTATACCTTAACATATCTAGATGTTATGAGTATGATTTTGCCTGAGTATAAGTTGGACAAATTATACCAGCAATCAGCTTGACTTATGTGCTTCGATTAATTGAAATTGAAATGCAGTTCAGTGCGTTATGTTCAATATGATCCCATATAGTGATCTTTCTCATACCAAAAATAGTGTTTGATTCTGTTTTGCAATTTTATTTCTTTTCAGAAAAGAACAAAAAGATTTTCGGTGTGTTTTAGCATAAATTTTGAAAAATCAAAAAGATATTGTTTCTGTCTTATTTTTGATCTGATCAACACGTGATACAAATCAATTTTCAAAATCATATCTTGGAGTCTCAAAGAGACATTTTGCGCCAAGTTTATTTTAACTGTTTGAGCAGGTTGCTATGTGCAAGATATCACAACTTCAAGTCTTCTGAAGATGTTGATGAAAGACCAGAGATACACTAAAATGTCATCAAGTATTCAAGATCAAGCTACGATCGAGTTGAGGAGGCGTTATGTTTGAAGATTCATTTCATTGAACGAACGGATTCTACACTTGAGGGGGAGCTTGGTTGAAGATACAAAGTTGATGATGTTGAAGAGATACTGCACACGACGAGGGGGAGTTTGTTGATACCTGATATGTGCGTCGTGTGAAGTATCAAACAAAGTTCAAGATCAAAGTCAATCTAGGTCTGGCCGAACTAGGTCCGAACCTGAAGTTCGGACTGGCCAAACCTGAGGTTCGGCCGAAGCTCGGACCAGCGGGTATATATAGATGTATGGTCTTTATATTTTGTTGGGGCTGAGCATGTGAGATTTCTTAAGTGTGTGTTTTCAAGGTGTTTCTCTGTGTTGTGTTTCTGAGTGTTTCACTGATTGTAATTGTTCATTTTGATCAATAAAACAATCGGTTAATTACGTTTCAATGTCCGATTAGCTAGATCAAGTAGACGATCCGATGCTCACGCATTTTCAAGTTAAATAACCAGATGCTTCAGGTTTGTTATTAAGCAGTGATAAGGCATTCATATACTGCAACAAATGGACATCCCCCAATTTACCGTTAGTGTATGTATACAGGATGTGCCAGTGGCATAACCTCTACACTTCCAATATACCGGGTAACTTATACTACTATGTATATATATAGGATGTACCAGCGGCGTATCCACCACATATTAATATAAGCAAATACATCACCTGTTCTCATCTAATCATACATATTCACTAAACGTTTACCAACAACTCCCTAGTCACTTGGCCACCTAATTTCAAAGCAAGTATATACACATCACATTATAAATAACATAATTGCATAACACGTATAAGCAATTCAGTAGCAATTTCATCATATAACATGTATATATCAAGTCACGATTATCTTGAATATATTTTCAAAAGTATTGTATGTATACGAGCCCGAAAACATTTAAAAACATTTAAAATGTTTAATAGTGGCCTTATAGGACTCACTATATAAAATAGGGCTTGTAGAAACTCACCTGATATCTTTAATCAGTTATTCAGACAGAATCTCCGTTATGGTCCATAATTAACCTAATCGTGTATCGGATTGCATTAATGCAAGGTTATTATAAATAATACCTATGATTATTTATATCTTATTATCCTAATATTAGTTTATTAGGGTTTATCTCTTTTAAGGCTAAAATGATCAAAATGCCCTTATAGGCATAATAACCTTTTTATTGATAATATGAAGACGCGCATTCCTATACGTGGACGCTCACCCCGGGATCGTATAGTGAGGTATGCTAGTTCTCAGTTGGGATTTATGTGACACCCCCGCTTTGCCAGAAACCCCAGAGTACAGGCGCCTACCCTTCCGGTCTGCACGAACTTCTAAATACCCGATTAACTCGGTATCTTAAATACTTAACTATTTATCAAATTTAAACTAATACATACTTAATATACATATATAAACATGTTATAAGACCAAAAAAAAGTCCCCATATCCTCCGGATTATTTTATATTAATTATCCATTTTTAGAAACCCTAATTTCATGTATTTCTCGTTTTATTATCAAAACTCATTTTTATTTCAAACCAACTTAGGGTATCATCCATTATAACATTTTATAATATCTTTTAATATTTCAAAGCTTAATTCAACACCGTTTACTCAATTTGGGCAGAACAACGTTATGAAAACCCAAATTTTGACCCCTTAACCAAACCATTACCAAACCTTTTCCAATTGTGAAATAAACTTAGGACTTTCTTAAAACACATTATTTTAGGATTACCTACAAAAATTCAGACCCTAATTTCCACCCGATTATCCGATTACTACAAAACAAGCTTAAGAACCCTAATTTTAGCATAGTTTTGGAAAGCATACTTAGAAATTGATTTAGCCAATGCTAAAAGAGGTTATTTTAGATCATACCTAGAGAAGCTTGACTCCTGAATTTCAGATCCTAACTCCTCCTGGATTGCTCGAATTTCACCAAAGAAGAAGCTGGTGCGTTTAGAGGGTTTTTGGGTTATGATTCACGAAATTAGCAAGTTTTTCTGGTGATTCGAGGCTGCTATTTATACTAGGAGGTGGGCCTTGATGTCCTTACATGTCCATGAATGAGTAATCGGCCAGATATCACACATAGGTGAGTCAATTTGGTCAAAATCGTGAAGAACAAGTTGAAAACGTGGAGGGTTGTCCACCTGGTGTGGGTCGCGTATCGCGACAGGGAGAAGGCCAGGGCTCGCGTACCGCGAGCCAAGTTTGGTCTAATGACAATTTTAGTCCCTCTTCTTTATTTTTACAATTTTAACCCCTGAACTTCTACCAATTGTTATTTTATGCTATAAAACACTTAAGTGTATATTACTAAAGGTTTCTAAGGCTCGGGACACGTATGATTATATACATAAACATCCGTATATATATTTTCATAAATTACACTTTTAGTCCTCCAACTTTTATCTAATGCATATTAATTCTTTATTTTTTGATGTAGTTACTATTTCAAGTCCTAAAACTTTCCTAAATATATTGCTAACATTCTCGAAGGTTTGATTACATATAACGAGGAATATATTTATATATTTATGTATAAATATTATATATCTTTCACTAATTTACGTTCAATCTCTCAAACTTTACAATACTTATCATTTTATGTTATGAATCATATTAGGATATATTTTTACTATATTCTAAGCCTTAGAATACTTATAATAATTATAAACACGTATAATACTTGTATATGCTTATATCTTTACAATAATTACGCTTTTAGCCCTTTTACTTTTCGTTAGCTATTAACACACGTATTTACATGTGTATATCTATCATTGATTTATTTATCACGATGTTAATCATATAAAAACATATTCATCTTATATTTTACTTTCTCTCATGTTTAACACATTTGTTTTTGCACGTTTTTACTATATTGGCCATCAAACACATATTTCTAACACATGCAACTTATCTAATGCATAGTTTTATCATGTTCATCAATAAAGCTCACGTATTTATAATACTAGAGGGGTACCCATGCGTTGCGGCGGGCGATAGTTTATAACTCGTTATTTGTCTTATGTTCTCAAATTCGGCGGCGACGTTAATTTACAATGCGATATTTGTTTCTAACCAAAAGGAACAATTCATATTTGCACCATCACAATCAAATAGCTAAACCTAGTAGAAAATAATCAGAGTTTAATCTTTAATGCTTTAAACTGGAAACAATCACTCGAAGATAACATTCACTATCCAAGAATCCTAATATCTTCTTGTGAACAATCCCCTGAAATTTGAACAAGCTCCCATAAGGCAGCCCTACATATCATGTCTTTAGCTTATATTTCTAAAATTCAAAGAAAAATAATTATAATAAAATAAAATAAAATTCAAAGAGTAAGTAATGTAATGTTTTTGTTAAGAATTTTTTTGCAGAACAATATATGAAAACACCATGTTATGTTATGCCATGTGGCATTCTTCACAATCCATGGAAGTGCACCATCCTCAATCAACACAGATTTTCCCCCTTTTATTCGTTTGATGTGAGAAAGATCAATTTAACCTAATAAATACACGTTAATAGTTAATGCCATGTGGGCTCAAACAAATAGACAAAAAGATTAAAAAAAACTTGCAATAATTCAAGAAAATACCTTGTGTGGATGCTCTGGACTCGCACTATGCAAACTTGGCGATTCCACAAGCAACTTGAGCAAGAACATGAGGATGACTACATCTCATCATTCCTAATAAGGCCTTAATACCGGACTGTAAACATAGGATCTTCGACGTGTTGCGCTCGAACAACAACCTAATCATACTTAGATGACCTATTAGTTCATTACAATCCAATAGGACATAAATTATAAAGTCACCCAAATAAAACGTGCACCCATCACGAATATATGGTAATTACAAATCAAACACCACTTGTTTGCAAACAAAGAACCAAACTGTAAACATAGGTAAAAAACTCGATAACACATGCTGCTCATTGCAATTCAAGAACATGAAATAATATTTTCTAATACAACTCCTATGAACAAAGATCCATATGCCTTAAAGTCAACAGAAATATTATCCCAACAACTTTAGAGCCAATTTTATAAGAGAGTAATTCACATTTGGTAACCAGAGTATAATGACAGAGAACGTAATTGTGTGCAACTTACAAAGAAAAAAAGTATGAAACTGAAACAAAAAAAAGTTACAATTCAAAAAAAAAAAAACAAATATAGATATATAATTTTATCTTGGTGGAGAACCAACCTCACCAAAACATTGTAGCAGTGAAGTATCTTTGAGCTCTTACTAACTGCAACTAAAATAGGAAAATAACACACTAATAGCCGGTTCATGATATATTACTTACGAGCTTAGACACGAACACAAAAACTGGTTCTAGATATGGAAACAAAAAGGCAAAATCAACACACAAACATATCAACTAAACCTCTATTCCACATGCCTAAAAACAAAATAGTTTCTACACCCAAGTACCATAAAAGTTGACCCAATTTCATATTACAGTAATATTTAACCACAAACTAACTAATAAGAAAAATGCAAACTACGACCTACAAAACAAAGTTTTTAAAAACCTAGAATCGAAGGTGTATACATTATCAACAAAACTATGAAATAATGTAAAGATTTTTAGCATAAGTGATGTCATTCAATCACAAATCCTAAGTGATGTCATTTAATCACAAATCCATGTTTAGTAGTTGGTAGAAGAGCTTGTAAAATATATAAATATATAAAAGAAATATTGAAGAACTCACCCCTTGGTTAGGGGAGGTTTGTATTCTACCAGATTGTGTATTTGATTCTAGTCGGTTTTCTCAACCAACATCCCAAGACCGCTGTGAAAACTAGTGGTGGAGCTCTTACACGCCAATCCCGATTATTAGGATCAGTGTAGTGTGTCTGAGGCTTGTTTGGGGCCTGTAATTAAACATATCAAGATAAATAAGAATAAACTACGAAACATAAAAGTAACGTGAATATAAAAAATAGAAGTCCGGTACTTACATTTCCTTCAGACTTGGTCCAGTTCTGTGACTCCCCTAAGAAATCAGTTTCAACTTCTTGTTTGACTTTAAGTATCACCTCAGGAATATCTATAACCTACCATAAACAAAAGAATCGACTTAATTCTTATCGAATACCACCAGCAACCTGCTTATGTTTTGTACAAATTTTAACAAATTTGACTTGTACCAACCATTTAATATTAATCGGCCATTTCACTTCTACGCCTCCACTGCCCATCTCAACCTTGTCCCAAATCAAAGAAATTATGACAGTGAATTACATACAATCTGTTATATATTATCCATTCAGAAAACTACCACTAACTCATAGCTAAAACATATTATTTACCTAACATTACATTGCATCAAAGCTTAAATTAAATACGAACACCCTTTCGTAAAATACCCAAACCTCACTAATTAATTAATATAAAGCAACTCTTTGTTTCTCAAATCTGGTATTGACCACAAATAGTAAAAAAAACCATGATCATTGTTTCTCAAATATTGTATTGAACACAGTTTTGTAGTCATATTCAGGGTAACCAAGAAACTATTAATGTTAGCTAACAAAGGTCCATAACACAAATTTAAATGGCCAAAAACAGAAATAAGGAGTCTTTAAGAAAATAAAAACTTCAAAATACGCATAGACATGAAAGTAAACCTCACGATACATAACTTGTTGGGTACTTTATGCCAAGATATGTTGAAGATTCATGTGATTTTAGATGTATACCTACAAAAGGGACACCATCAAAAAAAGACCATAAATAAATCATAACAAACGGAAACCATAAACCTAACCAGAAGAACAATTTGAAAAAAAAAATCATCTACACAATTCGAGTACATGAAGAAAATCAACTACACAGATCTAGTACAGGAAGAAAATCAACTACACCACATGAAGAAAAAATCACCTGCAAATATAAGTGACAACAACATACCTCCTAGCACAATGCCCTTAAGGACTTCATGAGTTCCGATATAACCACCTGCATAAAGAAACCTCTGTATCTTTTCAGCAAGACCAGAAACATCACGAATCAATGCAAACGTACCTGAAATGTATTGAAAAAGACACTTATCAACAACAATATGAACAAACATTAGTTGTTTTCTAGCTACAAACACTATTTGTTGTACCAATAAATGTCATACATTCCTTGGTCACATAAATCTTTTCAAGTTTGTGAAACAATTAAGAATATCAAAGTTGGACCAGAATCCAGCATAAAACCCACCACAATAGAGAAAGCCAAATTGAAAACCTAGTTGTTAGATGGAAGAGGTAACACTTTAGATGCACATAAGGACATTGAAACACCAAATTAGAGTAAAAGAACCTTACGAATGAATACTGTAGCAATGATCGATTTAGGGCCTCCGTTGTTGAGGCATACTTCTCGTACGGAACCGGCAAGGTCGATTTCACCTGCAGCGAAGAGGTTCTTCAACCTCTTTCAATCAGTGTCCATCGGTTGCACCAACACTGCTTTCTTTGCACCAAATTGAAGAGGAAACCACCACGGTTGTTGTGAATTGCGATTTCAATCAGGTGTGCATATATAATGAAGGTTGTATACCCAATTTGAATTGAAATTTAGAAAGAACCGAAATTTGAACTGCCACTTTTTGATTACCATTCAATAACGTTGCAGAAGATTCAGAAGCTCAAAATGGAGATGCTTTGAAGATTACCAGTTTTGTGTCTGTTTTTCTTTGGAAAAACCTCATCGCTGGTTGTTTCTTCATCCAAAAAAGAGGGTTTTCTTGAGATTGTAGGAGATAGGCAAGAAAAGGGAAGTTGACTTCTGCCTTGCGATGAAAGGAGAGTGAAATCACCCTCAAAAAAGGGAGATTCGCTGTCTGTTGTTGTTGCTGCTGGGCGATGAACACAGGAATGGGAGTGAGAAGAAAAGGGAACACCGATGTTAAGGTTTTAACATATACGTAAGTAGAAGGCGTCTTAACGGTAAAAATTACCATTATACCCTTTTTATCAATATCTATACTACTATATAATGAGTATTGCTCAAAATGGCATTTTCGTAAATAAAGCGTCTTAATTTTAAGACGCATTCCACTTTTGAAACCCTTCTGCTTCTCGATCCGGGCTTCTTGACCCATCGCTTCTCCATCCATCTTTATCGGCTCATCGCAGACAAATCTTCATCACTTTTGATTCAGAGATTAATGGCACACAGACGCTTTTCATCAGAGATTCTTCTTTTCGAGTAAGTCTTCAATTTGCTTTTCATCCTTCAAAATCCATGAACCCTAATCTCAGAAAACGCCATTTAATTGACGCAAAGTTGCAGACACAAGAATTGGGGCAAACTTTCAGACACACGCTTCTGAAAATGGCGCCCACTTCAAATCTCAATTCAAAATTTTAATTCAAAGCCTCTATAAGTTCACACCTCATCTTCGTTACCATTTACTGCAAGTAACCATTGAAAATTTGAGGCAGATAAATTTTTGTTTTGATTTATGTTCTTAGTTCGTTTCATATATGTTACTTAAATCTTATTTATGCTTTATGATTTATGTTACTTAAATCTGATTTATGATTTATGTTTTAGATAGTAGAATTCGATTCAAGCTCCTCACGACTGTGAAAACCGTATCACTTTTGAGGTACATTCTAACGCGCTCTCAATAGTTAAATCTGAGATATGTTTTATGTATGGTTATCTAAATATGTTTTATGTTTAGTTAGTGAAAATCTATTCTTAGTTAGTTAAATATGTTTTCAAGAGAAATTCAGATGTTGAATTTTGATAACCACAGTCTTTGATTCTTATTTTCAAGAGAAAATCCGATTTTGAAATGTGATATGCCATTGTAATAATGGATCTTAAACAACAACATCATATCTAGTTGACACATGACAACATTGTAATGAGTAGAGTAGCAACTGATGGAAAATGAGTAGCATCTGATGGATTTTATATGAAATAGTTTTCCTTTCTTCAAGAATCACAACTTTCTTCAAATGAGTAGCAACTGAGGTTGGAACTTTTATATGAAGTAGTTCTCCTTTTTTCAAGAATCCTATGTTTAAAGTTTGATTTGGTACTTGGTTATTTGTTAAGGTATAACAAAAACATATTTGTTGTTGTAATATCAGAGTAAATTAGGTGGTTCATGTGTAACAAATCAGCAGCTAATTTTAGGTAACTGCAACAAATAACCATACAGATCATAACATAAAAGAGTAAAAAGTGAAGCTATAGACCTTAAAGCTTTGGACAAGAAGTGTTTTAGTGTTAACTCACATTTTTTATGCTTGGATTCTTGGATTTGGACAACTGACTTTAAAGTTAAAGTCAAAGGAGATTATGCTCAGGCAGGAACAATCTTAATCCTTTGTTATATATCTTAAACATTATGATTCTTTCCATTCACATATTAAGGAGGTGGTTATTTTGTGCTTACTTTTAATTAACACAGGGTATAAATAGCACACAGGGTTGGCAGAAAATTATGGATGAATTAGTACTACTAATTGTGTGTGATGTTTGCCCGCCTACGGACATATGAGGCTTATTTATGGATCATGTTATTTTAAATACTTTTTTCCTTCTAATGATTTATTTCAATACTTTACTATGAGCATAAACATCCATCATCACATAATAAGAATTATAGAAAATATACTCTTAGGTGAGGTTTTAATGAATCAATCATATAGAGGTTATAAAGATCTATTATTTTTCCTTCTACACTTGGTGGAAAGAGCTTGTATTGCTGTTTTGTATGCTTCTTGATGAAGCACTTTATTAAACTTTAATTATAGTTCCTTAGTTTTAGTTATTAAAATAGTACCTTTTTAGCTTAATTTTCAAATTAGCTTGATCCAATTATGTGGACATTTAAATATACTAATTAAAAGTTCCATGTGCAAGTAGACTTTCAAAATCAGTATTTGTTTCTTTGAGCACTGTAGTTGAATTTTGAAAATGCAGTTTGTACCCCTACTATTTCATCAACTAAGTTTTTTATCCTTGAGTATGGAAGGAAGTGCGACTACTTTATATGGGAGTGATTTCCATTTAGTCGGGTCAACTCGGTCAAATGATCAAGCTACACACCACACAAACCAAGGTGTACAAGCAAGGTGAATATGATGTAGAGGATTTAAAGGCAGTTGAAGCCATACGTTCCCCTTTGATCTCAGAAGACATGCTACCTTCAGAAGACATGCTAAAGTATTTGTCTAATGGTGATCTTGAAAATTATATTTAGTGTTAGTTCCTGTTAATATTAAACTATTAATTATTAATCATGATATGGTGAACTTCTTGCAGACAGAATGGAATAGTTGATTGTGGTCAGCGACATGATCATATCTTCAAAAGAACTATGCTATTAGTAGAGCAAGTTAAATTTGGTAGAGGCGATGATGGGATTAGAAGCACATCGATGGAACTAACTGGTCAATTTTATTAAAAATGAGTGAATCAGCTATTATTTACATACTTTTAAAACATGTACGATTTATAAAACCTTTTAAAACATGTATGATCTATAAAAAACAGGCATAACAGTGAGGTGCTGCTGAGACATCATTATATTCCGGTAAGATTAAATTTCAATTCTTAGTGTTCGTTATATGTTGTGGTTCAGTAAGTTTAAGAGCATCGTTGTTTATCATCATTATGACATTCTTTTATTAATTTCAGAACTTCAGTTAACATCAATCGAAGTTCAAATTGAACACAAATGGAGAGGATGATCCTTGCAGCGCGAATGTCATAAATCACTACTTTTTATGTGGTTGGTGCAGTTTACATCTCAATCTTTTCTAATCTTCTGGTCATAAATTTTTCAACTAGGCATCATTTGAATGTTTTGTTGCAGGCATTCAACTGTGATACCTACCCTTGTGTGTATCCTTTTATTTTTAATTTACATAATAATGCAAGAGCCTCGTGTGCTTTTACATGACCATTGCAACTTGAAAATCATTATATATATGATCAAATTACATGAATCTCAGTTATCAATTTTTTACAACAGCCTTTTCATGTCTTCAAATCTGGTTATTTTGATCATAAATAAATAAGAAAGCTGAAATTTACCCAACTCCATAGGCTGATTATTGTGACTTCAAGTCATAGTTTCTGAAATGTTTATTATGTTGTATTAGTTGGTATTACTTTATTTTCTAACTTTTCTTGGTGGAATATGACATAAGTAGTATGATGAGTTTCGTTATCAATCAAAGTGCTCAAAGCTGTTTTAGGAACATTCTCTACTCATTGTATTAGAGACATGTTTCGATGGTTAGTTAATATTGGCTTAAACAAGTTTTGCTATACGCAGCTTATAGTTTCTGTACATAAGAAAAAGACACCATTAGCAGAGGACATGGCTAGCTTATGGCTTAAATCATGCATGGCTACATTGACTATTAATATTTATTGCCATGCTCAATCTTGCAGGTAGTAGATGCTCGTCAATAGTTTCATATATTCATAAGATGCAACATAAAGAAACATACTGATAGGGGTGAATATATATGAGTTTGTACTATTGATAGAAGACTTCCATTGTTGGTTGGGTTTTATTATGAGTTGTGTGTTTTTGGTCTGCTTTCATTATAATTCTTTAGATTGAAAATCACAATATGATGTTTTATTTGTATGTTTGACTGCTGGGTTCTTATAAAAAGGCTGAAGGCATACCTCTGAACTTTTTTTTATCAAACATTTTGAGAGCTCATATAAGCTTTTCATGTATATATGTTATCTCATTAATTGATGTTTAATTGATTCATGAGCCGACCATCATTTTTATACAGTCGTATATATTTCTAGATTTCACATATAATTGATGTTTAATTGATTCATGAGTCCTTCAAAAGGTTGTTCTTTAAAAAACAGTCGAAACTCGCATATACAACATTATAAGTTGACATCATAAAGAAATAGCTTTTTTAGATACCCTCTCACGGGCATTGGGTATTGAGAATTTTGGGTCTAAAAAATTTTGGTTACAATTTATCTTCCTTATGCCATACACAAAATTCATAACATTAACAAGCTTTAATTGGCTATTTAAAGCCGTGTACCATGCTCTAGGCCTTGCACTTGGTTGAACAATGGAAAGAAATATCGACATGTTTTACTTATGAACGGGTGATCTGGGTTATCTTGTATGACTGACATGTAACCAAGTGAAATAAAAAGAGATGCTTAACTAAAGATTTAAGTGACATGAACATGGCTTCCACCAAAGCTTCACCCTATGGGATTTGGTATATCTTTCTTGTATTATCCAACTTCTTTTTGTTTTTGTGTACATGTCAAATTAAAAAAAATGGTTATCGCATTATATATTGTCTTTACACCGCATCACGCTAACAATAACGAATATCACATTGTAAATTGTCGTTGTCGCAGAACGCGCGAACAGAAGACGAATAACACACTATGCACTGTCGCCGCCGCAACGCGCGGGCACACGGCTAGTACATTATATAGTAGTATAGATAAACACGTATTTACTTTATATATCATGTATCTATGAATTTTGGGATGTTACATGTATACTGTCTCAATCTTCAGATAATGAACCAACTTCTCCTTACCAGCCTTTTTCACCTCATCAGAACTTGCACCTGCACACTTAGAATTAGAGTTATGACAGTTTTTGTACTTTTGACATTCAGCATCATCTCCTGATACGTCCTCCACAAT
The DNA here is from genome assembly GCA_039602395.1 of Deinandra increscens subsp. villosa. NCBI lineage: Eukaryota > Viridiplantae > Streptophyta > Magnoliopsida > Asterales > Asteraceae > Deinandra > Deinandra increscens. The sequence continues at coordinate 82,682,410 of JBCNJP010000027.1, read as the reverse complement.
CACTTTATCTGCATCACTATCTCCAGATGCAATTGTCTCTTTATCATTGTTTAAACCTGCACACTTTATAGACTCGTTAGATATATTAAAAGAGTTTGAACCAGTAGCTTCCTTTTCAGCTTGAGAAATCTTCCGGTTGGCGACTATTGAGGACCTACTTTCACCTTTACCATATGTCATGCTGGGCAATTGATCAAGTTCACTCTAGGTAAGGGGCATTCCTATGTTATCACTTTCCAATGTGGGAGGAGCATACCCAAACTGAGTTTTTCTCTTCATATCTTGCAGGAGATCAATTGAGTTGTATATGACTTTGGTTAATTTGATCATGCGTTTCTCAACAAGTTTATTTTTACCAAGAGAGACTTGCAGCTCATTGTATTTGTTGTTCAATTCATCTAGCTGCAATTTTAAAGTAGTTATTTCTCTTTTGGCATAGTCGTACAGGCCTGTCTTTTGGATGACAATCTCAGTTAGACTTTTAGATCAGCCTTATGTGCTTCTATTTTCTCTTTGTATGTCTTCTCCTTATGTTGAACATAAGAGTGTTGCACCTCAAACTTCTTCACATTCCCTTTTCATATTGTCATGCCTATGTTTATAGAACTCAATCGTTTCAGCATATCGAGGGTTTGTACAGTTCTTAGAGTTACAAATCAAAGCTCCATCAGTATTATTGGTCTTCTGCTTGTCATCAACTTCTTTAGCAATTTGGTCACGAAGCTTATCGCGAAGACCTGACTTTTGACTAATTTCTTCTTTGAATTTCGAGATCTATCTTTTGTTGGTTTTGAGTTGTTCTTGATACTTTTTTTCTT
>JBCNJP010000027.1:82562770-82681092 GCA_039602395.1 Deinandra increscens subsp. villosa | reverse complement strand
TACTTAAATGAATAATATTCCACTATCCACAGTTAAAATAAAGTAATTATCTAATTAGGCTCAATTGGCTATAATCAAGATGACTTGAGGTTAAAGTGTGTATAATCAACATAATTTGGGCATAATGATCCTCAATTGGGTATAATTATCCTTAGTTGGGTATAATGAACCACATTTGGCCATGATAATCATAGGTGGGCATATTCAACATATTTAGGCATAATGATCCTCAATTGGATGTAATTATCCTAAGTTGGGTATAATGAACCACAAGTGGCAATAATCATCATAATTTGGGCATAATGATCCTCAATTGGGTATAATAAATCACAATTGGGCATAATGATCCTCAATTAGACATAATGAAGCCCAAATAGGTATAATGAGGCCCAATTGGGTATAATGAGGCCCAATGTGTATAATGAGGCCCAATTGGGTATAATGAGGCCCAATGTGTATAATGAGGCCCAATTGGGCATAATAATCATAATTGGGCATAATGATCCTCAATTGGGTACAATTATCCTTAGTTGGGTATAATGAACCACAATTGGGCATATTCAACATATTTAGGCATAATGATCCTCAATTGGATGTAATTATCCTAAGTTGGGTATAATGAACCACAAGTGGCAATAATCATCATAATTTGGGCATAATGATCCTCAATTGGGTATAATGAACCACAATTGGGCATATTCAACATATTTAGGCATAATGACCCTCAATTGGATGTAATTATCCTAAGTTGGGTATAATGAACCACAAGTGGCAATAATCATCATAATTTGGGCATAATGAACATAATTTGTGCATAATGATCCTCAATTGGGTACACTTATCCTTAGTTGGGTATAATGAACCACAATTGGGTATAATCATCAAAATTGGACATAATGCTCTAATATTGACTATACTAATCACAATTGGGCATAATCATCATAATTTGGGCATAATGATCCTCAAGACCTCAATTGGTTTTAATGAGGCCCAATTAGGTATAATGAGGCCCAATTAGCTATAATGAGGCCCAATTGGGTATAATGAGGTTTAATTGGACATAATGAGGCCAAGTCGGGTATAATAAGGCCCAATTAGGTATAATGAGACACCCAATTGGGTATATTTTTTTATTTCTAAATATAATACTTTAATTGGGTATAATAATATTTTTTTGAATATATAAATTGATCATACGTTTATAAAATATAGTATTATGTTTTTTTAGTATATTATTTTATTAAGAGATAATTATGAGTAAGTTTACAATTTTTTATTACAAAATATATTAGTTTAATTGGGTATAATAATAGTTTATTAAACATACTAAATTGACATACTTTTACAAAATATAGTATTATTTTCCCAATTCTCGTTGTTTTTTTAAACATTTAAGGTTTTTATCTTCAAGAATTGTCGGTCGATCTGTTCCCATATTTACGAACCCAGTTTCCAAACATGTTTCAAATCATCATAAACTTGAATTTCGGAATCGAAAATTTCATAATCCAAATCTTCCCTCCGAAAATTCCAGTAGGGTTTCATCAATTTTCTAAACTATTCCCTCCGAAACCAATTATGAGTTTGGAATTTCGTTTTACCGCCGTGATGTTTTCAATCTCCGATTTACACGTTACCATGATAAACCAACTTTGTTCACCAAAACTATATTCACGAATTGGGGAATCACTGCAGTCGTCGGAAAAATATTTTATTCAGTCCTCATCTTCTACAGAGGTACGTGATATTTTTTATATTTATTTGTTGAACATGGATGTAATTTGGTTATGATTTTACAATCGTGATTAGTATCTGTTGTGTAATTTTAGATCATGGAACCCGAAAACACAATGGAAAATAACGAATTACGCACCATGCAAAACGATGAGGCATACAGTGATGATGACGCATACGATTATGATTCGGGAGAAGCCAATGAGGAACACAATGAAGCCAACATTTCTGATTCGAGTGACAGTGACAGTGAAGGAAGTTCAGACGGAGAAACAATTACGGCGACTGGATTGGAATGTCTAAATCCCAAAAAAATTAAAGCCAAGAGGGGCTTGACTAGACTGTCCAAGATGAAAAACGCGTACACAAACTCGGGTGGAAAAAAACGCCGAGTCAAGTTTGATGCCTATGGAAGGTTTAGCGGAAGGTATAATTCAGAGTTTATAAGTTTTCTAGGAGATCTAGTCCGTGAGAATGTAGGTTTAAGTGTTTTCAATTGGAAGCACGTATCAAAGGAACTGAGAGACAAGCTATGGGCTTTGATAACGGTATAACTATAGAATTTTGTTTGCACTTGCAGCTAATTTTATTAATATTATACATTGCAATTTCATTCAAATTATAATATGTTGGTAATTATTATTTCAGCGTTATTACGAGGTTGATGAAGGTAGGAAAAAGTATGTTATGAATCGCCTCGGGATGCTATTGCGCAGCTTTAGAAATAAGCTGTACGAAAAAGACATACTACCTAACCTTGGTAAACCGAACAAGTTGGCAAAAATCCCAAGACGGTACAGGACTATACTCCGTAACCAACAAGACTGGGACAATTTTGTCGCCTACACACAATCTGATCAATACAAGGTTTAAATCTTCCTTTTACCTCCATAATTGTAATTTATGCCATTTTAATATTTATTTGATTTAAGAAATTAATGTCGATCTTGTTTTATTGTAAGGCTATTTCGGGGAGGTCGAAAACTGCTCGTTCGATGTCCATCTATAACCACCGCTTAGATCAGTGATGTATAATCTGCAATGTGTTGCTTATGTAATATTATATATATGTAGGATGCCGTAAAGAAAACCAAAAAAAAGGCCCCATCGAATGCGACTGCTAATGAATTCACACGTAAGGATTCAATGAGGGTTGGATCCATAGTAAGTAATTGTTTTAGATTTTATTTGTTTTATTTTGAAATCAGTAATTACTATTTTTTGTGTTTGAATTGTGTAATTATATTTAGGAAGCAATAAAAACAAGGCAAAATAAGGCTGAAGCAAAAAAAAAAGATGCTTTAACTCCTGTGGCGGTAACGACACCTTCAGCTGGAATCATAAAGGTATGTAATTTGACGAATATGTGTGTTTTAGTTTTCCCTTTTTATGTTAATATGACATAATCATTGCAGCAGATCAAATGTAAACTAGCCTACCCAACCAAGAGACAAATTGTTGGTTTAGGTACCGTTTACCTGTCCGAAGAACGACAATACATTCATGGAGTTCCACTCCAGGATGACTGTTACAAGGTGTCGTTGATGAAGTTAAACTACCAGCATCGTTTTTACCATTTGAGGTAGATGATGTCAAAACAATGGAAAAAGCACTAAACAATTTTGTTCCTTGGCCAAAGAACCTTTGCCTTGATCAATCAAATGTTAGTTTCCTTTAATTACTTACCTTTCATAGTACATTATATTATTGTTCAAACTTAATTAGTTATCATTTATTAATTGTTTCAATTTTTCTGTATGAATGTTGTTGATTCAGGATCCAGTTCTTACTACACCAGTAGAAGAGAATGAAGATGAATTCGTCCAGGGGCAAAAGATGAAAAGGAAATTTATAACGAGAGACGACATCGTGAAGATGAAGAAATCTAAGAAGAATAAGGCCTAGGATGATTTAGATTAGGATGCATTTTATGTTTTTTTAACACGAGAATTTATATTTGTGGAACAATTTCAAATTTTTTTAATAGTGTATGCTAATGTTATTATTTTACATTTTTGGTGTCATTTTATATGATTGTGTTTTATGTGACTATAAACTACACAATTGTCACTTTATATTAACAATTGTGTATCTAAAACACAGAATCAGTCACACCGAATAATAAAACTGTGACTATAACTCTTTTACCGTCATTTTTGCAAGTATCAAATGTGACTATATAGCAAATGCGAAAACTAATATTCAAAACTAATGTGACTAAAACTATAACATAAGTGACACTTACAACTAATTAATGTGACTATAACATGTTTCAAGTCTCGTTTTTATTTGTTCAATGTCACTGTAAGGTATGAAATGGTCACTCTATATTAACAACTATGTTATTATTAACAACATATAGTCACAATTTACGTAATTAATTGAGTCTAAAATACATAAACAGTCACATAAAACTAAAAGTGTGACTAAAAGTGTCTTAGGGTGATGTATTTAAGTAACATATGTGACTAAGTGGGCATTTAATAACAAAAGCTTAAAAATAATGTGACTAAAGGTTAGCAAAAAATGACACTTACACATACTTAATGTAATTATAGAAATATTCTAGTCATTTATATTTCTCTTATGTGACCAAAAGGTATATAATGGTTACTTTATATAAACAACTAGGTCTTTAACTGTGACCATATACCAATCAATAGTCACTTTAAGAAATTTTTGTGTGACTAAAAACTGTGAAATAGTCACACTACAAACAATATCTACATAAACTATCATGATATGGTCACACATAACAAAATTGTGTGTCTCTAAAACCTACACAATAGTCACACCTAAATATTTGTTATGTGACCAACTGTTAACAAAACGTTACAGTGAACGTGAAAAATGTGACCACTTGGCAACATTATGTCACTAAAGAGATGTAATGGTTACTTTATATTAACAACTAGGTGTTTAATTGTGACCATTTTCCAACCAATAGTCACTTTAAGACATTTTTGTGTCACTATAAACTATTAAATAGTCACACTTTCTACTTTTTCTACATCAACTATCGTGATATGGTCACACATAACAAAATTGTGTGTCTCTAAAACCTAAACAATAGTCACACGAAATTATAAGTTATGTGACCAATTGTTAGTAAAACGTCACAGTAAACACGAACAACATGTCACCATTTGGGAACAGTTTGTCACTACAAAATAAATAAGTGTTACCAAAAATGGGTTTACGGTGACATTATTCGATAATTTTATTGATCCTAAAAGAAAAATCACTACTCTATAGTCACACTTTTTATCTACGGTCACATTTTTTGGTACCATACGGTCACCGAAATTTAATGTCACCATATCATGCCTAAATGGCGCGACTTTTGGTTACGGATTGGACGGAAAAAAATGTCACTAATCACATATAGTCACACTTTTTGAGTGTCACCGAAGGTCATTTTTGTACTAGTGAAAGGCTAACCCTAACAAATGAGGTGTGAGTTTGTCCAAATACAAACTCACCCATGAATTACATGGGCCAAAGCCCTCTACCACTAAGCTAGCGCACTAGCTTATTACACTAAATAATTCAAGCCCAAAACTAAATATAATTTAATACACAAGTGTCACTGATTCCTCGCATTGCACTGTTAAATCCACTGAGGATATATGCCACTGATTTCATCATATTATGGTGTTTCACTGGAAGCGTAACAAATGCTGAGTCGGTAGAGGAAGATTATGATCAAATAGATCCGGATAATTTAGAGAAGATGGATATTAACTAGCAATTTGGTATGTTGGCTAGAAGAATCAAGAAGTTTTTAAGGAAGACATGGAAAACATATTTGAATTCAGGAGGTAAGATTGGGTTAGATAAATCGAAGTTTAGTGTTTCAATTGTTCAAATCTTGGACATTTTGTACAAGAATGTAAACATTCAAAAGTTGGTCAACTACTGCTGATGGAAACAAGGCTCCAGGGAGTAACAATAATAAAAAAGATTTGGTTACTATAATCCATGAATTCTATGACTGGGGAACATATTAGAACACAATGTAAATGTAACAGAAAACAATCAAGTATTAGAAGAAAAGACAAGATATATCCTCAAAAGAGAAAGGATATGAAAATCTGTACCATTTACAGATTTTTGTATTCATATCGACCAAATTCTACAGAGATCCGAATTTCTGTAGAAGGCTTCTAATGGGAAGCATTAATAGTCTTCAAAGAAGAGCCCTGAAGGAGTTCTAGACTATCAGAAGATAAAGATAATGAGAAGAACAATTCTGCCTTTGTGTGAAGAACAAGTAAAGTGAATAGCAACTTGGCATTTAACACGAAAGTAGTTGAAGACATTTGAAAAGAGATATATTGAATATCCTCAAGTTATCTCTATATACTCTGACATACTCCAAATTCAACCGTCCTCAACCACCTTATCACTTGCAACTTGTCTCTACTTCCTATAAATAGCAAGCGGACTTCATCAAAGAAAGTAAAACAACAAGCACACATTTCACTATCTTGTCAAAGCAATTACAACTTATTCCCATAAAAAAAGCTAATTATGTTGATACATTGTTATACTATAAACTCGTGTAAACCATTATTTACATTTGAGATATACAGAAAAACCCTTTTTATGAATTGCTGTCTTCCAATTTGATTTACTTTCCGTAACTCGTTCATCTTGTTTATATCAAATTTTGCCAACATTATTAAAGAGCCCCTCATGGGACCTAACAATTGGTAGAGCAGATTGAATAATCAATATTCAAAGATCTTGCTCTTTAACATATTTTCCTTAACATTCTCTCAAAAATGTCTTCAAGCTGGAATAATGGGAAATCGCTTGGCTCATTAGCAAAAACCCCTATGCTTGCTAGGGAGGAATATCTACAGTGAAAAATCAGAATTACCAACTTCTAAAAGAAGTTGACAGTTCCCTATTGGAATGCATGGCCAAAGGACCTCATTATCCCATAGTCGACATTCCTGACATAAAGGAAACTAGAACCTTAGCTGGTGTTCCTGCTCGCACCATCCCCAAAGAAAGAAATGGTGGAGCGAGGAGGACATGACCAAAGAAATTATTGAGGACAGAGCAAAAACGGTCTTCATTATGGCTCTTCCCCCTGAAATATTCTGTCAAGTTCACTGCAATACCTCAGCCAAGGGCATATGGGATGCCCTTGAGAAACTCTTTGACGGGGGGATAGGAATCTTTCAAATCACTCCCAAGCGAATCACTCTTAAACACTTACAATCGTTTTGCCACAATAATTAACAATCTAAGGAAGTTCAATGTTTCTTAATTTAATGAGGAAACAAACATTAAATTTATCAAAAGCCTTCCTTATGAATGGAGAAGTCTAACCATGACTCTCCAATCAACTTTGGATTTATAGAAAAAAGCCCAAATGACCTCTTCTGTATTCTAGACTCTCAAGAGTCTGAGATACTGGACATCTCCAAATCAAAAGTCGATCCACTGGCTCTTTACTCTGAAAAGAGGAAAAAAAATACTAAACAAGAGCCATCTCACTCAAAGAAGAAAGAATTAAGTGACTCGGAAAATGAATATTCTGAAAGTAAAACAAAAAATGAGTCATTTGAAAAATCACTGGCATTACTGACCAAACAGTTTGGAAGATTCAAAAAGAATCCTTCCTGGTCAACCATAAATAATTTCTCAAAAAAATGAAGAAATCAAGAAACAATCATCAGAAAATAACAAACATGAAATCGAGAAGAGTGAAATAAAGTGCTTCAAATGTGGAATAATGGGCCACTATACCTCAGAATGCAAGAATAAAAAACTCAAAGATGCAGCATACTATAAAAGGAAGTATGAACAAGCCATGCAGAAAGAAAAAAAGGGATTAATGACTGAAGTTGAAACCTAGGACTCAGAGTCATCATCTGATGAAGAATGTCATTTAAACATATGTCTCATGGCCAATGATGAATCTCTCTCGACTGATCTCTCTGAAACATCACATGAGAAAACAAGTAATCTCCTCTCATACTACTCTAATTTTTCAATTCAACAACATGTCAATAAATTACAAAGTTCTTCAAGAAAACTCTAAAAGAAACAAACTTTTAAATGAAAACAAGTTTAAAACTTTTGTAGAAGAAATCAGCTCTCTCCTATCTGAACTTCATCAACTAAAAGGAGATAGAAAAAAGGAATTGTTAAGATTAAGACAACTAGAAACATAGAACTTGAGCAACAAAGCCAAAATTTAACACTATGAGACTGAACGTGCAACTCTGTATCAAAGGTTGCACATGGAAAGAAAGAAAATAAATGGTCTCGTAAATGCTCATGCTCAACTTGAAAATATGACAAACACACCAAGGAATTATGTTCAGGGGATCAGGTACATACAAGGGACTAAAAGTTCCAAGGCTGTCTTTGTAAAAAGTAGCAGTCAAAATGACTCACAACTGGACAACAATGCCAAATACAAAAGTCCAATTTCTGAAACTCTGATTAAAAATCAGTCCAACCCTGATGAGTTTAACAAAACCAAATCTGAGTCAACCAGTTCCTCAAGTTAAAATCTTGAAAGTTTTGGAGAGAATACCATAAACAAACACTGCATGTGAAATGAAATGGTAAAACTAATTAAAAAATATTACAGCATAAAAAGAATATAATGCAAAGTCTAACACCTCTTTGAATGTGTCTTCCAAGTCTGTAAAAATCAAAAGAAAAAAGGAATCCACTGAAACAATAAACAAAAAACCCAAAAACAAATGGGTTCTAAAACCCAAATAAAATCTTTTTCAAAAGTTGAAGAGACATTCTTCAGAATTTCTAAGGAACATTTGTATCAACTAAAAAACTCCGCTCCTAGCACCTATCAAGGGGGAGCCTCTCTATTTCTTTTTCTTCATTCATATATCTTTTCCTTTCTTTCTTACTTCTTCTTAATAAATGAATGTTCTCATAGGACACATTCCATTCTTTAAATCCCTCTTAAAAAAGTTGACTTTCACTTCCCTCCTGATAAGAAACGATGCCCATCAAATCACACTTTTAAATGACAATGGGCATATCAGGAAACAAATCTTTGTGATTTAAGGCACCCTTAAGAGGTAATAATAACCCTAGATAGGATAATGATGAAAATAAGAGTTAATTCCCTCTCACAAACCATCTCAACTACCTCTACCAGGGGTCTAAACAGCCGACAAAGCCCAAAACTCTCACTGACAAATCTCTAGACCTCCGAACTCTTGCCGATTAAAAATAGATGGATGTCACTCTCATATCTTCTCATCCAATTCCACGTCCAAAAAAACCTTCAGCTAAAAATGGATCTTCGTGCTCTATTAGAAAGACAAGCCTTCCAAATTCCACTTCCCCTTACTCACTATCTTTGTCTTCATACAACCATCAGCAAACATTCAGCAGAATGATGAGGTTCTTGCAAACCTGCACAATTGGCTTCGCCCTCACCCAAAACACTCCCATCAGATATGAATATTTGAGGGAATCTCTGATCCAAACTTGCCTGGAAGCCCAATCATAACCCGGGTGAACCATCTTACATTTAAAGTCACTAAAGACTTCATTCGCTAGGCCCTCAACCTAAGAGACAGAAATGGGGCCACTCACTTCAACAGGGCCCAATTAATTGACATTGGGTATACTGGGGAACTTTTGGAAGAGCAAGCCAACAGATTCCACCTTCCCTCCATCTGGCAATTCTTCTTCTAAAATCCAACTCCGCTTCTCCCCCCGTGTCAATAAGCATCATCTTGCTGACCATGACACCCAAATGGTGATGCATGCTCTGATTCGGGGACTGGACATGAACTTCTCTCACTATCTTCTATGGAACATGAAAAATAATTTTTACATCCCTGTTAAAGAGAGAGTAATTTTGTATCCCCCGATTTGTGACAAGGATGATATGCCAGGCAAAGAAATGGGAGGGAATTCCTCGTGGCTTTCACACCCAACTCCTACCCTCTCAAAGGTATCTTGGCCTTCATCTCACTAGTCTTCCAAACGATATAATAGAGGAAGAAGATGAGGGCCTGAGACCTATTTCTCACAACAACATCCCTCTCAAACTCGAAGCTAGATCACATCCACCTGTGCCTACTAGAATAATCAAACCTTGTACCTGTAGAACTGCATGCACTCACTTAAACTTAATGTTTAAATAGTTTTGTACTAGGTGTATTTTTCTTGTTTTTGTAAAAAAATATTGAAATGGAATCGTTTGGGGGTGTATCAAGAAAAACTCAAATTGTGTTAATTTAGAACTTCATAGCCAAAAATTAAATTATTTCTGTATTTTTCTTTTATTTTCTTCTGAAAATCAGTCCTACAAAACCACTCCGGAATTTCCGAAGTAGTTCTGTACAGAAGCTGCAGTGTTAGTCTGAACCAAAAAGGAAAGCATTTTGACACATACACACACAAACACACACACGCGCGCACGCGCGTACACACACACACACATAAAAAAGGAGGGATAAAGAAAGAAGGATATAGAAGGGAGGGAAAGAATGATGAAGAAAGAAAACAATCAGTGCTGTGAAAGTCACCTCATAATTTTAGGTTTTAAAAATTGATCTCACACCAAGATCACTAATAATTCCAAACGTAAATGAGGATGATTGAACTCCCAATGAAAAGGAACGGTAACTTTTTCAATTACAAAGAAATAAGTGATCCAACGGATATCCATTTCACCACCCAATCGATCCAATCGGTGAAAAAGGGTCGTTAAAACCATAAATCTATTGCCAACTATAAAATCTTCAATCTCTCTCCAAATTATATATTATTCCTAAAACCATCATCTTCACCAAAGCAGAACATTTGCTCGAACAATCAAAATGGTCTCATCTTCTCAAAACTCCCCATTCAAAACCTTCAACATTGAGCCAAACAATATATGAGCAAACCTAAACCCATTGGCATACTCCGACGATGTACAAATCATCATTAAAGCCCTAAGATTTTCACCACTTAGGGCAGCTCTCACTGAAGATGAAGAGGTCACCAAAGAAACCCTTATGAACGTCTGGTCATCCATCAATGTAAAAATAGAGACTATGAACAAAAAGGAATGGATTGAAGCACTAATTGAGAATGAAGATCAATCTAAAACAACGCTACAGTTTTCAGAAGAAGATTTCAGACAAGTTGTCGATCTCAAGAAACCAGAAGATCTTGTACAACCCCCAAACAAAGCAGAAATTCTTAAAATCATCAATTATCTGAACAAAGGGACACGCTTCAACACAGTCTCAAGAATAAACATCAACCATCTGGCGAGAAAATAGAAGCTGATGATGCACACCCTCATCTACAGCCTGATTGCAAAAATTAGATCATCAGATCAGGCTAGTGAATCTGTATACTCCATAATGGTTGCTCTAATTTTAAATAAAAGAGTAGATTATGGAGCAATACTCTGGAGGAATTTGATAAAAAAGAGTTGAAGACAAACACAAGGAAAAGAAAGAAACTGCTTACATTCCATTTATCATATTTCTTTCTCTACTTATATTCAAGAAGTCTCAGGAAGAATCAATAGCTCTGACAGAAGATAAGCATAACTCAATCATTCCTGAAGAAATTTGAATCAGGTTCAACCCATTTCATATCTTCTGTACCCCCTTCCTTGCTATAAAACATACATGATGGATCTCTAGTTCTAATAAAATACAAAGAATTAATAGAATTACAGGAGAAGAATCCATCTGAACCAGAACAACCAATCCCCAAATACAACCCACAAACATCCCATTTTTCTGAGTCAGTCAATCTGAACAGAAACTCACCCGACTCTCCCACGTCCAATTCCTCCACCCCACCCCACCCTACCGAGACTTCAACCTTAGTCCACCAAACTCACCACCTCACATCCATATCCCCGAAATAGCAACCAAGACCAGCTTGTCTGATGACTCTGAAAGTCATCAACAAGCACCAACAAGTGGAGACTCAAAGAGTCAAGGAAACTTGGAAGAATTCACAGGGATTGGTTCCCTAAGGATTCGACATATGAATCTTCTAAAAAGCACATTCAAACAACATACGAGTCTGAGTCATCAAAGATGAAGACAATGAATGTGGAAGACCTACGAACACCAGATTTCTTTCTTTCTCTAGGCACTAACAAAACTCTCAACATAAAATTTGTTAGTAAAACAACTGGACATGTGTTGTCCACTGGTGTGTTAGAAGGAGGAAGATCTTCTGTTGATCCCTCTCTAAATTTACCCAGTGCTCTACTCAAAACTGATGTCTTAATCTTTTTTCAGACAATTAGAGAGAAAATATCTAATTTTAAAAGAGATCAGAAAATTGACCTTTATGAGCTAGGAAAACTTAATTCCTCAAACTCAGAAAAGCTCAAGAAAGTGGAAAGAGACACAGCTCAAAGCACTAATCAACTAACTACTATAGTGAATGAGCTAAAGACTTGGAAAGAAGAACTAAGAGAAGAGACCAACTAGATATCAGAAGAAATTAATACAAGTCTCCATAAGCTGTCATCTAAAGAAACGAGTGGTTATGAATCAATGATCAAGAACCTGTCCACAGAACTAATGAACAAGAAATTGATTCTAGAAGAAATGGCCAGAAATCAAATACAGGAAGCACAGGAGACAATAATGCTTGTCATGAGCAACCTGACAAGAAATAAAATGACTTCTATAAATCTAGAAATCAAACATTCATTCCAAGAAGATGAGATGAGGGAATTTGAAAGACGGTGGAAACAGAAGATAAAAGGCACAAGTGAGAAAAGGAAATAAGTTACAATCTCTGTTGAACCTCCAACAAAGAAGATAAAGGTTCAAAGTGAGGACCCAAGTGAACAAGAAGAGGAGAAAGAACAACTCTACAAAAAAAAAATTCAAAAACATGTAGACCTCCACCTCAAACTTCTGAAGGTATGTCTCCACCTCCTCCTCCTCCTTCCCCTAAATCACCATAAAAAACAGCCAAGAAAACAAATACTTCTCAACCCCCTCCGCCAGAACAACAAAGAAAACCCCAGCAAAGCAGACTCAAATGCAATCATCTTCATTAGCTGGATCTTTCATATCTGGATCCACTTTTGAAGATGATTACACTGAAAAACTGAACATGCAAAAAGTTATCTGGGAAGAAGTTAGGGAGTTGCAGGAGAGACTACACAAGAAAGAAGAAGACATACCTTCAATGAGCCCTCTCTAAAGAAAGGCATTTGACAGGACCATCGGAAATCAAGTTGAGGAAGACCCAACCTATACAATGACTATAATTACTGAGTTCATAAAGATCAAAGCCCAATAAATACCTAGACATCTATGGGTAGATCACTTCAACTGGTACTGAGTTAAGACACATGATGGAACCATAAAGTAATTCACTGATAAAGATCTGGAGCAATTAAACCCGATTCAGTTGGTTTCATTCATAAGATACTTTTCAAATCAACTCTCAAAAACTGAAAGGGTAAGCACTACTTTATACCAAGGAATTGAAGCTGGAAAAAGAATGTTCAAAAGACAAGCACAAGTGGATGTTGAATTGGAAAAAGACACTGACATCCCTTTACTGTTTTTAACAAAGCCAAACGAAAATATTCTTCCTGGAGTCTCATCGAGAGGATCTAGTTGTAACGAATTATTTCTCCTGAAGAAATGATGCTGATCGGTTAAACATGTTATTTAGGGAGAATAGAAGGCCCGAGATAAGTTACCTCGGAAGAACAGACTGCCCGAGATAACTTACAGTTACCTCGGAAGGTCATTTTACCTCAGAAGCCTATTTTACCTCGAGAATACAGTTTTATCTCGGACAGTGGATACGCCCGAGATAACTCAAGTTACCTCGGTAAGGCGAGTTATCTCGGACATCAACTTGACCTTCTCCACTCGTCTCTGACATATCTGATCTAGTTTCCCGCTATTCTTCTGACATAAAGTTGACAAGATTATCTTCTAGACTAGTTTAATATTATTCTAGTTCATGTATATTTACTCGACGGTCTAGATGATCGTTAGAGGAATCAAGGGTTCTCCGGGTTCCTTAGGGCACTATATATAGACACTTGTTACCATGCTTTAAACAAGCAAGTGTAAATCACTCTATAATGTACTTCGAATCTGCCAGTTATAATACAGTGCTTAGTTTTATTCATATTATTGTTATACTTGTCTTGTATTCGATTTCATATTACTTTACTTCAAACAGAGCATAAGAATTAACAAGTTAACTTTTTAGACATTTTACATTACCATCCACAGTAAGTTAGAAAAACCCGTCTTTATTGTTAATGTCTCCATATTCATGTACATCTATGGCTATATTTTGTGATTAGTAGATCAAGAAAATGCAATGTGTCATCGGGGATTTCTTTGTAGCTGCACACACGGACGCAATCAATGAGCTGGAGAACGTGCTACGCGTACTCGCTATAAGGCAGCTGGAAACCAAAAAAATTTGTGGAGAATTTACGGAGACAGCAACCGTGCCCATTCCGTTATTCCCCTGGTTGCCTCCTCCTTGAGGAAATTCATCATACTGATGCCAAGATGAGGAGGCTGAACTCTATGCTCAGGTTGGCGCGTGAAAGACAGACTAAGGTCGTAGAACATGTTGTATTCATCTTATCACCAGACATGTAGCCATTTCTTACTTTCGTTTTGTTCATTCTATGTTATGGCATTTCATTCATAACATATACCCTATCGTTTGATAGTTCCTTCTTGAGTTTCTTTTGGGAAAACATGTCTTTCATAACGTTTAAATAATACCCATAATCTGATGTGTTTAAATAAAACGTTCATTACCATTAAACACGGAAGCGTGATGGCATTGTCAATTAAATACACTATTAACTACATCCATCAAACACCACTAATGGCAGTTGTAATGAAACACCTTCTACTTGCTTGCATGACAATAAATAAAACTCCATTAAACGTAGTAATTATTATATAAAAACCATAGACACGTTGGCAGGAAATTCAAAAGTATAAACCACCCACTCACATTAATTATGGACAGGTACTTACATTTTCGGTAACATAGTGTACCCGTTAGGGTTCAATTTTATTGTATGATTTACTATCTTATATTTTTTGGATTGGTTTGATTTTCCTTGGATTATTGTGGTTTATGGCCTAAAAGGGCACGACCCATATTTTGCATCCTTATAAAATTGGTAACTTTATTTTTCGAGACGGTTTACATTTAACAAATTAAATGGTTCCCATCTAAGTTGCATGTCACTCAAACCTAATAAAAAAATTTCAGGTATCAAAAGATTAGTAAATAAAAGTTATAATATCCTTCGTTTATCAATTCTGTATAACTGAAATGTACAACCGGGTGCATCAACTCCTTCATTTTAGCAATGCATGTATAGCTCCCAAATTCCACTAACGGAGTATAACCGTGTGGGGTGTGAACCAGATCAGGATCCAAGATTTTAGTTACAACCAAGCCATAACAGTAAATAAATAAAAGATAAGGGGGCTTCAAAATAAAGTAGAGGAAAGTTTGTTTCACGAATACATAAGTTAATTTAAACGGATCAGCGGAAGCAAATTAGTGATTACAAGTTTGATATTCAAAAGACATGTTCATAAAGTTTGGAAATATGAATTTCCCAAAAGTTTGCCAAAGAGAGTACTGCCGCCATCCGTGCCATCCATGAATCCACCTAACGACCTGAAAAGTAAACAACGATCAAGTGTCAGCTAAAAAGACTGGTGAGTTCACTAAGTCAGTCTACACAACACCATGTAAACCAAAAAATGCATACGAATCGTAAAGTAATAAGTTCGTAATCTAGAAATGTAAGTATTATCCGTATCGTTAGGTAGCTAGCCTATGCTTATGCTCCTCTGAACGTTCGCAACCAAAGCTGACATTGTATTTGATAGGTATTCACCTATGTAATTTGCCTTCCCCGTGTCTTTCCCGATCACGGTATTCCTAGGCTAATATTGGTCTCAGTCCGACCGCCAGTCGGGAGGGTGCATCCTGTGCACCGCTGAGCGGGGGTGTCAATCCCCAGTAGATCTACTCAACATTACCTCGCTATTCTATACTAATGGCCCGATAAGTAAGGACTTTTGTTTATAAAGCAATTCAGTGAACATGTGATATAATGGGATAAATACTCAAGTAAAGAAATACCTTTACCGTGTGTTGCCATCCCTTACCGGATGCAACTATAACAGTAAGTGAAACTCACCTTAGGTTGCTCGGCTTAAGCTTCAATAAATCCAATTGTGATTGTTAACGAGGACCTAATAATCACATTAAGGTCTTAGGCGTAAGGTTGTGTTTAAAACTACTAGCACGTTGGAAAACACGACACGACATAACGACACACGATACCGATGGTTGATCATACACAAGGGTTCATATACATCAGAAGTCCAAGCAAGTATTATCATAGTATAAAGCATGCAAGTCATGGCATATCATTTCAAGTAAATGGTACAAGTTTGGATTCTGGTCACAATTTCGCCAGCAGTTTCGCTAGGCAGTTTAACTGTGTGCACGGGCAGCACTTTCGCTAGGCAATACCCGATGACACAGTTTCGCTAGGCTAGTTTCGCTCGAAACTGTTGGCACAGTTTCGCTAGCCTAGTTTCGCCCGAAACTGGTTTAAACTTTCGTTCAGGGAATTTCGCTCGGTAGTTTCGTTCGAGCAGGTCTGGTTGGTTTACCCGGAGACACTATAGTTTCGCTCCATAGTTTCGCTGGATGAAGATATACATAGTTTCGCTACCTAATTTCGCCTGATGAAGGCACAGTTTCGCTAGTCGCTAAAAAAACCCGTAAATTTGACTAAAAACCTTTCTAGCAGCTTCTGTATCACATGCAATTCGATATCTAGCATACCTAAACGTTTACCAACATCATGTGAGCAATTTTAACACCTAAAACATGGTTTCTAGTCATCAATTTACCAAGAATGCATTTTCACATAAAGAAGCCTAACTAGCATAGATCTTCATATTGACATGGTAAGTTGCAGGATATTTATGTTATGTCTAGCATCCCTAAGCATCATAGCAGTAGCAGAAGTCGTTGCATGTGGATTCTAAGCATACATTTTAGTTAGACATACAAGAAATGCATAAGGGAGGTTTATGTGACTCACGGTTGATCTCCAATGCTTGAATGGATGGAAATTTGGGGCTGGAATCACTGTGGTTCGAGTTGTTTCCTTGCTGGCCGGAGATCTCGAGAGAGGGAGAGTGCAGAAGTGTGTGTATTTGTGAGGAATGAGTAAAAATGAAAAGGTTGGCTTGGGTTTCCTATATATCAGGTGCTAGTTTCGCCGGCAGTGTCGCTGGTAGTTTCGCTGGCAGTTTCGCTAGCCACGCGAAACTGGTCCCGTAGCCCAAATGTCTTAGCTACCGGGCGAAACTGTAGTTTCGCCTGGTAGTTTCGCTGGCTCCCCAAAAAGGTCAATTTACATTCTAAGTAAGACAAGCACAATTTCTTGATAATCACACAATTACACCCTTAATCAAATAACACGTTGCATATAACTTCATGTAATGGTAGTAAGTAAATAAATACATAGCACATATGGACGGATTTGGTGATCAACCAAAGGTCATGGACGTATTCGGTCTAGACACGCATTAGTTACGGTTTATAACATGGCTAACGGAGATTGTCTAACGGAACTGATGGAATTAACGGAAAAACTTAACGGAGCTAACTTGGGAAGTTACAATTGTCACAGCCTCCCCATGTTAAGGAATTTTCGTCCCGAAAATTAGCTAGTACCTTGGGTTGATGCGGAGGCTTGACCGAACAAGTGAGGATACTTCTTTCTCATCTGGTCTTCCCGTTCCCACGTGAACTCCGGTCCACGCCTTGAATGCCACCTGACTTTGACGATCGGGATCTTGCTTCTTTTCAACGCTTTTTCTTCGTGTCCCATTATCTCAACAGGTTGCTCTATAAACCGAAGTTGCTCGTCAATGTGAAGTTCCTCTAGTGGTACTATCAAATTTTCATCGGCCAGACAATGTACAAGGTTTTAATTAGATTTTGAATATAGGCTCAATTCTGCTAGATATAAGGTTATATAGGATGGTTTTGTAGCATATAATTTTTCTTACTTTTTATTGGTGATATATTGGTTGCCATCCCTTGCTTATAGATTCTAAATAGAACAACATATCTCTATATTGTATTCCCTTATATGGACATGCCACTTAATCGTTTTAATATGTCTTTAGGGTTTTCTATCAAAAAATAAAGGTCAAAATGCATTCGTGGTCCGAACGAGAGAAAATGTTTCTCGCACAGGCATTCCTAGAGGTCAAATACGCAACCAACCAAGGTGAAGAGCATGAATTCTGGGACAGACTAAACAATCATTTCCATATTTTGTATGGTAGGGATAACAATCACAGGTCAAAAGAAGAGGTGTGTACTAAATGGAATAAGATCCGCTGGAAGGTGGAGCTGTTCAAGACTGTATACAATGAGATGGATGATGAGGATGGCAGAAATCGAATTCTCGATTGATTTTGAGACAAAATTCAAGATTCGAGAGGTTTAGGGAATTCTAAATGGCCACAACCTAGAAACCCCCTGGTATTTAAAATAGGTTGTATGTGTTTTTCTATGTTATATTTTATGGGTTGGTCTAATTTTCTCTAATTGAATAACAAATTTCTTGTTTTCTGATTATTTACAGAATACACATTTCTTGATGCATGGAAACTATTAATCAAGTAACTCGGGAGCCAAAATATATATAATGAAAACAACCGCTATTAAACCCGGCCGTGCATCGCACGGGCCTACCCACTAGTATTTCTAAATACCAATGTTTGGACTCATAATTAATAACTAAGTGCTCATATTTTAGATCTCATTTTCTTTAATACATTGAAATATTTATTTAAAGTTATTACAACCCGGTAATATTTAATGCCTTAAATATTAGTTTTCATATCCTATTACTTAACATAATACTTATATTTATAATATATTAATTCCAGACGTTGGACCTAAAAATATACGGTGTCATATTTTGAACTTACTCAACGTGAAACTTATATATTGTTATAAATATATTTTCCTAAAAGTGTTAAAACACAACACACAGATATCTCATTCTAATATTTTATTATTTTCTAAATATAATTTAGAAAAACTATTTGAGATAGCATAAACATAATAATATTTACGTACTTAAATATTAATTATCATAACGATCATTTGTCAGATACTTGTGTCGTATAGCGGCGAAGCTGTTGATACCTGATATGTGTGTCGTGTGAAGTATCAAACAAATGACAAGTTCAAACCTAATGTCATCTGGCCGAACCTGGTCAGAACCAGGAGTTCGGACTGGCCAAACCAGGAGTTCGGACTGGCCGAACCTGAGGTTCGGACAGAGATCGTCCATTCGACTATAAATAGAAGTTTATTCTTTGTAATTAGTTAGTTCTGAGCGTGTGAGATTCGCTTAAGTGTGTGTTTATGAGGTGTATTCTCTGTGTCATTTCTAAGTGTTTTACTGATTGTAATTGTTCGTTTGTGATCAATAAAACAATCGGTTAATTACGATTCGATGTCCGAATAGCTAGATTGAGTAGACAATCTGATGTTCACGCATTTTCAAGTGGTATCAGAGCTATCTAGTTCACTCTACTGATCTATGGTTGCTATTTTCGGATTTTTGAACGTTTTTGGTGTTTTCTCGAATAGGTTTACGTGTTTTTGAATGATTCCTTCTAGTTTACCGTGTCAAAACTGCTTCTAAATCATTCCTTATCATTTTTTTCAATCCACAGTTGCAAGTTTCATCAAAATCAGTCAAAATTTGCGTGTTTTTGAAAAATTATGTCGAGGTTCGGAGTTCACTGGTCGAGTTCGGAGCTAGTTTGGAGCGAGTTCGGTTAGTGTTTGGTGAGAGTTCGGACTTTATTCTGTTTCGATCGAAGTTCGGATCTATTGATAGTTCGGGCAAAGTTCGGAGCTTGTTCGGAGAGGGTTCGGAGGTCTTTCGGACAAAGTTCGGTATTCTGAAGTTTGGTCTAAGTTCGGACTGTTAAATTAGGTTCAGACAGAGTTTGGAGGGAGTTCGGACGTTAGTATTAAGTTCGGAACAAGTTCGGCCAACAGATTTCAAATTTTTCATAGATGACGGAATTTGCGTTTGCCACTATGCAAAACGCAATGCAAACAATGTTGAATTTTGATAATGAAATCGGAAGAAGTCAGAAAGTTCCCAAATTGTTGAAGCTTGAAGATTATCATAAATGGAAACAACGATTTTCGGCTTATATAAGTACGAATGACATCGATTTGTGGATTCCAATTAAGAAACTTTATAAACATCCGATTGATGCGGGAGACTTCAAGGAAGTTCATACTTTCGACATTGCTGAAAGAAAAGCTTATGAGCTTGAACAAAAAGCTTTTGGTTATCTTACGATGGCATTACCCACTGAGTTGTTACATCAATTCAGCATGTGCAAGAAATCAAAACAGTTGTGGGATGCTTTATCAGCAAGGTGTGAGGGTAATGATGATTATAAGAAAAGTCGGAAGAAAGTATTGAATAAAGAATTTGATAATTTTCAATATTATGACAATGAGAACAATACTGCTCTTGTTTCCCGATTTTCACATCTGATTAGTGAATTAAAGGTTGTCGGAATTGAGAAGACTGATGCTGATTTGAATGAGAAGATTATGGAAGTGTTGCTTGAAAAATGGGAGAATTATGTTTTGCTTCTTACTCATGATAAGGATTACTCAACATTGACGTTTCACGAGCTTACTGGAAAACTGCATGCTCGGTAATGGAAATGTAAAATTTAAAGAAGTCAACTACTACTCTACAAAATCCTGAATTGTATCATGGTGAGAATAGTGCAAGCATGAGTGCTAAATCTAAGCCAAATCTGAGTACGCCACCAAGTGTTGCTTTTATGGTTGGAACTTCAGGAAATTCTGATAACAATTCATCACGGGGTTGTAGTTTCACAATTCCAAATTCTTCAAGTCAAAATGCATTTTCTGCTGAA
Source organism: Deinandra increscens subsp. villosa (assembly GCA_039602395.1). NCBI lineage: Eukaryota > Viridiplantae > Streptophyta > Magnoliopsida > Asterales > Asteraceae > Deinandra > Deinandra increscens. The sequence goes on along the minus strand of JBCNJP010000027.1, from coordinate 82,660,336 downwards.
TCAATAGATGATTGTGCCAAAATGATTGTTGCTTTAATCTCATCATCATTTGGTTTAGTTATAAAAAAATGTTGCTGATGCACAATTAACAAGAGATGATCTTGATGCTCTTGATGATGATCAACTGGCTGAATTGGATCTATCCTGGCAATATGCCAAGCTAAGTCACCGATCAAAGAGATTTTTCAAGAAGCACGGAAAAACTACTTCTGATTTTAGTGAGAAATTAGGTTTTGATAAGTCAAAATTGAAGTGTTACAAGTGTTCAAAGCTTGGACATTTTGCCAAAGAATGTCAACAGGCACATATTAGCAAGTCTGGTTTTCCTTTATCAAGCAAGCCTGGTTTTACTCAACCATCTTTTAGTAATACAGACAATGCAACAGCTTTAACAAATCAACAGGACGCTATTTATGATTGGGGTTAACGGTTTGGATATGATTCATCAGCCTTGACTGTCACTCATAATCAGTCAAATGGTTCTGGTTCAGATACTAGTTCTGATACTAGTTCAACACCAAGTTCTTATGAACCTGCTAAAAACTTAGAGAGTTTGTTGAAAGAAAATGCATCTTTGTTAGATAAACCTTAAAGCTTTCTGAGGAATTCAATTTGATTAATTCAGATTTGAAGATTTCTAACGAAAATGAAAAAGAATTGGTTTTGAAGAACGAATGTCTGATTACCGAGGTCAAGTTGTTGAATGAAGAATTAGAGATTTCTAAACAAGATAAAATGAATGTTGAAGTTGCAATAGCAAAGATTTCTGAAGAATAGGAAAAGTGTTAGAGCATATTTCTATGCTATGAGTGTCTCGTGTATTGTATCTATGTGAGCATGTATTAAAGTGAGTTGTAGTGTCTATTTGGTTGGTGGCGGATCATATGATCCGGCGTACCAGTTGGTACGCTGGGTGCTATGTCACTAACTATAAATAGCTTGTGTGTTAGAATGTGTAGGTAACGAGTTGAACACTTCTGTCATTCTACACTTTCTGTGTGTGTGTTCTAGAGAGAGAAACCAGAGAGTCTTCATTGTAATCTCAAGTGATTCAATACGAATTCTCTTATTTACATCTCGTGTTCGTTACTTTGATCAAAGCATGCAGTAGTAAGATCGTTACTCGTTTCTACAAGTGGTATTAGAGCATTTGGTTGCTCTACTGATGTGTGTGTGTTCTAGAGAGAGAAACCAGAGAGTCTTCATTGTAATTTCAAGTGATTCAATACGAATTCTCTTATTTACATCTCGTGTTCGTTACTTTGATCAAAGCATGCAGTAGTAAGATTGTTACTTGTTTCGGAGTTTTAGAGAGAGAAAGCTTGGGTTTGGTAAGTTTTTCTTCAATTTCTTCCAATTCTGAGTGATTCCAAGGATAAAAATGATTTCTGTATGCTTCTGGAGTGTTTTCGCATCATATTGATCCAGTTTTCAGCTTCAATTGTCAAAATTTGTGAAAATCAGTCGATTTTTGCATTTTCTGCGACTAGTCCGCCCGACGAACAGACTGGTCCGCCTTTTGATCCGCTAGGCAATCTTCATCAGTCTGATCCGCAGCAGTTACAGCGTATCAGTATGATCCGCTGAAAATTCTGGTCCGCCGTACCAGTTTTGATCCGCCGTATCAAAATCTGATCCGCTGAAGATATCTGATCCGCATCTGGTCCGCTAGTACAAATTTGATCCGCCTGAATGTTTTGATCCGGAACTGGTCCGTTCATTTTGTTTTGATACGTTGGCAGAATAGTGACCTTCACGAAAACTGACGTAACTTGCAAACCGTTTGGAGTTACGGAACCCAATACCAGCCAAAACGTTCGTCTTTCCGAGATCTAGGACTTGTACCGGCCTATGGCCAGTACCGTCTAGTTTTGACCCCCAAAATCCGCTTGGAAGACCTCCGTTTTTTAGTTCGAAGTTTTTGAAGTATCATTTTACGGTGGAAAATGTCTGATTTTCAAGCGTTTGCGGCTATGCAAAGCACGGTACAAGCTATGCTCAATTTTGATAATAAAATAGGAACAAGTCAGAAAGTTCCCAAGTTGTTAAAATTGGAAGATTATCAAAATTGGAAGCAACGTTTTTCTGCATACATCAGCACAAATGATATTGATTTGTGGATTCCGATTCGAACGTTGTATGTGCGTCCAACTGACAATGGATGTGACATCCGAGAATTTCAAGGTTCACTTCCGTTAGACATTTCCGTTAGTTACGTTATAAGTGTTAACTTAGTAACTAATACTTAACTAGGTCGAATACGTCCACGTCCTTTGGTTGATCACCGAACCCGCCCGTATGTGCTATGTGTTCATTTGTTATTGTCATTATGTGCAATGTGATTTAAATACATGATTTAATGTTATGAATAGCATGACGAATTGTAAATCCTTGATTATGTGAAAACTGACCACTTTTGGGTAACCAGCGAAACTACCGGGCGAAACTATAATGTCGCCCGGCAGCTTGTTGGCTCACTTGTGATCAGAGCCAGTTTCGCCTGGCCAGCGAAACTGCCAGCGAAACTAGGCCCTGATATATATTAACATAAAACCCTAGTTGCTTCATTTTGTTGCACCATTCTCTCCAAAACACACATACACCTCTGGAAATCTGGTCAGTCGAGAAACACAACCAAACATCAAGACCTCAGCCTCAAGACAACATCCATTCGATTCCTTGATCGAATCGTGAGTCCCAAAACCTTTCTTTTATGCCTTTTCTTTGAGTTTTCTTATAAAGCATGCTTAAACCTTCATGAAACTGTTTGATCTGCTAGTATGTTGCTTAGGGATGCTAGATCTGTTATAAAGTTCACAACTTTGCGTATGAAATCCAGCCATGATAGAGATTTATGCTATTTTAGCCATTTTAGGGTTTTATATGTATTTTGGGTGATTTGATGACAAAATGCATGTTTTAGGTGCTAAAGCTTACTGATTTATGTTGGTAAATGCCCGTGTATGCTAAATAATGAATTGCATGTAAGATCGGAAGCTGTTAGGTTGATTTTTAGGCTGATCCGTATGTTTTTCGCGACCAGCGAAACTGTGGTGTTCTCTGGGCGAAACTGTCCAGCGAAACTATGTATATCTCCTTCCAGCGACACTATGCAGCGAAACTGTAATGTCGCTGGGTAAACCGACCAGACCAGCTCGAGCGAATCTACCGAGCGAAATTCCCTGAACGAAAGTTCAAACCAGTTTCGGGCGAAACTAGGCTAGCGAAACTGTGCCAACAGTTTCGAGCGAAACTAGCCTAGCGAAACTGTGTCATCGGGCATTGCCTAGCGAAAGTGCTGCCCGTGCACACAGCGAAACTGACTAGCGAAACTGCTAGCGAAACTGAGACCAGAAATCTAAACTTATGCAATTTGCTTGAATGTTATGCCATGACGTACATGATTATGCCATGATGATACATGCTTTGATTTCTGATATGTATGAACCCTTGTTTATGATCAACCATCGGTGTCGTGTGTCTGTATGTCGAGTCATAAGTTCCAACGTGCTATGTTATGGGCCATAGCGACGTTAAGTAAAGATTAGACACAAAACTAATACTTAAGGCCTAAACGTGTTCATAGGTCTTCATTAAGCATACTTGGATAAAATTAGCAAGTGTAGCAGTGCAACCAAAGGTGAGTGTCACTAACCCGATTATCGTGAACCCGTTTGGGTCACACCAAATACCTAAAAGTAAAACAATGCTGACAAACTCGAGAGTGCGAGGCACCTCCCTGATGAACGTGAAAACTCGGAGTGCTCGGCACCCATTGGATGAACTTGAAGTGTTTTATGGGAAACACTTGTAAAAACTTAACAAACTATTTCTGAAACGAAAACCGTTTTAATATGACTAGCGTAGGTTAAAGTCTAAACCACATGATATCACATGATTTCTAAGGATGCCTTGAAAACTTAAAAGTCCTCAACTAAATTGTACCATTAATTGTAAAGCGAGGGGATGTTGGGTAGATCTATTGGAGTTTGACAAACTCCGCCCCGTGGCACGGGGAGTGCACGGAGGTGCAATATCAGCCTATCTGACCGTGATCCCGAGAGGACACGGGGGAGGCAAATCCGCGATGACGTAGGTCCGCAGTACTAGATGGCACGGCCACTACAATAAATTATAGTCAGCTTTGGTGCAAACTTCCTTAGTGCATGGAACAACGGATTAGCTACCCGCGATATCGGTTGAGCACTTTAACTATACAAAACTAGTACATACCCGATGACGTAGGTCACGGACAATTCCTTTATAAACTAAGACATAACATTTTGCATTGTTTTCCACAAACGAATACTATGTAAGTATACCTTGAGACAAATTATAATTATGAAACCGGGCCAATGCATGACAAGCCCACTGTGAACTCACCAGCCGTTAGGTTGACACTTGCGTGGTTTAAACTTTTGCAGATCGCTAAGGAGTATCCGGAGCGGGTTGGCATGGCACGTGAAGACTTTCATTTTAATTGAACTATTTGGGAATTTAATACAATGTTTATGTAAAGCACGTGGTTAGTGCTAAGACAATATTTTATTCCGCTGCGTTTGTATTTGAGACTTTACTTTATAACTGATTTTGAACTAACTCTGATTTATTTAGTATTTGTAACTAATGGTTGTGAATCCTGGTCTAGCCGCACCCCTTAACGGTATAAACACCGTTAGTGGTTATTTGGGGGTGTGACAATGGAGAATATAAAGAGATTCAAGATTTTGATAAGGATGAACGAAGAAGTTATGAACTTGAACAAAAAGTTTATGGTTATCTTACCATGGCTTTACCTACTGAGTTGTTACATCAATTCAGTACTTGCAAGAAGGCTAAACAGTTATGGGATGCTTCATCTGCTCGATGTGAAGGCAATGATCAGTATAAGAAGAGTCGAAGGAAAGTGTTGAACAAAAAATTTGAAAATTTTCAACAATACGACAAAGAAAATATTTTTGCTCTTGTTTCAAGATTTTCACATCTAATTAGTGAGATGAAAGTGGTCAAGATTGAAAAGACCGAGGAAGAATTGAAAGAGAAATTGATGGAAGCATTACCAGAGAAATGGGAAAATTATGTGTTGTTGGTTACTCATGACAAAGACTATTCCACATTATCATTTCATGATTTGACTGGAAAGCTTCATGCTCGAGAAATGGAAATGATGAATTCAAACAAGTCCACTGCTCAATTACAAAATCCTGAGTTATATCAATGCAAAGTCTAAATCTTCTGGTTATGATACATCAAATCCACCTCAAACAGCATTTGTTGCTGATCATGGATCAGGAAAGTATGAGAGTTCATCAAGGGGGTGCAGTTTCACTACTCCTGATAGATCGTCTGCTAGTTCGATTAATGGGAAGTCAGCTGAAGATTTAGTTGCGTTGTTATCTGGATTCATATCATCTTCTTCTGGAGATATATTTAGTCAAATTGGTAAAACTTGTCTATATAGAGAGGATTTAGATCATATGGATGAAGATCAGTTGAACAAATTAGATTTGGAGTGGCAGTTTGCTATGCTAACTGAAAGAGGTAGAAGGTTTATTAAGAAACATGGAACAACATCTATTTTTCAAGGAGACAAACCTGGTTTAAATAAGTCACAGATCAAATGTTTCAAATGTTCCAAATATGGTCATTTTGCTCGTGAGTGTCCCGCAAAAGAAAAGGTGGTTCAGACAGCTGATAAAACTTCTTCACCTCAAATTGCTTTGACTGCTATTTCTTCTGCATCAAAAGAACAAACATCGAATGAAGGTTATGATTGGGCTGCTGATTTTCCTGATGAGTCGTGTTTTGTTGCTCAGATTGTTCACAGTGATGACGAAGAAGAGATAACAGATTCTGATTCAGATATTAGTAGTTCTGGAAATAGTGGTTATGAATCTGTCTGTGAGTTTTGTTCTCAAAAAGATAAGATGATTCATGGTTTAGTTAAGGAAAAAGAAGATTTGGCTGCTGATAGAGAAAAGTTGGAAGGGATGATCCAAGAGTTAGAATCTCAAAAAGAAAAGGTTTCAGTTTTTCAGACAAAGTTAGTTGAAAAAGAGTTGCAGTTTCAAGGTGTTGAGCAGGAATTTGAAAAGAAATTTACAAAGTTGTCTGAAGAAAAGGCTGAATTAGTCAAAGAAGTAAAGAAATGGAAAGATGAAGCTGAGGATACAGCAAACGATTTTCAAAATCTGTTTGACAAATCAAAGTCCAGACTTGATACACTTACTCAACTGTCTGATGACCAAGCTACTAAGATTCAATCTTATCAGACTGATATGGAAAAGTTACTTGATGAGAAAAGGAAGTTGGTTAGAGTGAACAAGTTGCAAAATGCAAATTTGGATATTCAGAAAAGAAATGAAGATAAAATCGAGAGGGAATTGTTGGCTGCTCTAGATGAGTTGAGATTGCAAAAGTATGAAACTAACAAAGTGGCAAAGAAGCTCATTGCAACAGAAAAAGAGTTGGCTGAAGCTCATCAAAGAATTTCTGAGTTAAAGATTGAAGTTATTGATTCAAAACGTCTTTTGAACAATGTTACTAACTCACAATCTTTTACAAGTTTTCTGGCCAAAGATGAAAATTTTGAGAAGATGTTTAACAAGACAGTCTCGCCACCAGGAACTCAAAGAAGGCGTTCATGATTTGAAAGACAAGGCTGAGATTGGTGATTATTCTGAGTTTGTTGGTTCCAAATCTGTTGAAGAAAAGCAAAAGTAAAAAGGCAAAAGTACTGAAGCTTCTGAAGCTCAAAAGGTTGTGTCTGGGTCTTCGTCTTCAAAAGCTGACATTGATGAAACGATTATCAATGCTTTAAAAGATCTCAATAAAGTTAAAGCTGAGTTTTCTCGTCTTGCAAAGAATGGGCATAAATCATCTGATTCAGAAGAGAAGGTTTCTGGAAAATATACAGGTTTGGGATTTCAAAAGAAACAGGTTAATGTGAATGTTTCAAAGGTTCAACAGCAACAGAATTTGAAGAAATTTAATTTGAAGCAAGTAAAGAAAGAAGTTTTTAAAGCTGACAAAGTTCAACCCGAGAGATTCTACAAACTCAAGGGTTCGGAACAAATATTTTCTGATCAAGAATTCCCGCTACATTGCGTAGATGCTCGGAAAGTTGCTGAAGTTTTTGTGAAGAATGTTGATTCAAAGACCAAGAAGCAACAAGGTGCTAAATATTCTTTTGGAGGATCCAATTCTACTCCAAAGAGCCCGACATCCAAATGGGTTCATGATCATCGATTTCAGGTATATGATAATTTTTATGATCATTTTGGAGATGAATATGTTTGTGAAGCTATGCAGGTTCCAAAGACAAGAAACATAAACAATCGTTTGTGTTACAATTGCAGCCAAAAAGGGCATATGGCACAAGATTGTCATGTCACTGCTGCTTCTAGTTCAAGAAGAGAAAAGGTTCCATATGTTGGTAAAACTGCCAAACCGCGATTCATTGATGAATATGGCAGAGTGTTTGATGGATTTCCACAACCTACATTTTTCAAAACTCAAGGAAGATTTATTCCTCGTTTTCAAAATGTTCCATATGTAGGTTGTTCGTCACAATCGACTGTGGCCGGTTCATCAGATACTGATTTACCAAAACATCAACACTGGAAACCTAAAGTGGTTTAAAAAGGAAATCAAGATACTGGTCGACCAGAAGCAATTCGCTTCGGGTCATTTATAAACTGATATGTTTGACCAGTGTGCAGGTACCTCTAGAAGACCTATCGGTGATTGAAAAGTTGCTGATGGAGGAGTATTCTGCTGATTTAACTTAAATTACATGCGATATCACATTTCAAAACTGAATTTGTTTTTTTCTGAAAGCTAAACCTGAAAGGTATCCATGTCGAAAGGTCAATTTTCTTTCGTTTTACATTCCGTATGTAGTTTATGGGGAGAAAATTGAAAAATCAAAAATAACGTGTTGGTGTTTTTGTTTGTATTAAAATGAAAATCCAAAAATAGAGTTTTCATTTTAAGGGGGAGAAAAACAGAAAATACAAAAACATTGAAAAATAGAAAAATACAAAAACATTGAAAAATGAGAAATTGTATCCAACATAATTGGGAAATGATGGTACATTGGCTTACGTGTCTGACTCGTGGATAAATTAGATGAAAAAGCTATAAGATCATTGCTCGATGTGCTTGGTAGGCTCGGCATTAAGTATTCAGATGTGATAAACATTAAATACTAATGCTTGACCAAGTGAACAACATCTTGATGCATGTCTCATGATATCAGGGAAAAGATATGTGAAAAAGAAAATGAGAAGTCACTATGTATACATGTGTTCATTTTGCAAAGATTTAAACATGTTTGATTTTCTTTATTTTGTCAAACGATCGGACTTTCTTTGCGTATCGAAAGATCGACCTGATTGTTGTTCGTTTGACGTTCTGCTTTATTTTTTTTTTGTGTTTCGTATAACTCATCGGACTTTCTCTGCGTGTACGGAAGTACCGACCTGATTGTTGTTGGGTTATACAATTTTAACTTGTTTTATTTTCTTATTTTGTTAAATTCGAGGCCTTATCTGCGTATCGAAAGATCGACCTTAAGGTAGACGATTTAACGTTCTTATTTCTTTTTGCATGGAACACAGTTGACTGAATCATGAATACAATCATTATGTGATTAAATCACAAATGAAATCACAAAGTGTGATATAAAAGCGAAAAACATATCTGAGTATGTCTGATAGTGTGGGGTACACTGGTCAAAGCAAACTAAATCAATCAATAACATATCCAGATGTTATGAGTATGATTGTGCCTGAGTTTAAGATGGACAAATTATACCAGTAATCGACATGACTTGTGTGCTGAAGTAATTGAAATTGAAGTGTAGTTCAGCATGATATGACCAATATGATCCCAAGTTGTGATCTTTCTCACAAAAGACAAAAATAGTGTCTGATTCAGTATTGCTTTTATGTTTCATATCTGAAACATTAAAAAGATTTTAGGTGTGTTTTGATATAAAGTTTCAAAAAGCCAAAAAGATTTTATTTCTTATTTGTTTTCGACCGATCGACATGTGATACGAAATCGAAAATTTTAAAATCTATCTTGGATTCTCGAAGAGAAATTTTGAACCAAGATTAAATTAATTTTCATAAGAAAAGGAAACCGCATTTCTGTCTTCTGAAATTGCAGGTTTGTGTGTTAAGACTCAAGCATGGTGAGAGGGGGAGTATGAAGTATCTTTCACAAGTGGATCTTGAAGTGCAAAGATGATTCAAGAGTGATCCAGCCATGCAAGCTCTATTTCTGACAAGATTTCAAGTCAAAGATCGGATGCAGCCATGTTGAAGATTGAAGACTGAAGTCTAGTAGAATATAGATACACTACACGTTAAGGGGGAGTTTGTTAGAGCATATTTCTATGCTATGAGTGTCTCGTGTATTGTATCTATGTGAGCATGTATTAAAGTGAGTTGTAGTGTCTATTTGGTTGGTGGCGGATCATATGATCCGGCGTACCAGTTGGTACGCTGGGTGCTATGTCACTAACTATAAATAGCTTGTGTGTTAGAATGTGTAGGTAACGAGTTGAACACTTCTGTCATTCTACACTTTCTGTGTGTGTGTTCTAGAGAGAGAAACCAGAGAGTCTTCATTGTAATCTCAAGTGATTCAATACGAATTCTCTTATTTACATCTCGTGTTCGTTACTTTGATCAAAGCATGCAGTAGTAAGATCGTTACTCTTTTCTACAAAAAGTTAGTTCAAGAAGTTAAGAAATGGAAATTTGATGCATAAGATGTTGTTTCTGATTTCAATAATTTGTTCGACAAGTCCAAGATTAAACTTGATTTACTTACCAAGAATGCTGAAGAATATGCTGCTAAGATTAAAGCATATCAAGTTGACATGGAAAAGTTGTTAGATGAGAAGCGGGAATTGGTGAGTGTTAATAAAGTTGAGAAAGCAAATCTGGAAATTCAGAAGCAAAATGAGGAGAAATTAAAGAAAGAATATTTTGAAGGGATGGAGAATCTTTGCATGCAAAAATTTGAAACACACAAAGTTGCAAAGCGATTAATAGCTAATGAGAAAGAGTTAGCTGAAGCTCAAAAGCAAATTTCTGATCTCAAGATTCAAGTCATTGATGCTAATCGATTGCTAAACAATGTTTCAAATTCTCAAGTGTTTACAAGCTTTTTAGCTAATGCTGCTAGTTTTGAGAAAATGTTTGATAAAACTGCATTACCCCCTGCTTAAATCAAGAAAGTTTTTAAAGAAGTGAAAGAGAAGGTTGACGATTGTGATTACTCTAAGTTCTCATCTTCTAATTCTGAGAAAGAAAAGGTTGTGAAGCAGAAGAAAAACAAGAAGAATAAGAAGAAGAAAGGCAAGAAATCTGAGATTCCTCATGCTCCAATTTTTGTTTCTGGTTCGTCGTCTACTGACAATGAGAAGTCTGCTACTTCAAGCGATAAGATTCGTTCTCAACCGGATTTTGATGAGAAGATCTTCTATGAGAAAAAGCATATAAATGAAGTCAAAGCTGAATTTTCAAGGTTGGCAAAGGCTAGACACCAGAATTCAAATTCTGAGGAGAGAGTTGTTGGAAAGCATGTGGGTCTGGGATTTAAAGCAAAAGATATAAAAAATGAGGAGGCTCCAACATCATCATCTCAAGATTTAAAGAAATTGAAGCTGAAGCAAGTGAAGAAAGACGTTTTTAAAGCTGAAAAAGTTCAACCCGAGAGGTTCTACAAACTTAAGAGTTCGGATCAATTATTTTCTAATAAAGAGTTTCCTCTTCACTGTGTTGATGCCAGAAAGATTTTTGAGGTTTTTGTCAAAGATGCTGCTCTTTCAAAATAAAGAATCAAAAAGCTAATCTTTTTTCTGACGATTCTTATTCTCGAAGCCCAACATCCAAATGGGTTCATGATCACAAACATCAGGTATATGATTCTCATTCTGATCATGCTCGAGATATTCAAATGTGTAGCTATTCACAGGTACATCACAAGTGGGACAAGACAAAGCGAATTTGTTATATTTTCCGCCGAACAGGGCATATGGCAAAGGAGTGTCCACTACCTGCTGATTCACCTCAAAGGTTTCACAAGAAACCAGTTTTTGGTAAACCTGCCAAACCACTGTTCTTTAATGAACAAGGCAGAGTTTTTGATGACGTTGAGCCTACATTTTTCTTAAAACAAAAACGTTTTGTTGCAATTTTTCAAAAGACTCAACATGTAGGTTCATCATCACAGTCCCCTGTGATAAGTTCATCAAAAGCTGATTTACCAAAATCACAAAAATGGAAACCTAAGGTGGTTTCTAAGCAAAATCAGGACGCTGGTCGAACAGAAGCGATCCGCTTCGGGTCATTTATGAACTAATCGGTTTGACCAGTGTGCAGGTACTTCTGGAAGACCTAACGAAGATTGCAAAGTTGTTGATGGAGGAGTATTCTGCATACCTTAAATTTCATGATCAAATTTTCTAAATCTGCAAATTTTCTGAAATTCTTAAACTGCAACATATCCGTGTTGATTGATCAATTTTCTATACTTCCAAGTTTTTCTCAAAAATTCAAAAATAGAGTCTTGTTTTTAACTAAAATGAAAATCCAAAAATAGACTTTTCATTTTAAGGGGGAGAATTGTAAGTAAGGGGCAGTATTGAGAAAAAGCATGTTATAGGGAGAAGGTGAATACATGCCAAATATATAAGGAAGGTGAATACATGCACAATATATAATTGTGAGAAATTGATCATTGGGAAATGATGGTACATTGGCTTACGTATCTGACTTATGGATAGAGTAGATGAAAGGGCCATAAGATCAATGCTTAATGTGCTTGGTAGGCTCGACAAATCAGAAAGTATTCAGATGTGATATTCACTAAATACTAATGCTTGACCAAGTGGACAACATCTTGATGCTTATTTCATGACACAAAAAGAAAAGTAAGTGTGAAAATAGTAATGAGAAGTCATTGTGTACAGCGTTCATTTTGTAAAGATTTAAAGTTGTTTGATTTTCTTTATTTTGTCAAACGATCGGACTTTCTTTACGTGTCCACAAGACCGACCTGATCGTTGTTCGTTTGACGTTTCGCTTTATTTTTCTTTGGTGTTTCGTATAACTCATCGGACTTTCTTTGCGTGTACAGTACCGACCTGATTGTTGTTGAGTTATACAACTTCAACTTGTTTTATTTTCTTATTTTGTTAAATCCGAGGCCTTATCTGCGTATCGAAAGATCGACCTTAAGGTAGACGATATAACGTTCTTAGTTCTTTTTGCATGGAACACAGTTGACAATATCATGAAAATATTATGCATTGTGAAAAATCACATGTGCTATCACATAAAAGGAAAAAGAAAGAAAAACAGGAAAATATCTTAATATGTCTGATAGTGTGGGGTACACTGGTCAAAGCAAATCTAATTAATACCTTAACATATCCATATGTTATGAGTATGATTCTGTCTGAGTTTAAGATGGATAAATTATACCAGCAATCAGCATGACTTGTGAGCTTCAATTAGTTGAAATTGAAGTGTAGTTCAGTGCGTTATGTTCAACATGATCCCATATAGTGATCTATCTCATACCAAAAATAGAGTTTATTTATGTATTGCATTTCTTTTCATCTCAATAAAAGCACAAAAAGATTTTCGGTGTGTTTTAGCATAAACTTTGAAAAAATCAAAAAGAGTTTTGGTTTGTTTTGATATAAACTTTCTAAAAGCCAAAAAGATTTTATTTCTGCTTTATTATCAATTAGATCAACGTGTGATACAAATTCAAAGTTCGAAATCATATCTTGGAGTCTCGAAGAGACGTTTTGCGCCAAGATTATTTAAATGTTTGAGCAGGTTGCTAAAGTGCAAGATTTTATCACTTCAAGTCTTCTGAAGTTGTTGATAAAAGACTAGAGATACACTAGATGTCATCAAGTATTCAAGATCAAGCTACGATCGAGTTGAGGAGGATATTGTTCAAAGATTCATTTCTTTGGACGAACGGATTCTACACTTGAGGGGGAGCTTGATTGAAGATACAGAGTTGATATTGTTGAAGAGTAACTGCACACGACGAGGGGGGAGTTTGTTGATACCTGATATGTGCATCGTGTTAAGTATCAAACAAAGGACAAGTTCAAGCCTAATGTCATCTGGCCGAACCTGGTCCGAACCAGGAGTTTGGACTAGCCGAACCAGAGGTTCGGACAGATATCGGCCATTCGATTATAAATAGAAGTTTATTATTTGTAATTAGTTAGTTCTGAGCATGTGAGATTCTCTTGTGTGTTTCTGAGGTTTTTTTTTTGTGTCATTTCTAAGTGTTTTACTGATTGTAATTGTTCGTTTGTGATCAATAAAACAATCGGCTAATTACGTTTCGATGTCCGCATAGCTAGATTGAGTAGACGATCCGATGCTCACGCATTTTCAGAAGCCAACGACTAAATTTATAAAAATATATAGACTTATATTTTTCTAGAATCTTGAGAATGTTGAAACATATATCATTTCTATAAGTTATATATATTTATTTGCATAAATATTTCTATGACTTATATATATAATTATTGTCTATAATTATGAACTCAAGCTTAAGATATATAACGTGAACTTCAAATTATAAAATACCTTATTATATGTCTCGATGTTCAAAAACTTGATATGAATATATATTTTTCATAAACTTTAAATAATTATTTGATTTATAATTATTTCAACAAGTTATATATTTATTTGACTATAAATATATTCATTAACCTAAATATTTATTTGGACGATAAATATTCTAAAAGGGCTTTCCAAACAATACAAATAGGAATATTATATTAAGACTCGACCAGATCGTTTGGGTAACTGAACATTATCCAACTGAAACAGTACCTTAATACTGTCTTATTATTTATTAATAGGAAAAAGTTTTACTTGCTACATCCAGCGCGATATAGCTTTCATCATTATCTTGAATCAAGTGAGTTTCACGGCCCCTTTTCCTTTACTGTTTTAACTATGGGGGAGAAATACATGAAACATTAAACTTTATATATTTTTCCAGATATATACAACGTGAGTTTCATGGCCCCTTTCTTTTAAAACTGTTTAAATACTAAGGGGGAGAAATCATGATCAAACAAATCTTCTTACTTGATATTATGGTACAACTGTTACGCCTTATTGATTATCTGTTCTCTCATACCCCTTCATAGTAATTTGTTATACAACATATTGCTACAAATCCAACCAACAATTGATTTCAATTAGTTCCTGTAGCGAAACGATAACTAGTGAATAGATCTATTTGGGTTGACAACCCTGCCCTAGCTGGTCGCTCCAGTTCTAACTCACCGGTTATAGTCACGGGGTACATGTCAGTTATTCTATGCCATTGGTATTTCTTGGAGGAAGTTACCATAGGTGGGTAAATCTGTTAGTGTTTGAAATCAAGTTATAGGTAGATCAATGCAACGATGAGTAACCATTATAATATCTTGTATATCATCAACTATTTTACAAATGCATTTTGTAGAATCCTAAACCTGTGAACTCACCAACATTATGTTGACCTTTCAAACTCATGTATTTCTCAGGTAACAAAGCCAGACCGTATGCAAATGGGACGTCAAACTTAGGCCCTGCATTTTGGAGTCATAGTCACATTCATCATCATGAAATGACTTATGAAACACTTGCCTTTCAAATCCTTGGTCGAAACGATTTCAAGACTTAACTTATATCATGTTTCCTATCTTAACATTTCTGAAACAATTTCTATTTCAGTATTGTAAACTATGTCGTCTTAACATATTTTTTCCGCTGCAACTTTGATGACATACTTGGTTTTTCAAACATATATTAATCTAATAGAGGTCGTTTTATGTATCCACGACTATGATCCCATGATGTCACACGCCTCTGGTCCCGAATGTTCAGGGTGTGACAGAAACTATCAGTTGTTTACATTTTGCGCAGTTTGCCTTGTTGTGTTTAGGATGCATATAACACCCGTTCGATATCTGATCGTATCATCACAACTGAGCCGGGTGAGGTTTTTCAGACCTAGTAGTACTACAATATATTTCCCTCTGTCATCATTAATATTAAAGGTAACATAGGAAGGACTTTGTTGTATCAGTGTGCTTCAAGTACTTCAAGTAATATATAAAAGTATAATTATTTCAGTTGTATAGTTTATGCATGTTAAACTCCCCCAAAGAGATTTAAGACAGTAAAATGGGGCTGTGAAACTCACCTTTAGATGCGCTGCAACAAGAAATCAAATAGCGGGTCTTGTGTGATTTACCAAACACCTTACGAGCATATATACGTAAGTGTGTGTCTAAAATACTAACGACACAACCTAGACGAAAGTGTTTTGACAATTATGCCAGTGACTCGAAGTGCAGGTTAGTTTCCAAGATGACAAGTTTAACAAAATAATCAATATTCAAATGATTGGGAAAAACCATTTTATTGTGCGTTGATAAATCCCAAAAATACACACGATAATATGTAGATCATTTATTTATTTTGCATGTTCGAAAATATATATATTTATACCTTACTCAAGGAGATTCAAAATATCGATAAGTTAATTCACTAAAATAGGTGGAAATTCCAATTAACTATTGGGCCAATACAATACATACACATATGTTCATGAACATAGATATGTAAGAAAGGTTTGTAAACAACTTTTTTAATGAATCAGAAAACGGATTAAAACATTAAACTTATTCTTTAGGAAATTTATGATACGAAATTAGTAAAAAAAAATGACCTATTTGACGGTTATGAGGCTTGGAACACGTTCGGGGCGGATCGGGGATCAAATACACGGCAAAAGGGAATCAAATTAGCGGTTAGAAAATGAATTAAAATTTTTGGAGGCCACTAGGTTCGAACCCGTGACCTCTACTTGATCAGGCACAGTGCTAGCCAAGAGGGAAAGGGGCCAATGTTGGTTATGAAGTGACTTGAAATAGTTTTATGCAAGCAGACTAAAATAAAACTGGAATTCGCTTAATTAAAGAGGACAAAAAGTATAAAACTGGAATTCGCTTAACTAAAGAAGACAAAGAGGAAGTGTCGGGTGTCGAACCCACGACCTCAAGGTTCCCCGATCGGGTGCCATCTTCTTCACCCAACCCTTTTGTTATGACCGACACCATTGATGTTTCTAAAACATCTGCAGAAGCTTGCAGGGACAAACATATGACTAACGATGCTACTTCGAATGCCAAATGTGTTTTTAGGATTACCTTAGGTGTGAACGATCTCTAAACATAGAAACGGTGTTGAGCTCCATCGAATATTTGAACCCGAAACCACCCGAACGACTCTGCGGTGACACCCAACGTTGTTGTGCTCGCTGGCGCTGCTTCTTCGGTGTTGCGTGCTGCTGATCAGTGACACACGATGACAAAGTGATGGTTTGTGACCGTGAATGGAGGTGAAGAAAATGATTATCGAGACGGTGGCCGTAGTTGTTCTTCACGGTTGCTATGTTCGAAGTGGGGGTTTTCCCGATAGGGAGAGTTTGAAAGTGGTGAGAGCCGATCAAGTGAGAGGTGTTACCTACTTAATTGAGTCATCGAGATGTAAACAATGGTAAAAATCATCCTTGAATGCGACGGTTACGGTAACAGAAAGTCACTGTTGGTGATAATTCTTTAATCATCCAAATCGACTTTGCCAGTCGATTTGGCAAAAGTAATCCCTCCAGCCTTTACAATAAAGGGGGCCATGTTTAGGTGACTACAAAAATGATCCATCCATGTTTACTTAGTTAAGAAATGAGTTTTGGAAATTACGAGATCGGTCCCTCAAAGTTTATAAATCTCTAACGAACTCTAATGGAGTTAATGGAATTCATCCCGAACGATGACTAATTTTCACATGACGTTCATAAAATATATAAACCTTGGGTAATCATATAGAATCATAAATAATGGTCCATAATTATTTATTTATATTCACATAAAACAATGGGTAATAACCCACATAAAATCATAAAACGATACGTATAATTACGTGACATGTTGTCACATATAATCATAGAATAAATTATGAATATATATATACATATATCACATAAAATCATAAGTTAAGTTTTCACATAAAACGACAAAACATTCACATGAAATCATAACGTATGGTTTACATAAAATCATAAAAAATATCAAACGTCTAGACTTAAGTGCATGCCCGTATAGTGATGGTTACACAAACCCTAGATAATAAAGTCAACTCAAGTCAATCTACAAATGTTAACATAACAGTTATAGCAGTTTAATTTTAGGTTTCTTTGATCAAAGGGTTCTACGAGAAAAGTCGAACAACCATATTACCAGAATCGTGTCGAGTGGCAAGGTCAAATAGTATGACATGATATCATAACTATTAATATACCATGTTGAGAGTGAGATTCCCATTTTGTGTCTCAATTTCGCGTAATGCATTCGCATTCACTAATAACCTAGTTGAATCGGAGGTAAGGGAATTTGAGTATGAGAAAATTGTGTGTGATCAGGTCAATCGCTGTTTGTTTAATGGACTCTCGTCTAACGAAAACACAAACTTCTAGATTTTAAATTGTGTGTGCGTCAGGTCAATCGGTGTTTGTTTAATGGACTCATCGCCTAGCGAAAACGCAAACTTCTAGATTTTGCCTACCATCTAGCAAATATCATAGAATTATACACGACTGATCAAGTTAACATTAGGAACCATTGGTTGATTTAGTACTTTATGGGGTTATGACCAATTAAGTTCACATGATTCGTATTAACATTCAAAATCACCTTTCATGCAGTAACGGTTTAGTTAACGGTTGATATGTCCAACGCATACTAGCATGAAATCTATCATGAAGGTTTTACCATACAACACATACAATTGTCCGAACACCTTATATAATAGCATGCAACCCTAGCATGACATATTGGTAGCATATAAGTTCATAAATTAGGCAACACTACCCATACTGGGCAACTTCACACAGTCTTGTCATTCCCACGAAGGTAGGTGTTAGAGCATATTCCTATGCTATAGAGTGTCTCGTGTATTGCATCTGCGTGAGCGTGTTATTGTGTGAGTCTTAGTGTCAACATACCATGGTCCGTACGATGCTGGTCCCTCGTACCATTGGTACGCCCATACCAATGGTCTGCTAGTTGGTACACTAGGCTAAATGTTGATACTATAAATACCGTGTGTTAGAATGATAGCTTAGAAGTTCTATTATTCTTCACTTTTACTGTGTGTGTTCTAAAGAGAGAAACCAAAGAGTTCTTTTTGTAATCTTTGAGTGATCAAAACTCTTATTTACTTCTCGTGTTCACTAGATTGATCAAAGCATGCAGTAGTAAGATCGTTTCACGAACTTACAAGTGGTATCAGAGCATTCCAGGTTGCTCTACTACTGTGGTTTTGATCAAATTTGGGTTTCTAGTGAGAGAAAGTGGGTTTCTCTTCGTTTTTCATCAAACTTTCACAATTCCGAGTGTTTCTGGTGCTAAATTCCTAGTGTGTTTTCGCAACTTACTGTTACAAATTCTAGCTTAAAACAGTCAAATTCTAAAAAATTAATCGCTGGATGAACACTTTGGTACGGTGTTTGGTATGCAAGGCAATCTTCATCTGAAAATTGGTACGCTACCTGGTACGCAAGGCAATCTTCAACCGTGGTACGCGACAGTTACTGGTTGGTACGCTGACGGTTACACTGAGTTCACTGGTACGCTGATTATTCTGGTCCGGTTGTTTGTATGTTGAAGGTCTTATATGTTATTGGTCCGCTGAAGGTCATTGGTACGCTGGTTATTTTGGTCCGCTACTTGGTCCGCTAACAGAAAAGTTATGTTCACTAAAACTGACGCAACTTGAGAACCATTAAGAGTTACGGAACCCAATACCAGCCAAAACGACCGTCTCGATGAGATCTAGACTATTACTAGCCTAACGGTCAGTACCCTCTGTTTTGGTACACAAAATCTACTTTTAAGACCCTCGTTTTCGAGTTTCAAGTTTTAAAGGTATCATATTCCGGAAAAGATGTCTGATTTTCAAGCGTTCGCTGCTATGCAAAGTGCAATGCAAACCATGCTTAACTTCGATAACGAAATTGGAACAAGCCAGAAAGTTCCCAAGCTATTGAAATTGGAAGATTATCACAATAGGAAACGAATATTTTCTGCTTACATCAGCACAAATGATATCGATTTATGGATTCCAATTCGCAAGCTTTACATGCATCCAACTGATGATGGAGACTTTAAACAAATTCAAAATTTTGATGCGGCTGAAAGAAAGAGCTATGAGCTTGAAGAAAAAGCTTTTGGTTATCTAACAATGGCTTTGCCTACTGAATTGTTGCATCAGTTTAGTACTTGCAAAAAGTCAAAACAGTTGTGGGATGCATTATCTGCAAAATGCGAAGGCAATGATCAATACAAGAAGAATAGACGAAAAGTGCTGAACAAAGAATTTGAAAATTTTCAACACTATGATAAAGAAAATATTCCTGCACTTGTATCCAAATATTCATACCTAATCAGTGAAATGAAAGTGGTGAACATTGAGAAGACCGAGGAGGAATTGAAAGAGAAACTGATGGAAGCTTTACCAGAAGAGTGGGAGAATTATGTTCTACTACTTACTCATTATAAGGAATACTTAACATTGTCATTTCATGATTTAACCGGAAAGTTTCATGCTAGAGAAATGGAAATGATGACGTCAAACAAATCAACTGCTCAACTACAAAACTCTAAGTTATATCATGGTCAAAATTCTGCAAGTCATAATGCAAAATCTAAATCATTTGGTTTTGATTCAGAAAATTCTGAGAATTCATCAAGAGGGTGTAACTTCACTACTCCAAATCATTCAAGTCAATCGTCCTTTTCTGCAAAAACACCTGATGAACATTTGGCATTGATTTCAGCTTTATTATCTTCACACTATGGATTGCTGAATGGTGTTTTTCCAACATCTAATCTGATTTAAGAAGACTTTGATCAGATAGATCCAGATAAACTTGAGCAAATGGATATTAACTTGTAACTTGCCAAGTTAGCCCAAAGAGCTAAAAGATTTAGGAAGAAATTAGGTTTCAAAAGTTTAAATCCGGATGGTAAAGTTAGATTAGATAAATCGAAGGTGAAAAGTTTCAACTGTTTTAACTTTGGACATTTTGCTCGTAAATGTTCACAATCAAATGCATCTTCATCAAAGTCTCCAACAGCTTTGGTTTCTCAAGTCGATAAACAATATAATTGGGGACGAACTTCTGATGATTCACATCCAATTTCTTTAACGGCTATTACTTCTGAGTCAAAAGCACTAACATCGAATGAAGGTTATGATTGGCCTGCCGGCTTTCCTGATGTGTCTGCATTTTTTGTCTGTCGGCTTTACTGATGAGTCTGCATTTTTTGTTGAATCTGCATTTGTTGCTCAAATTGTACATAGTGATGACGAAGTAGAAGTAACTGATTCAGAATCTGAAATAAGTGGTTCTAGAAATAGTGGCTATGAATCTGTCTGTGTGTTTTGTTCTCAGAAAGACAAGAAGATTCAAGGATTGATAAAGGAAAATGAGGTGTTGGTTGATGAAAATAAAAAGAAGATAGAAGAGTTGATAGGTAATCAGACGAAGTTGGAAGATTTAATTCAAGAACTTTCATCTCAAAAAGAAAAGTTTTCATGGTTTCTGTAACACTCTAATAAAACGACGAGAACGAACGGAAAATTTTAAAAGAAAAAAAAATAAAAGAAAAAGTGAAAAGTTGGCACATGCGGGCCGCATGCGTCTCCTGTTTCCCCTTATGAGGGCCGCATGTGTTTCGGGTCAATAGGGCGGTTCGCGGGTCAGCAAAACCGGATCTGCGGGTGTTTCTGATCCATGCGAGCCACATGGACTTTCTTGTGCACCGCAAGTGGGCCGCATGTCGCCCAGGTCTATAAAAACGAGTTTTCACCCATTTTCTGCTCATTTTCACCACAACCACTTGGAGAAATCCTCTCCTTTCCGTCCCTTTTCCCATGAGATACCCAATTCCGGCCAGGAGGAGCTTTGAACAACAAGTTTCAAGCATTTTGAGGCCACACAAGGCTCATGTAAGAATCTAGTTCACTTATTTCACCATCTTGAGTGTCATTTGGTCATGTTCTGCTACTGATCAATGGTAATGTACCCTCATTCAGTGTTGCATGTGCGATCAAGTGCAATCCAAGGCTAGAGGGATCGAATCCGAGGTAAACCGAGGTTAGTTCATGTTTGGGTTTTGCTCTAGATTGTATTTTTGGATGATCCATTGCCTAAATCTGATATGAATGGTGCATGCAAGGATAGATTCAAGTTCTGGAGGGTGCTAGGAGGTTGGGATTGTAAAGACCCGCTTGGATTCGCTTTAGTACAAGTTTTCTTACATAAGGTACAACTAGTTAATGCATGCATGTTGATATTTTGGGTTTAGATTGAGAACTTGAGCTTAGGTGTCACACCCTCAAATTTCCACATGCGAGGTTTATACCGTGAGGCGTGTGACAAACCAGGATCCGAGTCATTAGTCATACCAAACAATGCAAAAACATTTTTAGAGAAATGCGGAAGCGTAAGTAAAAGAAATAATAATGTTGCGCAAAACACAAGCTAAACCCAAATAAAAAATAAACCAACAGGGTTTTAAAATGTGTTGTAGACCCAATGAAAAGCATGTGTCCTAATTGTGCTCCAGACCTAGATACCTGTGAAAGACATGCTATGTGGGTCAACGCAAAGGCTGGTGAGTTCATAAATATCAACGCAAGAAAGAGTAAATGTTTGCTGTAAAGATGTTTGTACCATAAATGTTTGTAAGATGTTTGTACCATGGAAATCATAACCGTATTTGTAGCTAGCTAGGCCAATGATGCTATCACTATGTGGTTCGCAACCGAAGCGTGACTGTTTGTGTTTGTAATGCCTTCCACCATCGCCTAACACGGACGATGATGATACTGTATAGGCTAATATTACACCCGTTCGACATCCAGTCGAGTTAGAGCTACTAACGCGGGTGGGGTTTGTCAAACCCAGTAGTACTACCAAAGATTACCTTGATTTCTCATAAACTAATGGTTCGAAATGTAAGGACTTGTAATTCGTGTTATGTGTGCACATATGTGATCAGCCATACAATTACATTACCAGAACTGTTTGTAGCATGCTCTTTTCTCTAACTGAATACTCAGAGAAAAATGTTTGAGAACTCACCTTAGAAAGCTCGGCAAGTAAGTTTAACAAAATGCTGATGATTTCCTACGAACCACCTATATGTTTGTAACTGTGTAATACTACAATGTATGAACAACTGGACTGACTCAATCGATCCTGAAGACGTTGGTGACATAATTAACAGTTGTGTTGTTTGTTTAACTCCACCTTCCATTTATGGAAGGTTTCTATTTTAGGAAAATATCCATAAATATTATATCTCTATGTGTAGCAAGTTATCAAATAACGCATGCAAAAACGTGTTAGAACGTACTCTAGCATGCACCTAAGTCATGTTATTAGCCATACGGCGTAACCCAAAATTAGCCAAATAATTCAAGTAACATACGTGGTTCATATAAACATCATACACCTCATGTTAAGCATGCCTAATAATGGATCATATAAGTTTCATGCAAAGATTTCTAGTTTAAGCATGTATATCTAAACACAACACCACCATAAACCACATTCATGAACACGGTTCCTAAAATGTCAATTTTCACATTTAGTTAAGACTCTAAAATTTAACAACAGCAACCCACATGAGTTGTGATCAACCACCCAGAAAGTCTCAAACATACCAGTAATTTATAAAAGTCAAATAATTTATTTCATTAATATGTTTCAAAAAAACAAAGGAGTTGTTGCGCACTGATTTTGTCAGGGAAGAATGGAGGTTTAAACCTCCGTTAATTGGAGTGCCACCCCCTGGGCTTGAAAGTTAACACATTAAGGTAAATTCTGGAAAAAGTATCACTCAATTCCGTTAAAAATTGAGTGAGTTATGTCCTTCCGAAGTTGACCAAAAAACTAGACAGCAAGCTGTCCCAAAAACGTGGTATATTTGAGTTTGTATAAAAGTTTATTTAATCATTTATATGATTTCTAAAACCCATGAGGTTGATACCAGCCCTTAATAGCATCCATAACAATAACAATTCAGGTTATACTCATAGAAAGAAAACCATCTAAATGCTCAAACGTTACATGAGCTCACATATATAAAGATCCACGATCTACGGATACCATAACCATGTAAAACACAATATATCTCAAAGACCACAATCAAGTTTTGAGTTGACAGTTGGGGTGTTTTATTTGCATACCATTTTAAATCACAAATGGGTTCATGCATCCATTTTATTATTTAATACCATAGTCATAATACATGTATAATGAACTCATGAATTCACAGAATCAAATATTAACATTTGGGTTTCGAGAACTTCAATGCTTATCCAACAAATACATGCAACTTCATTACACAACTCCGAATAACAACATAGCATGCATGACTACAAGAGATCCATGGTTAAAAACCAATTATGGTTTTCAAAAAACGAAGGAACCGAGAGGGAAAAGTAAGCTACCTTCGGCGGCGGCCGCGGCGCGCTTTGATCTCGATGGTTCATTGGGGTTGTCTTGTTGACTCGACTGTCTAGCAACCGCATGTGACCTCCGAATCGCGTGAACCGACTACTAGGAGGCTGATGATCGAAGAAGAGAGGGGAGATAGGAAGATGGAAGTGCCGTAAGTTTTGGAGGTGGAGGGGGAGGAGGGTTACGGGTTTGGGGGATTAGAAGGAGTGTTTTGAGGGTTTTTAGGATGGATCTAACTCCATTTGAGTTTTGATGTTTATCTCAAAATCAATTAATATACATTTGTGGATAATCCTCCTCCTTTATAAAAAAAAGGAACTTCTTCTTCTCTTTTTATTTCTTTTAGTTAAAGGAATACGTTTTTTGTTGTTGTTTATATATATATATATATATATATATATATATATATATATATATATATATATATAGAGTCGAGTTATCCTACATCCAGCAAAAACCCTACATCCATTGCTGATTGATCTGGGGCGTCCATCAAGATCATCCAACAGCCAGGATCTATGGTGTTTTCCGCCTATGGCGTTTTCGGGGGAAAAAAACACCATAGGCGGAAAACACCATAGATCCTGGCTGTCGGATGATCTTGATGGACGCCCCAGATCAATCCGCAATGGATGTAGCGTTTTTGCTGGATGTATTTTACCCTAAACCATATATATATATATATATATATATATATATATATATATATATATATATATATATAGTGAAAAGTTCATTGTAGACACCCTCATAAGTGTAGACATGTAGACACCCTATTTCACCATTAGATCTCTTGATCTAGTGGTTGTGATAATTTCATTTTTTCCTTTTTTTCCTTTTTCTAATTGTTCAGAGCATTTCACATGTGAAAAAAGAGCTATTTCACATGTGAAAGTGTCTACAATGAACCTCACCCTATATATATATATATATATATATATATAATATATAATTGATAATTGATACATCTAGTTCATAACATTTACAAATTTTCATGCATATTCAGTAAGGACTCTAGACAACTGTTTTTTTTAAGATTAATTCGAATGAACATATGAATATATGGCACGAAGTGTAGATTACTAATGATTTACATAATCCCATTTACTTGTAAGTTTCATAACTTGTATGCGTTTTTAGTAAAGGTCCCTAAACAACTTTTATAATTCATGAGCCCATCATGCACATAGAGGATAACATGAAGTTATGCGGACATAAACCGATTAACATGCGAGATTCACATACAATCACATACCACAAATTGCATAGATTTTATTCGTTCGTTTTGGCGTTTTGTTAGATAGTCGACCAACGTTCAGGACCGACTCGACTCGTGCGTGAATGTTTGTGAACTCAATAACACATCTAACAATCCTAGTATATGTATGAATGCATGTACGTTCGAATAAATAATTATTCATGTTCGTTTTTTGCCCGAAAATTACCTGCATTTCATCGGGTGTCACATCATCCCCTTGTTAAAGGAATTTTCGTCCCGAAAATTAAGATTGTTGTTTGTTCACTGGACACAAAGAAAATATTTTTTTTTCCAGTTGTCACATCATCCCCTTGTTAAAAGAAATTTCGCCCCGAAATTTTATTCGTATTTTCATTGATCGGCGTTTGTCTTTGAATAACTGATACATTTCCGTATCTTTTGATTGTCTTGTTTCCTTGTGAGCTCCGATCTTTGCCTCAAGTTTTCAACGAACATTGAAGATCGATACGTTTATATTCGCGTTGTTTCCTGATTCAGCTCATTGTTTCCAGTGGTTCCCGGTGGGTTACGATAATTGGTCATTGAGTTTCAACTCCTCGAGTGAAACGATGAGTGTTCCGTGTAATAACCACTCTTCGGTTTAGATGCATGAAAGACGTTATGTATGTTGTGCTTAAATTTACATAATGCCGCTAGGTTTTACTCTCATATTACTAGAATAGTTCTATTTATGATATCGGATAATTCCTCATACATTAAGTTTGGTTTGCCCCGTTTTCCCTAAAACGGATGACCCTTATTTGGGTGAGACCTTCAATAGGATGCTTTTTGGCATAGCTCCTCTGATACTTGAAAGACGTTGTTCTACAGTCTTGGGTTTATATGATCCTCTCCAGTACCTCATGTACCGCTTAGGATCTGTGAGCTGAGTATTACCAACCATTGCCTAGTAGGTTGGTGACTTACGTTTTCGTCCTAAAAAGTGTTTTAAACGATATTAGTTCAATGTTAGCGTGATAATTGCCTATTGTAGAACACTCTACCAAGTGGGGTTAGAAGCGTTTCTGAGTTGTTGGAATCCATCAAGCATTCCCCATGCATGTTTTCTAATGGATTGGGTAGTCTGCTAATTCGTTCCTTCGGTTTGAGAATGATATGCAGTGTTTGTGCCCAGACGTGTCCCCAACGCCTTTGGTAATGCTTTCCAGAATGAGGTGTTAGTGTAATGTCGTGACTCGATATGGTCGAAGTGGCACCCCGTGCTGTGAAATTATCTCCCCCAGGCAGATCCGAGACAGTTTCTCCACTCTATTTGTCTCTTTAATCGCCAGGAAGTACACAAACTAGATTAGTTGTTTACCGACCACCCAACTCGTAATACGTTTGCGTGATGCTCTGAGTAATTTGGTGCGAGAGTCCACACGGGTTTGTCTCCGGCCACATCCCAAGGAATGTTTCTAGCTGTAGTAATCGTTCGGATAACTACTGATGCATGATCTTAACCTTGGGTTAAATAAAGCACTTGCTTACACAGGTTTCGATTCCAACCTTCACGTTCGGTCATCAGTATAGTGCTTTCCAATGTTTGCACCATTTGTGCGTACCAGAATGCTTAGATTTTCGAGAACTGCGAGCTTCATCTGTTACTAGCTTTATGAGATTCTAGTACCAGAACCCTCATATCTTAATAAATGCCATTCAGTTTGACCTCAAAGAGTTTGTCGTTTCCTCATAAGGATCCCATCCCTACCTTAGTTTCTCACGATGCCTCGAGTTGAGCGTCCTGGGTTTTCTAGTGGTTCTGTGTATATAGAGAGTTGGATGTCCGGGCTTGATCAAGTTTAGTTGTTTTTTTTTTTTGTTTTTTTTTCTGCTCAGGGACCCAACTACGGTGCTAGACTTGCTTGAATGATGTCTAGGGCTTGTTTCTTGGTCTGGCCCCTAGTCCCTCTTCCGAATCACCATTAGTGTTTATATATAGGGTGTACTGCATCTAACCCACCACACCTTTGGTATTCCAGAAGCGTACTAGTCGCCTACCAATACCGCCTTCCCTATGGTTGTTACATAGGCGAGTTTAAAGATATGATAAGGGCTCATAATGATAGCGAGAATATAGGGTTCCATCCCATGTCGTTGCTCCTACAAATACTTGTCTGCGTTGGTCTTCTAAACACTTGCAATCTATGAAGGTAGTGTACCTGGTGCCACACAAGTAATGTTCCATAACTTTCAAGTGTAAGTACCATTACCTCAAGGTTTTATATTATAAGTAGCATAGTTCCCCTCGCGGATATTCAACTAGTGTGAGGCGTAAACAATATACTTCTCGGTGAATCATCTGTGGTATCCAACTAATCCTTGAAACTTCGCACTCTTGTTGGAGTCATGGGTGCTTCCTAGTCCTTGATAGCCCTTACCCATTCTGGGTCGACGTATGATCCATTATTTTTAACCATATACACTAGGAATTTAGCCTTCCAAATCCAGAAGTTACGTTATGAGAAGTTCGACTGGGTCAAGGCACAGTTTGCACATTGTACATACAGAGTCCACGGGTATGGAAAGTGCATTGGTCATTTCAAAGGCATGCCCCAAAGTTCAAAGTATCCGAACCCTATGTGGAACACCGTTTTAGAGGTATCCTTCTCCGTTATCCTTGCATGGAAATGGTCCAGTCTCAACTTGAGCTTGAATAGGAGTTCGACTCTTCATGCTGGTTGAACTCGTCATTGCTTTGGGCCAGGGGTACCTATTCTATGGAGCATATGGATCCTAGTTCGACAGGTTCTGTCATAATTAGTTTACCAATATGTGTGATATGAGCGTTGGCATGGAAGTTGTTCAGAGGAAAACTTACTAGTGATTACGTTGGAATACTTCTTACTTCAACCCCAATATCGGGGTTGCACGGGGCAAACTCGATAAGTTTCGAGGACCTGGGATATTCGAGTTTCTGAGGCGTTCGAGAATTTATTATGCTATTACTCAGCAGTGTGACGTGTATAGACACATCATTCTGGAGTTTTGGAACACGGCACATACGATTACTAATCCTCCGATTAGAATCGTTGCAACTGTTCAAGGACGACCGGTTGAAGTAAGTGAGGCAGACATTCGCAGAGTTCTACAATTAGAGTCTGATACAACAAACGCACGGATTAAATTCCCTCATGAAGATAATGTGGCGTTATTAAAGCGGATTTGGTATACTGATGACCCGAGCAAGGAATGGGTGTACAAATCGTCGCTGAGCGTCCCGTACAAGTATCTTGCACATGTGTTATTGGTCTGCTTGGGACACAGAATTTCAGGTCATGATGAAGTCCAACATATTATCTTATCATTGATGAACGCGTTGGTGATGAATCGGCCGTACAATGTCTCTGGAATGATCTTTCATTACATGAGAGACAATCTGACTCAAAGTCAAAAGAAAGCTGCAATCTACCCCAGATTTCTCCAAATGGTGCTTAATGTCAAATATCCTGATTTGATAAAGAATGCTGCATATAGAATGGAGTTGAAGCACATGACTGAGGCTAGTGTTGGTGCTTTAGTATCTTACCAGAAGAAAACACTAGAGTTTCAACCTAAATTGAAACGATTGATTGGTCATCTTGCCAATGTCAATTATGTGGCACCAGTAACGGGTGCGCCTCGTCATGATGATGGAAGTGATTCGGAGGAATTGGATTATAGTTGGATAGAAGAACTGAACCAAATACTGCAACAAGGTAGGGTGAAGAGGCCTAAGAGGCAAGTTTCGGTGGTTCAGGAACCGGTGAATCAAGAACCAGAACCAGTGGTATCTCAGCCGCCAATTACTGAATCGGTGGTCTCAGCATCTGTCACTGTGACTGAGACACCAGTGGTGAATACCCTTGATGATGAATCTGAATCTGATGAAGATTTTCTGAATGCTGAAGCTGATTCTGAAGACTTCTCTGATACAAACAATCCGTTTGTGAGAGTCTTAATCAACTCGAAGTATGTTAAGCTAAGGAAAGGTAGTGATGAGCATTTTGCCTATCGAATCAGCAAGAACAAACGCAACGATCGTTACAAGGATCGTGTGTATGATGTGGTGGCCTCATCTGAATCTGACAAAGATTATAATCCAGATGCTAATGTGGTTTCTGGCAAAGGTAAAAAGACTGTTACTGGTTTGTCGTCAGTTACTTCAGGCAAAAAGAGGCAGAAATCAGTGGCTGGAGGTAGAATGAAGAAGAAGAAAGGTGTACAACAGTTCATATTACAGCCTCGTTCTGGTGTATCTACATCAGCTACTCCTGCTGTGTCTGTATCTGAAGCAACAACAACTGTTCGGACTTCAATGTCTGACGTTCAAGCTAATTTCTTGCAAAATCTGATGAATGCAAACTGTTCCATAACTCTTGGCACATCACCTTCAGCAAGTGCTGGTGCGCAGTTTGTTAATCAGCCATTGGGATCTACAATTTCGGTGTTTTCAACTGCTACTACAACTGCTTCTACTCATTCTACACCGGATGTGAATTTCAACTTTGAAGAAGGCTCAGTTTCTTTTTCTCAGGCCAGTATCTTGCAAAGCGCTTTATCTGATCAAGAATCACAAATTGATGCCTTGAAGGCTAAGTCTGAAGCACAAGAGAAGATGATTACTGTGCTGCGGTTAGATAATGAAGATTTGAATCAATGGGTTGTCACTCTCCAAAGTCGGGATGAATTCAAAGATCAGGAGATTCTGAGATTAAAACGGGTTAGTCAGAATCAATCCAAGATGCTTATGGAGATGAATTAGCAGTTAAAATTCTTGATGGAGAAGTTTAATGCTCAGGGGGAGATTGGAGATGGCTCGGGTTGTAATGAAGATCCGTTGCAATTTCTGAACGATGATCCCGATCAGGATGATCCTGAAGGGAATGTTGGTGGAGGACAAGGCCCATCTGGAACCGCGGGTTCGGGTGCTGGAACATCATCTTCCCAGATGGAGAAAGACTCACGGGAAGTTGTGCTGATTACTTCGATTCCATCTGATCAAGCTGCAAAGAGTATGAGTGAATTTGCTGAAATGTTACAAACGCTTGAAGAAGGGGAATTTGTTGGAGACTTAACGGCTGAAGAGTTACAATGGGTTTTTGATTTCAATGATGAGGAAATGAAGAAAGCATCTGAAAAAGCTCCTGAGAAATTCAAAGATCCAGAACCAGAGTCTGATGAAGACGTGGAGGGTATATTTGAAGAAGAGATTGAAATAGAGGATATCACAGAAGAAGAATATCCGGATTTGTACTCCAACTTCAATAATAATCAATCTGGTGATGAGTTCAAGGTGTTTCCGAAAGAAAAAGATGCTGAGGTTGAGGAAATATTGAGAAAGAAAGAGTCTGAAAAGCCTGAAGACCCAATGGTTAAGGAGGCGAAGATTCAGAAACAGAATCAGACTTTTGAAGAGTTCATGAAAGCATTTCATGCTAATTATGTACCGCCTCCAAAGCCAGTCAAGCAAAGATCGTCTTTCAAATTCAAGGGTCAAGTTTCAGGTGAAATTATAAGTTGGATGTATGCTTCAAGCTTGAAGTGCTACGGGATTAAACGTGAACATGGAATCCAGTACTTCAAGTGTGCCAAAGATTTCAGCAGTTTGCCGATTTGGGATATTCGTGAGCTGACAAGAAAGCCATTTTGCTATTATGGCAATGATTGGTTGGGTATGCATTTCAAGAAGACTCTTGAGAGGGAATGTCGGGAAGGATTTCAGTTTTTGGATCCTCAAAAGCCAAAGAGACGGCGATCCCGAACAAGAGTTCACGAAAGACTTGGCAAGAGGTTGATAATCTTGGTGTTTCCAAAGAAGCCAGATGTGATGAAGAAAATTCCTCTGATGAAGATGCAACAGGATTTCATCAAGAATCTGAGGTGGTGGTATTACAATGAGAAAACAGGAGAAGCAGTGATTGTGTTGAGAGAAGATAACCGGGTTGTGAAGATTTATGATCCTATGTGGCTGATTAACTTGTCGAAGGCTGATATTGACGAGTTGTATCACAATCCAATCCTGTATCACCCAGATTACATGGATCAAGCACTGAAGTTCCAAAGGGTGATAAGGGTTGCTTTGCGTTCAACATCTTTGCTGGAAATAACCATAAGTTGGTTTGGAAGGATGATGGGGTTGCTACAAATGTTCAAAGCTGATGAAGAATGGTCCAGCTATTGCCAAGGGGGAGTTTGTTGATACACGATATGGCAATGAGCTGGATCAAACGAAGACACGAAGATTTCTAGTTTTGGGTCTGGTGGCCGAACTCCGGCCGAACCCTGGCCAAGCCTTGGCCGAACCTGAGGTTCGGACAAGCCAAGGAGTTCGGACACCCGTAGGCTATATATAAGTCGTTTGTGTCTTTGTAATAGATAAGTTTTTTAGAGCGAGCGAACTTTTGTCTGTGATATTGTGTGTGTACTCTGATTCTCTTGTTATTGCGTTTTAATGAGAGATTGAGTTTATTTACATTGTTGTGTTTGCATTCTCACGTATACGATTGTTATCGACCAAACCGATCTGACGCTCAGTCACTTTCACTGAATTCCGCAAAGGATGGCCGAAGTGAGTAAGTAGGAAGTGTGGTGTTGCTAGCTGAAATAGTCGTGTTGGAAGCAAAAGGCGTAGAAGCCTGAGAAAAAGCAGGTAGTGTAGAGAATGTTGATGAGAGTCGCGGGATAAAGGATGCGTGTGCAAGGTTAGTCGAGGAACTACTATACCTCACGAAGGTGCTGCGCAATATGGAACTTGAGTAAAATGGAGCAGAGCTGTAACCGTGCCGAAGGAGTATGGTGAAAATGACAAGTTTGGGCAACTTTGAGAGGGGAGAGTTGAACGGTACGAGAACCAGTTGTTACGACAACGAGAGTTGTGGATGATGGTAAAACGTTGGTGGATCGAGAGGCATCCACCAACAAGATCGGGGGAGGCTCATAGAGCTGGTTTGATTCCTGATGAGTATCAGGATCAGATATGGCTGGTGAAAGAGATGGATCAGACATGATCAACAGAAAAGCAAGGAAACTGTTATAGCAAAGTTTTGAAGGATCAAATTGCACCAATGAAGGGGACTAAAACTTTCCCGAATGAGATGGCTTGGTTAAAATACTCTAATACTCTTCCATGAACCAAATCTGGATGACTTCTCGAATCACCGGAGCTCGAATGGATGGAACCTGCACACTGAAAGGGTGAGTAATGTGTTCGGAAGGACTCTAAAAATATTATAAAACCTTGACCTAAACCTAGACCTAGACACACCTAATTTTACCGAAAATACGGCAAGTGTACCTGTCGGATTGTAGAATAGCTAAGGCAAGACCGGAATATCGAACCTAGGACACTCTAATAACAAGACTTAACCTAGACCTAGAAAATGAAAATACTGAGTAATTTGATTTGGTTTTTGGATTGAATTAAGATTTAACTAACTTAACTAAATAACGAGTAAACAGACGAACACAGGAAAACCTAAAGGCAAATGTCAGAAGCAGGGAGAGATACCACCTAGACTCGGAATCCTAATCACTAATGACAACTTCTATCGGTTATGACTAATCTGATGGTGGCTAGTTCACCTTTTAAGTCCTTCCTAGCTACACTTCTAACGCTCGAAGAGGAGTTCACCTTTTAAGTACTTCCTACCTCAATTAGACCTAACCACCTCTGAACCTAATCTCAGGCACCTTAGACCTAACAGGAGCTACCAATAATCACCATGACCGACACGGAATAACAAGCTAATCAAAACCCTAGGACACTTCCTTTTGAGATAATGCAACCCTAGAACTTTAACCAACCCAACTACCCGATAATTCCTTACCTTTTGAGTTTCAGAAAGAGCAGCACATTACAATCAAATAATCAATCAACAACCAATGCAATAGTTCAAGGTGACCTTAAACTACACTTTAGCAATTAACCCTAAAGTTAACTACTTTAGATAATCTACCTAAACCGAAAGACATTCGCGGGTAAACCAGGCATCAATAATCAATAAACATTCTGATCATAACACACAAGTGCATCAAACATGGCAACAATTGGAATTTAATAGAAGTGCAACATCAATCAACTAGTCAAAACTGAATAAAAGTCAACAAAAGATCAAATTCATCACATTGAGTCTAGGTGGCACTACAAGTTTAGCCAATAATCATGATCAAATCAAAAACACAGATAAAAACTGAATCTTTAACAGAAATCATGACTAGACGTAACAAATAATCACAAGACAAAAGGTTAGACGAAAAACCCGACACGTAACCGAAGTCGAATGCTTGATCTTCAGCCTTTCCCCTTGAATCGTAACCTTCCTTGGCTCTGAAAATCGTCTCAGATCGCTCCTCTGTCGTCTGGAAGTCGAATATATCGAAACATAACCCTAAAATCGATTTTATAGTCGAATTGCTTCTTTTGCGAGTTTTAGACATCCAAGCGTATCGCTTGGAGGTGCGTTCTTCCTAGGCGATACGCCTACTGCTCGATACACGACAATTTAGTCGGTCAAACCGACTTAAGCTCCTGTTGACTTCTTTTCCGCGCGTATCGCTTACAGAGATGATGTCCCAGGCGATACGCCTGGGACTGCTTGTTCAGTCCTTTTTCTTCATTTCTCCAATTCTTTCCAACCTTCCTCTCATAGCCTCGGGACTTCATCAAATACCTATAAAACTTATAAAAACATAAACAAGACCCCAAAGACACTAATTTAACTAAAAACAACTAAAACTAAAGAAAACCGACTCAATTAGACTCAAATACATAACAAAAGACTTAGGAAAACCGGATATGTTTGCAACACATCAAACATCCCCACACTGACTCTTTTTTCGTCCTCGAAAAATACTGCACTGGAATCATAACCAGGAACCTGACTTCTAAACATCTAACATTTAAATTTACAACCACCAGACAATTCCACATTCCTTAACGTACTAACACACTAGCTACGATTGCCAATATTTCTATCCGATTAAACCCAACCACCAACCTTTTCTTTCGCCCCCATGTGTTTATGAAATTACCAGATATAAGTTCAGTCGCCTATGGATCCCACTAAAGAAAGGTCAAGTTCAACCTACCACCGAATCATATTCAGTCAAAGCAAAGGGTAATAATGATTTACATTTATATATTTTCTCTAACCCCCCTTAAACCAAATATTACGATGTCCAAAGAATAACTATTTATAGAATGCAACTTCTTGAGCATTTATTCACTACTTTATCATCTTTTTTTTTCTTTTTCTCATTTTTTTTTCATTTTTTTTTTTTGAATAATTTATGATTGGTTACTTTACCTAACTTACCAATGGACATCATCAGAGGTATTTTTTCAGATGGTCTTACCCTTGAAATCATACATGAGTATTTTGCCGGTGAGATCCGGAACATCATCAGAGGCACTTACCACAGGATACCATCCCTAGTTCGTACATGAGTATTCTGCCCCTTCACTCTAAATGCATTAACCAAATTATTAACTACATGCTCATTGGAAATTCTAAGGACATAGGAGTATCTAGCCTAAAGCGGTCTCTTCCCTCCTAATCATCAGATTCAGAATTCCTATCACTCCTAAAATGGGAACCCACTAGCAGACTGATTAGCATATTTATACAACAATAAACACACAGGCTATTTAAGCTACTCCTAGGTCAGCTGGGCCTACCGACACATCATAGACTAGTAATGTTTTCCATTCATCCATACTTAACACATTTCCCAATTATTCTGATTAACTAACCTTCAAGCACACAATTAGACAGTCAATTCCCGGTTTCCTATCATTTTCCATTTAAATTGCAGCCAGAATCTTGGACATTTTTGAACAATTTTTCAATGTTTTTCAAATTTTTTAAATTTTTAAAGACTCAATACGAAAGTATCCCATCCCCACACTTGAATTACACATTGCCCTCAATGTGGAAAGGAATAAAAATAAAGCAAAAATAAAAATAAACACACTAAAAATAAAATAAATAAAATAAAACAAGTTGAAACGTGTTCACCTGAAACTCTAGAGACTCAGCACATCGACCGCAAACGAACCACCGCAAATCCGGTACACAGAAATAATAAATAAAAATGAAAATTAAAGATGTCTGAAATACCTCCTCCAGGCGTATCGCCTACATCCATGCTTCTCCCAGGCAATACGCCTGGAACTGCAAACAACCGGCCCCGTCTCAAGATGCAAGCGTATCGCCTATAACCTACCAACCTCCAGGCGATACGCTTGGAACGCATTTTCCAGGGAATTTTTGGAATTTGACCCCAAAAATTTTCTTTCTCTTTTCTCCACAGCAGGCCTATGGTCGAAATTTTCAGCAAAAACCTGCACTTTTGACCTGCACAACTCACATTTGCCAATTCCAAATCTCCAGAATTACCTGCAAACACCAAAAACACAAAACCCAAAAGACGCAAAATGCACGAAAAAATAAAAATTGCAAAAAATTAAAGACACAAATACAATACTATACAACCCGGGCACTGCATCAATTAGCACAAAACTGAACCATAACCTCCCAAACCATCCGGAGGCTCCGATTTCACATCTCTAGTCACAAAAATACCGGCTTTCACCCGGTTTCTATCCAACCAACCACTAACTAACTTTCTAAACCACAAAGCAACGAACTTTAGCAAATGCAACAAGTATTTAACCTTCCAATGCTTGAACCGACCCGGAAGAAATCTAATCCTCTCTAAAAAACTCAACTTTGGGTCATTTTCACTAACAACCTCAACTAACCTCCCCACACTTGGATTCAGCACAATCCTATCATCGAACTCACCTATATCACCAAGTATGGCTCTCCTACAACCATTCTCAACTACCAAACATTCTCCAACCACTAATTCACCGACGGGTTCTACTAACGGGTCAAAAATATCATTCTTATCAATTATCTCATCTAGCCCCCGGGGATCTTCCCCACACTTATCCTCAACTATCGGTCCTCCTTCCAACCTATTCCCAACTACCAAATCCTCACCTATGACATAACTAACACAACTATCCAACATAGACATGAAAGATCCTAGAAAGTACACAGACTCGTTGTTCTTGTCACTCGACCTACCAACCTTAAACTCAACCGACTCATCCTCAACCCTTAGAGTAATGGTGCCCGCAAAAACATCAACTAACGCCCGGGCAGTCCTAAGGAAGGGCCTACCTAAAATCAAAGGGCAACTAGCATCATATGCACTGTCAACTACCACAAAGTCTATAGGGAACAAAAATTTATCAACTTGAACAAGCACATTTTCCACTATTCCTTTGGGTCTAACAACCGACCTATCTGCTAAAGAAATCGTCATCCTAGTCGGTTCTAACTCGCCTAATCCCAGGTGCATGAAAACAGAATATGGCATGACATTAATAGAGGCACCTAGATCAGCTAAAGCACGTGTAACAGACAAATCACCAAAAGAGCACGGAATTGTAAAGGTACCAGGATCAGTCAATTTTTCAGGTAACCTATTCTGGACTACAGCAGAACATTGAGCATCAAGTGTAACATCAGAAAAATTTTCAAGCTTCTTTTTATTTGTTAACATGTCTTTTAAAAATTTAGCATACTTAGGCATTTGTTTAATAACATCAGTGAAAGGTAATGTAATCTCAAGTTGCTTAAGAAGCTCTAAAAACTGCCCATATTCACGCGCATTCTTCTGTTGGATTAATCGTTCAGGATAAGGCACCCGCTTCAAATCATCGGCCGTGATCGGTTGAGGCGCGAATCGAACTCTTTTTTTTTCTCTCACCGCCTCCCACTTCAGCGGCTTCTCTCCATCCGATGATCTCTTCACTCTTTCAGCCTCGACGTTTGGTGTGGTACTTGCTGGCATAACGCTCTCGTGCACCCTCCCGTCAGGCGTCTCCAACACAATCTCCTCATCAACCGGCTCCTCATCAACTACCACCGGTGATGGACTCTGAACAACTCTCCCGCTCCTAGTAGTGATGGCATTGACATTAGCATTGGGATTCTTGTAAGTACTACCAGAAAATTGACCTCCGCGAGAATTAAGTTCCTTCAGCTGCTTCGCGATATCTCCCACCGACCTCTGCAAATCCAGGAACGAAGCTTGTTGATTTCTCAGTAACGTGTCATGCTCAGCTAGCTTCTTCTGCGTTCCTTCATCTCTAGCCACAATCTGCTGCAGGATCTGGGTCTGGTTAGCAATAAGCTCTCTGATCTCCTTTAAACCAGGCCCGTCATCTCCTCCACCATAGTTATTCCTCGGTGGAAAACCAGGTGGGTTACCTCCCTCTCGCCATCCTGAATTTTGGCCACTCCTCCACCCAGACTGGAAAGAATTACCGAACCGGTTTCGGTTTCCAACGTAGTCGACTTGCTCAGCGGGAGCAAGCGGGCAGTCTCGGGTGTCATGAGCACCTCTACACAGCTCACATTTGGCTTTGATATGGAGTTTGATTTCTTCTAAAGCTTTATAAATGTTTTCTAACTCCCTAGGTGGCATGGTCTCTGAGCCAATGTGATTGACACCCCGGGTAGATGTAGATGGTGCGAGTGATCTAGTCGGGGCCAAGGTGGCTCTCCTGTGACACCCGAGAATTCCAAGGTTAACTTCCGTTAGACAAACTCCGTTAGTTACGTTATAAGTGTTAACTTAGAAACTAATGCTTAACTAGGCCGAATACGTCCACGTCCTTTGGTTGATCACCGAACCCGTCCATATGTGCTATGTGTTCATTTATTGTTGTCATTATGTGCAATGTGATTTAAATGCATGATTTAATATTATGAATAGCATGACAAATTGTAAATCCTTGATTTTGTGAAAATTGTCTAAGTTGTGCAGCCAGCGAAACTAACGGGCGAAACTATAGTGTCGCCCGGTAGTCAGCTGAGCTATTCGATAACACGTGACCAGAGCTAGTTTCGCCTGGCCAGCGAAACTGCCAGCGAAACTAGCCTCTGATATAAATGATCTTAATAAACCCTAGTTCTCCATTTTGCCTCATTTCACACAAAAACACACAACTCTCCTGAAACTCCTGGACCAGCTGATTCCAACCAAGAACCACCAAGAATCAGCTATCATTCCGAGTTGTGAAGATCATCCATCGATCCTAGATCAACCGTGAGTCCCAAACCACCATTTTCTATGCTTTTCTATGTGTTTCTTCATAAAGCATGCCTAGATCTCTGTTTTATTGTTAGATCTTCTGATATGTTGCTTAGGATTGCTAGATCTATTATAAAGTCAGTAACTTTACGTGTGAAAACCATCCATGATGAAGATTTGTGCCATTTTAGCCATTTTAGGGTTTTACATGCATTTTGGTGATTTAATGATAAAAACCCATGATTAAGGTGTTAAAGCTCACTGATTTATGTTGGTAAATGCCTATGTATGCTAAACAATGAATTGCATGAAGTATGGAAGCTGTTAGGTTGATTTTTAGGCTGATCCGTATGTTTTTCGCGTCCAGCGAAACTGTACTGTTCTCTGGGCGAAACTATGTAGCGAAACTATGCATATCTCCTTCCAGCGACACTATGCAGCGAAACTGCAGTGTCGCCGGGTAAACCAACCAGACCAGCTCGAGCGAACCTTCCAAGCGAAATTCCCTGAACGAAAGTTCAAACCAGTTTCGGGCGAAACTAGGCTAGCGAAACTGTGCCAACAGTTTCGAGCGAAACTAGCCTAGAGAAACTGTGTCATCGGGTATTGCCTAGCGAAAGTGCTGCCCGTGCACACAGCGAAACTGACTAGCGAAACTGCTAGCGAAACTGAGACCAGAATCCAAACTTGTGCATTTTGCTTGAATATTATGCCATGACTTACATGATTATGCCATGATGATACATGCTTTGATTTCTGATATATATGAACCCTTGTTTATGATCAACCATCGGTATCGCGTGTCTGTATGTCGAGTCATAGTTCCAACGTGCTATGTTATGGGCCATAGTAACGTTAAGTAAAGATTAGACACAAAACTAATACTTAAGACCTAAACGTGTTCATAGGTCTTCATTAAGCAAACTTGGATATTATAGCAAGTGTAGCAGTGCAACCCAAGGTGAGTGTCACTAACCCGATTACCGTGAACCCGTTTGGGTCACACCGAATAATTAAAAGTAACACAATGCTGACAAACTCGAGAGTGCTAGGCACCTCCCTGATAAACTTGAAAACTTGGAGTGCTCGGCACCCACTTGGTGAACTTGAAGTGCTTTATGGGAAGCACTTGTGAATTACTTAAACAACTATTTCCGAAACGAAACTAAGAACAGTTTTGAGATTCATGTGAATCCGGTAAACTGTTTTAATATGGCTAGTGTAGGTTAAAGTCTAAACCACATGATATCACATGATTTCTAAGGATGCCTTGAAAACTTAAAAGTCCTCAACTAAATTGTACCATTAATTGTAAAGCGAGGAGATGTTAGGTAGATCTACTGGAGTTTGACAAACTCCGCCCCGTGGCACGGGGAGTGCACGGAGGTACAATATCAGCCTATCTGACCGTGATCCCGAGAGGACACGGGGGAGGCAAAACCGCGATGACGTAGGTCCGCAGAACTGATGGCACGGCCACTACAATAATACATGGTCAGCTTTGGTACAAACTTCCTTAGTGCATGGAACAACGGATTAGCTACCCGCGATATCGGTTGAGCACTTTAACTATACAAGACTAGTACATACCCGATAACGTAGGTTACGGACAATACTTTTACTAAACCACATAATATGATTTTGATTATCACAAGCATTGCTTTTCACAAATAAATATTACTCAAAGTATATGTTGATACGTTTATGATTATGAGACCGGGCCACTGCGTGACAAGCCCACTGTGAACTCACCAACCGTTAGGTTGACACTTGCGTGGTTTAAACTTTTGCAGATCGCTAAGGAGTATCCGCTGGAGGTTGGCATGGCACTTGAAGATTTCTTATTTTAAACTTAAACTTGGGAATTTAATAACAATTCATGTTTTGTAATTTAAAGCATGTGGTTAGTGCTAAGATACTTATGTTTATTTTCCGCTGCGTACTTTTGAAAACTGTTTTTGGTTATGAACATTTGGACTTTACTCTGATTCGTTTAGTATTTGTAACTAATGGTTGTGGTCCTGGTCTAGTCGCACCCCTTAACGGTATAAACTCCGTTAGTGGTTAATTTGGGGGTGTGACAAATTGGTATCAGAGCCATAGGTTGCAGAGAACTGGAATCATTTTCGAAAACGATTTGGAAACTGCAACTTGAAACCTTAGTTACAAACGAATAAACAAATTCCCAAAACCAAAATAATTACGTGCCAACCTGGGATACTCGCTCTGCTGTGTAAGTAAAAGCTTAGTACGTATGTATATATATATATATATATATATATATATATATATATAGACCGTGTCTAGGACGTCTAACGGAAAACCTTAGGGAAAATTTTCACACACGAATACGAAACGCGAACGCTGATGAGCGCACTATGTCGGGGAAAGCGACAACGAAACGATGCTACACGCTACGTCCTGATTTCTACTACAATGACTACGCCGACGGTGACTTTTATGGGGAAGCCGACCTTCGACGATAGCAACTTACGACGTTCTCCGACGACGCCTCGATTTTTGCACGAAAATTTTTCTGGACTAATAGTGGGATAACGGGAGATTGTTAATATACATATTATGGGATATGTATAAAGTATAACTGTGACTGAACACTGGCTACTTTAACTGTTCAGCAAAGATGTCTGGTAGAGGACACGGAAGGAACAACATTAACATGACGCCTGCACAGCTGCAAGCGATGATCAACGAACATGTGCAAGCCGCGGTGGCAGCCGTCCAAGCTGCATATGCCGCTCAGGGTAACTATTATGCCGGTTAAGGCACAAAGCGAATTATATTTGACCTGTTTAAATTTGAAACCCGAACTATTTATGCATCAGGAAACCACCACTGCACGTTTAAGTCCTTCATGGACTGCAAGCCACTAACATTTTCCGGCGAAGAAGGAGCAGTATGACTCCTCCGGTGGATCGAAAAATCTGAGAAGGTCTTCTCTATGTGTAACTGCCCCGCTGAAAGCAGGGTGAAGTTTGCTACTGGTACCTTTGAGGGAGCTGCTCTCTCCTGGTGGAACGCCGAGATCCAGATGATTGGGATTGATGCGGCCAATAACATGCAATGGGAAGCATTCAAGGAACTGATTATGGAGGAGTACTGTCCTCGTGATCAAGTAAAGAAGTTAGAGGGCGAATTCTTGAACCTGAAGATGGTTGGGTCTGAACTTGAGCAATATACTGCGCGTTACCATGAGTACGCGGTACTATGCCCCACAATGGTCGACGCTGAGTTCAAACGCATTGAGCGTTATCTGGAAGGCCTCGCGCCTCAAATCAAAGGGCTAGTGACTGCCAGCAACCCCACCACCATGCAGCAAGCCATTCGTTTGGCTCACAAACTTACTGATCAGGAGGTTGAGAAGGGTACACTACCTGCAAAGGCCACTGAGAAGACTGCCCTTAGTGGCAAGAGAAAAGCTGATGATGAAGCTCCTGAGAACTCACTGAACAATCAGAGTGTCGGAAACAGCACTGGGAGGTCCTATAACTCCCAAGGTCAAAGTAAGCGGTCTGGAAACAACAGTGGAAACTACCGCTAGGGTGGCAATGGGCAAAGCAACTACAGGGGTAACCTGCCTCTGTGCAACAAGTGTGGGAAACATCATGCTGGTGCTTGCAGAAAGAATCTGAACTGTGAAAGGTGTGGCAAGAAAGGCCACGAAGCCAAAGACTGTTGGGCAACTCTACCTGAGCAGCAAAACCGCCAAAGGCAAAACAACAACAATCATGGAAACAACAACTATGGGAACAACCGCAACGGGCAAGGAAACAACCAGAACAACAACAATGGTGGAGCCCGTGGCTGTTTTGAATGTGGTGCCCAAGGCCACATTAAGAGAGACTGCCCGCAGCTGAGAAGACAGGGTAATGGAAATCAAGGAAATAACGGTGGGAATGGTAATGGTGGAGGTAATGGTAATGGGAATGGCAACGGGAATGGTGGAAATGGTAGAGGTCGAGCTTTTGTCATGGGTCAGGGAGAAGCTCGCAATGATGCCAACGTGATTAACGGTAAATTCATCCTTAATGGTTTCTTTGCTACTGTATTGTTTGATTCTGGTGCTGAGAAAAGTTTTATTTCTACAAAATTTGCTAAATTGATTAATGCTAAACCAATTGCCCTAGATGCTAAGTATGTGGTAGAGCTAGCTAATGGTAAACTTCATGATACGACCCAGATAGTTAAAGACTGTAAGTTAGAACTAGCTGGCCATACGTTAGGAATTGACCTTATGCCTTTCCCGATTGGTAGTTTTGATGTTATAGTAGGAATGGATTGGTTATCCGAGAATCGAGCTGAAATCTTATGTAAGGAAAAAGTGGTTCGTATTCCACTCGAAGGGGGTGAAGTGC
The DNA here is from genome assembly GCA_039602395.1 of Deinandra increscens subsp. villosa. Lineage (NCBI taxonomy): Eukaryota > Viridiplantae > Streptophyta > Magnoliopsida > Asterales > Asteraceae > Deinandra > Deinandra increscens. The sequence continues at coordinate 82,617,961 of JBCNJP010000027.1, read as the reverse complement.
TAACGGTTCAAGGTGAGAAAGGTGGAACTGTCACCGGTATAATTTCGTTTCTCAAAGCCCAAAAGTGCCTTCGTAAAGGTCACTTCGCGATTCTTGCAAACGTCACCGATTCGACACTTCCCGAGCGCAGAATCAACGACTACCCGATAGTCCGCGACTTCCAAGATGTATTTCCTGAAGATCTGCCTGGTTTGCCTCCATTTCGACAAGTAGAGTTTGGAATCGACTTAGTTCCTGGAGCGTCTCCGATTGCACGCGCACCTTATCGTTTGGCAGTAAGTGAACTCAACGAACTCTCCTCACAACTTCAAGAGCTACTCGACAAAGGGTTCATTCGTCCAAGTTCGTCTCCGTGGGGAGCACCGGTTTTGTTTGTTAAGAAGAAGGATGGAACGTTCCGTATGTGTATTGATTACCGAGAGCTTAACAAGGTTACTATCAAGAATCGGTATCCACTTCCTCGAATCGACGATCTCTTCGACCAGCTGCAAGGTTCAAGCTACTTCTCAAAGATTGATCTACGGTCTGGATATCACCAGCTTCGCGTTCGAGATGAGGATGTCCCCAAGACTACTTTCAGAACTCGGTATGGTCACTACGAGTTTTTGGTTATGCCGTTTGGGCTGACTAATGCACCTGCGGTATTTATGGATCTGATGAATCGAGTGTGCAAGCCGTACCTCGATAAGTTTGTGATAGTCTTCATCGATGATATTTTGATCTACTCCAAGACAAAGGAAGAACACGAGGAGCACCTGCGACTTATCTTGGAATTGCTCCGCAAGGAACAGCTTTATGCTAAGTTTTCGAAGTGCGATTTTTGGATTCGCGAAGTCCAGTTTCTTGGACACATTGTTGATCAGAATGGAATTCATGTCGACCCATCTAAAGTGGAAGCTATCAAGAATTGGCCTACTCCAAGAGCGCCGACCGAGATCCGACAATTTTTGGGACTTGCCGGATATTACCGAAGGTTCATTAAGGGTTTCTCGCAATTGGCTCAACCCTTAACAGCTTTAACGCACAAAGGAGTGCAATATAGATGGGGTGAAAGAGAAGAACGCGCGTTTCAAACGCTTAAGGATATGTTATGTTCAGCTCCAATTCTCGCGTTACCCGATGGAATTGACGACTTTGTGGTTTATTGTGATGCATCCATTCAGGGACTCGGTTGCGTGTTGATGCAACGAGATAAAGTGATTGCCTATGGGTCCAGGCAACTAAAGGATACTGAGAAGAACTATACAACGCATGACTTGGAATTGGGAGCCGTTATTCATGCACTCAAGATTTGGAGACATTACCTCTATGGAACAAAGTGCACGATATTTACCGACCACAAAAGCTTACAGCACATCTTTAATCAGAAGGATCTCAACATGCGACAACGAAGGTGGGTCGAACTACTAAATGATTATGACTTAGCGATTAAATATCACCCGGGAAAAGCCAATGTTGTGGCTGATGCATTAAGTCGAAAGGAGTACGAAAAGCCTCGACGAGTACGAGCGCTGCAACTTACCATCCACACGGGATTGCCGGATCGGATCCGCGATGCCCAACAAGAAGCTCTAAAGGAAGAAAACTTCGCAGCTGAAGCACTGCGTGGTGTGGATGGGAACTCTGAAGTTAGGTCCGACGGACTCAGGTATTATAACGATAGAATTTGGGTTCCTTTACTTGGAAATCTTCGTGAGCTCGTGATGGACGAGGCTCACAAGTCAAGATATTCGGTGCACCCTGGATCAGATAAAATGTACCAAGATTTAAAGGGTTTGTATTGGTGGCCGAATATGAAAGCCGACATCGCGCGATATGTGGCTAAGTGTTTAACGTGCTCAAGAGTCAAGATTGAGTACCAAAAGCCCTCTGGGCTACTACAACAACCAAAGATCCCAGAATGGAAATGGGAGGATATCTCCATGGATTTTGTAACGGGATTACCTCATCGATCGAATCGACCAGATGCGATTTGGGTTATCATTGATCGGTTAACCAAATCTGCACACTTCATCCCAATGAAAGAAACTGATAATATGGATAAGTTGACAAAGCTGTACATTGACCGAAATGTGGCACGTCATGGAGTGCCTAAGACTATTATCTCTAATCGAGATCCTCGATCTACTTCCCGATTATGGCAATCTATGCAAGAAGCACTGGGAACCAGACTGGATATGAGTACAGCCTATCACCCGCAGACCGACGGTCAGACGGAACGAACTATTCAAACTTTGGAAGACATGCTCCGAGCTTGCGTTCTCGACTTCGGTAAAGACTGGGAGGCTCATCTTCCGTTGGTGGAGTTCTCCTACAACAACAGTTATCATTCAAGTATCGGTGCAGCACTTTTTGAGGCTCTTTATGGCAGAAAATGTAGATCGCCCGTGTGTTGGGCCGAAACGGGTGAGAAGGGACTCACCGGACCAGAGCTCATTCATGATACAACTGAACGGATTATTCAGATCAGAAAGCAGATAGCCGCAGCACGTGACAGACAAAAGAGCTATGCCGACAAACGCCGTAAACCTTTGAAGTTCGAGGTAGGCGACAAGGTGCTATTGAAGGTATCTCCCTGGAAAGGTGTGATACGCTTCGGAAAGCGTGGAAAGTTAAATCCTCGCTACATCGGTCCTTTTGAAATCATCGGGGAAGTAGGCCCGGTGGCCTACCGATTACAACTCCCTGCAGAACTCGATGGAGTTCACAACGTGTTTCACGTCTCAAATCTGAAGAAATGTCTAGCTGAAGACACCGAGATAATTCCTTTGGAGGAATTGGAAATTGACGAACATCTGAGATTCATTGAGCAACCAGTGGAAATCATGGGACGCGAGGAGAAAGCCCTCAAACGTAGCAAGATTCCGATCGTCAAGGTTCGATGGAACTCAAAGCGTGGACCTGTATATACTTGGGAACGAGAGGATCAGATGAAGAAAAAGTATCCTCATTTGTTCGAGCAAACGTCCGCGAATACTCAAGGTATGATTTAATTTTGGGGACCAAAATTCCTGTAACAGGAGGAGGATGTGACGACCCTAAAACTTTTGCTTTCTTTCCCCAGCAACGACAACTGATGCTGCGAACGCTACGGCGCTAGAATAATTTTCGGGACGAAAATTCCAATTTCAAGGGGATGATGTGACACCCGAGAATTCCAAGGTTAACTTCCGTTAGACAAACTCCGTTAGTTACGTTATAAGTGTTAACTTAGAAACTAATGCTTAACTAGGCCGAATACGTCCACGTCCTTTGGTTGATCACCGAACCCGTCCATATGTGCTATGTGTTCATTTATTGTTGTCATTATGTGCAATGTGATTTAAATGCATGATTTAATATTATGAATAGCATGACAAATTGTAAATCCTTGATTTTGTGAAAATTGTCTAAGTTGTGCAGCCAGCGAAACTAACGGGCGAAACTATAGTGTCGCCCGGTAGTCAGCTGAGCTATTCGATAACACGTGACCAGAGCTAGTTTCGCCTGGCCAGCGAAACTGCCAGCGAAACTAGCCTCTGATATAAATGATCTTAATAAACCCTAGTTCTCCATTTTGCCTCATTTCACACAAAAACACACAACTCTCCTGAAACTCCTGGACCAGCTGATTCCAACCAAGAACCACCAAGAATCAGCTATCATTCCGAGTTGTGAAGATCATCCATCGATCCTAGATCAACCGTGAGTCCCAAAACCACCATTTTCTATGCTTTTCTATGTGTTTCTTCATAAAGCATGCCTAGATCTCTGTGTTATTGTTAGATCTTCTGATATGTTGCTTAGGATTGCTAGATCTATTATAAAGTCAGTAACTTTACGTGTGAAAACCATCCATGATGAAGATTTGTGCCATTTTAGCCATTTTAGGTTTTTACATGCATTTTGGTGATTTAATGATTAAAACCCATGATTAAGGTGTTAAAGCTCACTGATTTATGTTGGTAAATGCCTATGTATGCTAAACAATGAATTGCATGAAGTATGGAAGCTGTTAGGTTGATTTTTAGGCTGATCCGTATGTTTTTCGCGTCCAGCGAAACTGTACTGTTCTCTGGGTGAAACTATGTAGCGAAACTATGCATATTTCCTTCCAGCGACACTATGCAGCGAAACTGCAGTGTCGCCGGGTAAACCAACCAGACCAGCTCGAGCGAACCTACCGAGCGAAATTCCCTGAACGAAAGTTCAAACCAGTTTCGGGCGAAACTAGGCTAGCGAAACTGTGCCAACAGTTTCGAGCGAAACTAGCCTAGCGAAACTGTGTCATCGGGTATTGCCTAGCGAAAGTGCTGCCCGTGCACACAGCGAAACTGACTAGCGAAACTGCTAGCGAAACTAAGACCAGAATCCAAACTTGTGCATTTTGCTTGAATGTTATGCCATGACTTACATGATTATGCCATGATGATACATGCTTTGATTTTTTGATATATATGAACCCTTGTTTATGATCAACCATCGGTATCGCGTGTCTGTATGTCGAGTCATAGTTCCAACGTGCTATGTTATGGGCCATAGTAACGTTAAGTAAAGATTAGACACAAAACTAATACTTAAGACCTAAACGTGTTCATAGGTCTTCATTAAGCAAACTTGGATATTATAGCAAGTGTAGCAGTGCAACCCAAGGTGAGTGTCACTAACCCGATTACCGTGAACCCGTTTGGGTCACACCGAATAATTAAAAGTAAAACAATGCTGACAAACTCGAGAGTGCTAGGCACCTCCCTGATAAACTTGAAAACTTGGAGTGCTCGACACCCACTTGATGAACTTGAAGTGCTTTATGGGAAGCACTTGTGAATTACTTAAACAACTATTTCCGAAACGAAACTAAGAACACTTTTGAGATTCATGTGAATCCGGTAAACTGTTTTAATATGGCTAGTGTAGGTTAAAGTCTAAACCACATGATATCACATGATTTCTAAGGATGCCTTGAAAACTTAAAAGTCCTCAACTAAATTGTACCATTAATTGTAAAGCGAGGGGATGTTGGGTAGATCTACTGGAGTTTGACAAACTCCGCCCCGTGGCACGGGGAGTGCACGGAGGTACAATATCAGCCTATCTGACCGTGATCCCGAGAGGACACGGGGGAGGCAAAACCGCGATGACGTAGGTCCGCAGAACTGATGGCACGGCCACTACAATAATACATGGTCAGCTTTGGTACAAACTTCCTTAGTGCATGGAACAACGGATTAGCTACCCGCGATATCGGTTGAGCACTTTAACTATACAAGACTAGTACATACCCGATAACGTAGGTTACGGACAATACTTTTAATAAACCACATAATATGATTTTGATTATCACAAGCATTGCTTTTCACAAATAAATATTACTCAAAGTATATGTTGATACGTTTATGATTATGAGACCGGGCCACTGCGTGACAAGCCCACTGTGAACTCACCAACCGTTAGGTTGACACTTGCGTGGTTTAAACTTTTGCAGATCGCTAAGGAGTATCCGCTGGAGGTTGGCATGGCACTTGAAGATTTCTTATCTTAAACTTAAACTTGGGAATTTAATAACAATTCATGTTTTGTAATTTAAAGCACGTGGTTAGTGCTAAGATACTTATGTTTATTTTCCGCTGCGTACTTTTGAAAACTGTTTTTGGTTATGAACATTTGGACTTTACTCTGATTCGTTTAGTATTTGTAACTAATGGTTGTGGTCCTGGTCTAGTCGTACCCCTTAACGGTATAAACTCCGTTAGTGGTTAATTTGGGGGTGTGACATCTCCGACTTCCGGGTGCCTGCTGTTCAGCAAGTAAAAAGCTCTCAAATAATGATTTGCATTCATCCACAGTGAGCTTTTCCATCATATGCCCTCCAGCCGAAATATTGAAATCCTTCTGAACAGAATAAGGAAGTCCATTATAGAACTTTTCTATGATCGCCCAGTCCGTCAACCCGTGTTGCGGACATCTACTCAGAAGGGTGTTGAATCTCTCGTATGCGACAGAATAAGGCTCATCGGGGTCCATTCTGAAAGAGTGGATTTCCTCCCGAGTACGTGAAGCCTTGGCTGGGGGATGGTACTTCTTCAGGAATTTAGCAGTCAGATCGTCCCAGGTGGCGATCGAATTTGGCGGAAGCGTCTCAAGCCACTCGGCGGCTCGAGACGTAAGGGAGAATGGGAACAGACGCAGATAAATGATTTCGTTCGCGACTCCCGTGAGTCCGAACGTGTTGCAAATTCGAGTGAAGTGCGAGATATGCGTCGGTGCATCTTCGTCCTCACGTCCATGAAACTGAATGGAGTGCATCAAAGCGTTGATGACGTGGGATGGAACTTGCCAATTCGCGGTGTTGGTAATGTTGGGTTGAGCAATGGCAAACCGGGCCTCGGTGACTCCGGCGCTGGCCTGCTCGTGGACGGTGCGACGTGCCGCCATGGATGATAAATCGGGGAATGGAATGGGTTTGGTGTCGCGTGTGGTTTGTGTGGAAGAAGATGGTTTAGAATGAGCGGTGGAAATGATGAAAGCTTCTAGCTCCGTGCGAAGGAGGCGAAACCGTTCATGAATATCCGCGTCGGGATCAGAAAATGGTGACAGCTCAGGAGGACCTCGTGAACGGGTGTGTGCATAAAATGGGGAAACTGACTCAAAGAATAAAAAATAAAAGGAAAATTAAACCTAAAACTATAGACTCAAGAACGGAAATCCTAAGACTCTAAACACGGAAAAACCGAAAAGACTCAAAATTTCCTAACGACGACCTAAGTTAGTCTTGCTATTGCCAAGTGTCCCCGGCAACGGCGCCAAAAACTTGATGTGTTCGGAACGACTCTAAAAATATTATAAAAACCTTGACCTAAACCTAGACCTAGACACACCTAATTTTACCGAAAATACCTAACTAAACCGAACCCTAAGGCAAGTGTACCTGTCGGATTGTAGAATAGCTAAGGCAAGACCGGAATATCGAACCTAGGACACTCTAATAACAAGACTTAACCTAGACCTAGAAAATGGAAATACTGAGTAATTTGATTTGGTTTTTGGATTGAATTAAGATTTAAATAACTTAACTAAATAACGAGTAAACAGACGAACACAGGAAAACCTAAAGACAAATGTCAAAAGCAGGGAGAGATACCACCTAGACTCGGAATCCTAATCACTAATGACAACTTCTATCGGTTATGACTAATCTGATAGTGGCTAGTTCACCTTTTAAGTCCTTCCTAGCTACACTTCTAACGCTCGAAGAGGAGTTCACCTTTTAAGTACTTCCTACCTCAATTAGACCTAACCACCTCTGAACCTAATCTCGGGCACCTTAGACCTAAAAGGAGCTACCAATAATCACTATGACCGACACGGAATAACAAGCTAATCAAAACCCTAGGACACTTCCTTTTGAGATAATGCAACCCTAGAACTTTAACCAACCCAACTACCCGATAATTCCTTACCTTTTGAGTTTCAGAAAGAGCAGCACATTACAATCAAATAATCAATCAACAACCAATGCAATAGTTCAAGGTGACCTTAAACTACACTTTAGCAATTAACCCTAAAGTTAACTACTTTAGATAATCTACCTAAACCGAAAGACATTCCTGGGTAAACCATGCATCAATAATCAATAAACATTCTGATCATAACACACAAGTGCATCAAACATGGCAACAATTAGAATTTAATAGAAGTGCAACATCAATCAACTAGTCAAAACCGAATAAAAGTCAACAAAAGATCAAATTCATCACATTGAGTCTAGGTGGCACTACAAGTTTAGCCAATAATCATGATCAAATCAAAAACACAGATAAAAACTGAATCTTTAACAGAAATCATGACTAGACGTAACAAATAATCACAAGACAAAAGGTTAGACGAAAAACCCGACACGTAACCGAAGTCGAATGCTTGATCTTCAGCCTTTCCCCTTGAATCGTAACCTTCCTTGGCTCTGAAAATCGTCTCAGACTCCTCTGTCATCTGGAAGACATAACAAAAGACTTAGGAAAACCAACTAAAACTAAAACTAAAACTAACGAAAACTAACTCAATTAGACTCAAATACATAACAAAAGACTTAGGAAAACCGGATGTGTTTGCAACACATCAGTGAGTTAAGACGTTACAGGGTGGATCGAAGAGGAACCCATGTATCAGCCCTCCGGCGTAAGAATCAGTAACTCGAAGTTGTTAGTACATGAGTGTTAGGTCTGAGTCATAGTGTTTTTATGGGTAAATGAGAGCCACTAAATGAGTGGTGAATAACCACTGAATGAGGACATTCGGTGGGCATGTCATTTGGTGGCAGTCCTCCTATAAATAGGAAGCTAATTTAGCGCATTCAGGACTTTTGATCATTTGGTGAGTGTGTGTGTTTTTTGTCATTCGGAGTTTGTCTTTCTGGTCTCATTCGGTGGTAATAGAATTACACATTTATTTACTTTTTGATCGTCTCCAAGCTTGATAAACTGAACAAGGTCCTTTCTAGGGTGTTTACAAGTGGTATCAGATCAATCCAGATTGCTCAGTTTGGTGAAAAACGACAAATTTGGAGATTTTAGCAATAGTCAGTTTTCAAAAAGGCAAATTTTACAATTTTGATCCGTTCATAATGTTCTAAATTGGTTTTAGATCAACTTTTCCGAAAGAAGTTTCATCAAATTCAGAGAGTTTTGATCAAATTAGTATCACCGAGTGAAAAGTTGAGTTCATTCGGCGTTCATTTTCTGTTCATTTAATCGTTATAAAATTTCATTTTCTGCTCATTCGGTTAGTTGTCATCACAGAATGTGTTCATCCACTGAATTCATTTTCTGATGTTCATTTGCCGAATCATCTCTTTCAGCTAATCAGTTCATCTGGTCATATAAGTTCATCCGATATTCATTCGGTTAAAGATTTCATTCGGTCAATCATCTTCATTCGGTCTTTATTGTTCATTGGGTGTTCATCCGATTATCGTTCATTCGATCAAGCATTTTCATTCGTCAGTTGGTTTGTTCATTCGATTGATTTGTACTGTGACAATTTGTCTTTTCAGGTCGTTTCCTAATTTATATAAACTTAAAAATGGTATAAATGTCGTGAGAACATTTGTTTTAACTGGCATAAATATCATGAGAACATTTACTTTAACTGATATAAATGTTGTGTGAACATTTATGTTATTGACTTGTGTTGAACTTAGGATCTAGGGTTGTGTAACCATCACTATACGAGTATGCACTTAAGTACAGACATTTGATATTCTATAATTTTATGTAAATCATGTGTTGTGATTTCATGCGAACGTTTTATCATTTTATGTGACAATAGAACTTATGATTTTTATGTGATATACTTTTATATATATGTATTCACATGTTTCTCTGTGATTTTTACGTGACAAGATATCACATATATAATTATATGTAGCGTTTATGATTTCGTAAGAATTTTTGAACAAATATGTATAGATTTAAATCTATGATTTTATGTGAAACTAAGATAAATAACTACGAGTTATTATTCATTAGTTTATGTGACTATCTAAGGTTTATATTTCTTTTATATAAACGTCACACGTTAAAATTTGTTTTGTCATACACACGTATTTATTACCTCCTTTGTCAATCTCATTAACTCCGTTAGTCAATTTAATTATTTCGAAACCTTAGGGGTAACATTATTAAACTTCCAAACTCATTATTCTAGTTACCTAAACCTTAAGGGTTAACTTTGTCATTACCTAAACACTTCACCACCCTTGTAATATCTTGAGGGATTATAGTTGTAAATTCCCTATTCTTTATTAAATGTCAATTCAGTTATAACATTAAAAACATCCGATCAATTGCCTCCCATTTTTGTTATGATCAAAATCATGCTCCTCATCATTGTCATATTGCAACAAACCTAGAAAAAGAAAAAGAATAAAAAAAACTTCTCTCATCTCCCTCTCGTTCTCTTTGTGCCGGCGACACAAGAAGCACCAAGAAACCGAAGGTATCGGTCCTTAATCATCACCATCATCCACTGCTACACCACTATCGACCACCCCCCTGCACTCGGGGACCACCGCGAAGCAACTGGAATCGAGTGGGAGTCGTGTTCGTGATCGAGTTTCGAGTTCGTATCGGATTGGTTTCGGCAAAAGAAAAGAAAGATCATCTTTCATCTCTATCTTGAGGTAAGCAATCCTCTATGATTTTCGTTAGTTTTACTTGTCCCCTTTCCGTTATCGCGAGTTTCCGGCGACCTAAAAATAATTCCGATCATCTTTAATTCTGAGGAAGTAGATGACGATTTCTCTGAGGATAAAAGGACTAAATTCCGACCAGCTTTAATTCCCGCCTCACTTTTTTGTTTAATTATTCTGATTTCTCTTTTTTTTCCTGGATTTGTTTCTGATGGTTGATGCTTTATAATATAGTTGTTGTCTAATCTGGTAACCAATCGTGGATTTGCCCCAATGGTTAAATTATTGTATAGAAACCTGGAGGTCATGGGTTCGAACCCAATGACCTCCATAATTTTATGTTTTTGTTGTTTTTGTGATTTTAAGCATTTGGTGACTTTAAATTGTTGTATAGAAACCTGGAGCTCATGGGTTCGAACCAATGACCTCCATAATTTTCTGTTTTTGTTGTTTTTGTGATTTTAAGAATTTGGTGACTTTGAACTTGTACTGTAAGTGTCTCTTAGTGTAGTTTAAATCTGCAAACTGCGTAAAATGTTTGTTAATTGGATTTTCCTATTGATTTGATAAAAATATAGTTTTGAATAATTATAAAAATGTATTAAATTATTTAGTATGGACTCACATATGTAAATAATATAAATTTTACGAAAATGTATATGTAGATACGTACTTAACTATTTAAAACTTATGGATATTCTGTATAAACGATATGAATAAACATTATATGTTTTGTAAATTCTTCATTTACGCAATTATGCATTTGGTTAATATATATATATATATATATATATATATATATATATATATATATATATATATAGGGTTAGGTTCAAATGAGAACTTTTTGTTTTGAGAACTTTTGAGAACTAAATCTCAACCACAAATTTCAGGGGGGACCACTACAATTCATGGGAGGGGGGATACATGTAAATAAGTTTGTGGCTCAAATTAGTTCTTTTTAGTTCTCAAACCAAATTGGTTCTCAATTGATTTTGCAAGCATATAATATTAGTAAATATTATACTTTCGCATTATTTGATAATCGGTTGGTTTTGGCAATGTGCCATCCTCGACTCGTTCCGGATTTCACAACCTCCGTCAAATCCTAGTTAACTTCAATCGATTTTCACCATTGGTTTAGACTTAGTCTTTTGCAATTGAACACACCCTTATGTGAATATGCTCGTTAGGTGCTTGGTAGGATACACAAGACCTGCTATTTGCTACTTGCTGTTGTTATTTATCTGGAATTGTTGTGCACCCAAAGGTGAGTTTCACGGCTCCATTTTACTGTTTAAAATCATGTTGGGGGAGATTAACATGCATTAACTATACAACTGAGATAATTAGACTTTTATATATCACTTGAAGTACTTGAAGCACAGATACAACAAAGTCCTTCTTATGGTACCATTAGTATTAATGACGATAGCGGGAAATATATTGTAGTACTACTGGTCTGACAAACCCCACCCGGGTCAGTCGCGCTGACACGATCGGATATCGAACGGGTGTTATATTCGTCCTAAACACAACAAAGCAAATTGCATAAATTGTAAAAAACTTTTAGCTTCGGTGACCATCAACGTGCGAAGTTTCATGTATATAGCCTAGCTAGCTATTTGATATATATTAGTGATTATGCTCTTACAACTTGACTGTTGTTGACCAGTCAATCTTAAACTCAACTTGATTGTTGTTGAACAATCAATCTTAAACTGAAATTGAACTGTTTTTCAACTGATAAACCTGTAAACTCACCAACCTTTGTGTTGATACTTTTTAGCATGTTATTCTCAGGTCGCAGATGATCGAGTATCACTAGTACGCATGCATGAGTCTTGAAACACTTTTAGTATCTTTGGTCAACTCACGTCACCTTGGGTGACACTGTTTTTACTCTAATGTTTTCATTGTATTTACGCTTCCGCATTTGTAAAACTCTGAAATTATAATTTAATGAAATATGAAACGTCTTCATTAATTATTGGTCGTTTGGTGTAACTAATGGACAGTGATCCTGGTTTGTCACGCTCCCTGCGGTGGTATTCCGCGTCTGGATTTTTAGGGGTGTGACAGATTGGTATCAGAGCCATTGGTTACAGCGAACTAAGATTCGTCTTACACTGTAACTGTTTTGCATTTTTTGCACTTAAACATTTTTTCCTCATGCATCGTGATACTCACTCCTACGCGCACCTGGTTTACGATTTGTTGCTTACATTATCCAATCCCCTTATACTTATGACGAGGTGCCGGTTAGTCCTGAGTTATTTTCCTTAACTTCTCTAAGTTGTGTACCTCTTGGGTAACGTTCATGTACAACTAGACGTCGAATTAAATCGAAGGCTCACGTTTATACTTTTGACGAGCTGATTGCTACTCGGGATTATTCCGGATTGAACAACTGGGCGTAGTGCCCATACTATGGATGTATGCTGTATATGGAAGGTGGTGTAATACCTCTTCTTGTCCTTAAACCTCTATCTTAGCTTAGGAGGTTCTTGTTATACCTGCCTTACGTATATCTCTAAACTCATATGTTCAGGAAATATCTCGATGTGCTAGTAACGCGATTATTTAGCTTCACTAGAGTTAGCAGGGTATGAATTTAAGTAGATGCCTATGGGGCACTTATATCAACTTTCGTTATCCTGGTCGTCTTCATAATTGCGTGATCTCTTAAGATCTTTCCCTTCCCGATTTTATCATGTTGTGCGTTGAAATAATACAACTGGAATACAATTCTTATAACCCCAATGAAACCTGATGCGGGTCGACTGAAATTCCCTCTTGTGTATCGGATTGCGATCACGCCAGTATGTGTGATAATTATTCTTTAACTTCGAGCTAAGCTAGGGTCATTGTGATAAACCCTACTTAGATCCTATTGAGCTAAATTTCTAGCTGACTCATTTCGGGTGGGTCATTCCAATCTGAGTGAGCATTCTATTCTCGAAAAATTATCTCATTAACAAATCCTGGTCAAGATAACCATGGGTTAGTGACCACACCATACTTGGTAGCTGAAGTAAGAGGAACTAGGGTGATCATATAAAGTAAATCATAGTTACGGGTGCACACGTAAATACAATTTGCAGTATATGGAAATCCTGGAGAAATCATACTAGGCAAGCCAATGGTCGTATTGGGACCAAATTCCTATCAATTTTTTTTTCTCTTCGTGGTATTGAGTGTTAAACATGTTGAACTCAACCGAATGATCGAAGTCATATATTTTTGAAAACGCTATCGCATCTGACCTTGCCCCTTTACTATTGGATTCTAAACCGTACTTGAATCCTTTTGAAGCATATTATGAAAAGTTGGTCCTGGAAGGACATCATCACACTCGTGTATTTCAATGACCAGTCTTCCTTAACTACGAACACTCTCGACGAAACCCTTGACTGGTTTGAACTCATCCTGAATCATAATTCTATTTTTTGTTTTACGATCTTACCGACCATATCAATCCCTAGAACTTTACGATCGTGAGATAACTTGGACATGCATTCACCGGACGGATACCCAGACAACGTCAGATGAATGAATTGGATAAATCATATACCGTGCGCACTGGAGCATATTTATTGGCTGAAAGCTCTTGTGAGGTTACCCTCTAAAGATTCATACTCCCTGATTTTCTTGTGCGAACCAGTACTTGTTGCCAACAACATCGACACGTTTGTACAAATTGTCTACCACATCGCAAGCATATTTATCTCTAATGGGGATAATGTTAGTGGGAATCCTTCCTTACTTTCAAACTAAGGACTCCCAGCTTTAACGTAAGGACTGTTCCGATTGATCTCCTGAGCCTGAACTATCGATTTTTGTTTGCATAATTCACCCTTTCAAGATTTTGCAACCGGCGATTTCTGATTCTCGCGCTTTTGTAATCCTTATGTCTTGGATGAACTTTCAAGCTTTGAACCAGAAGGTGTTACATTTTTTGTTAGCTTTTCTACTAGTTAAAAACCACTAATGATGAGACAACCTTGTATCTCAATCGTTGTAACGATAAAAATCTTTTTATGAAAATTCTATTTACAACCATCGAGCATGAACTTTTTGTTATCAATAGCTAATTTTGCTATCAACCTGCATTATCCCTTCCTACTCATCGAGTACACCAAGATGTCCATACATTTGTATATTTATTAATGCTCCTGTCATAGCGGCTATCGACAAATTCCTGATACACGAATCCTCGTCGTCATTTTCAGAAAACTTTCATTGATGAACCCTTAGCTTGAACTTAAACTTTGTGGCCTGTTTAAATTTTGATCGTCTTGAAATTTGAAGCTTTATGACATTCGCACTGCACATGGCAAACTCTCAACGATCTTCACGAGAATAGCAAACCTTACGCATCCTACTGGGCTCGTGAATGGAAATACCTACACCTTTTGTTTGTACAACGTATTGAGGTTTTAATCTCTCGCCCCTTTTACATTCAAGCATATGGGAAAAACTTGATGTTCTCTATTTCCGATAAAAAATATCCAATGTGGTTTGACTAATATCTAGTAATGGTGGGTAGCTGGTACTCCTTCAAGGTGCTGGTAGTGTGGTGGGTTAGCTGCGGTACACACTATATATAAACAGTGGTGGCACGGTGAATGTGGGACCAGTACCAGACCAAGGATTGACTTTAGAGTCATACACAGGAGCCTCATCTTGAGAAACTCCATCTCGCAGGGCTAGGTCCTTGACAAAACCGCTTGATGCTACTTTCTCCGAGATTACAAATATCCTTTACGTATTTCTACCAAAAGAGACATGCCCGAAATAATCTAACTCCATGCTTTCAACTTTCCCGTATTAATGACAAACCACCTGATCGGATGAGCAACTCTAACTTTTAGCAGCATGTGTTAAGAAGTCGATCGACTGTCGTTTAAGGGACACTACTTTTGGGTCGACTGCTTGGTTTTTATAAACTCTCTGGCATTCACTGAGGTGATAGTCCCAATCCTTTTATATGGAACACCCGATTAGATCTTTTAACCGTGGTAAATCTGCACTGAACCCTAGCAAAAATGCATATGTACAAGCATCCCAAGCCAAAGCCACTTTTGAATGTCCTAATGTTTTGTGTTTTACATACACCCTTTTATAACACTTATGTATCTTATCTTACTTTTGAAAACCATTGAACCGGTGTTTTGAAAAGAAAGGAATCATGACGCATTAAGCGCAAGAACACCAAGGAGATTGGACACACTGGTGAGCTTCAACAATGAAGATTTTTCTAACGAGACGTTTACTCTATTGGATTGTATAACCATTGATACATTCATTTCGATACCTATTTACGTAGATTCCTTGCCAAATCCTGTGAAGCACGATGTATACTTCTTAGTGAATGTTATACTCTCCATTACGTTATTTGCATCCTCCCTGCTGGTATCTTCACCAGTACCAGCTTAAAACCGCATGTCGTTCTTTGAATGTGTAGTTACGACTATCATAGGCTTGATATCCCATAGATTACCAGAATTCACCTACTAAGCCGTTGGCGCTTTTCATCTTAATTTGTTATTCTCATGCTTGATGCCATGCGTATTCCTACAGAACACTCTTCGATATTCGGTACCTCATAGTTACACTTTTATTTTATTGGATCTTCACTTTAAACTTTTGGATTCTTTAGCAAGGTGTGCATGGAGATATGTTGTATGATACTGAACTCCAAACTTGAATTTGAACCTCATTGTCTGTGTGATTTCTTGAATAATTCTTAACATAATCGAGTATTTTTTTAAAAAAAAACTGCTACGTGTTACCTTTTAGATGGCAATGGGCTCTTGATTGGATTTATCTTTAGATCTCGGTCCTTTTGTCACAAAATCAGTGTGTTACAAGTTATGTTTTAGCATGATAGCAACTGTTGAACCATTTTAACCATGATAAATAGTTTGTTTGCTTTCGAACATCTCATGAGAAATGCTTATAAAACATACGTGTTTATGCATGCTAAAAATTAAGAATCTTATTATATAAATTGATCAATCATTGTAGTGCTGGCTTAATCACAAGTTTTGTAGAATTGCATGATTAGTTATGCGTAGGAAACATGTTAGGAACCAGAAAATGACATGTGTGAATGTATTAATTTGGTTGGGTATGAAAACCATACATCATACAAAGTCCTAAGTCTCCTACCTCGGTGGGAATGACAAGACTGTGTGAAGTTGCCCCGTCAACTTTGCACCGTATGGATTGTGTTGGTTAGTTTATGAGCTCATATGCTGGAGATATGTCGGTCATATGCTAGTATATAAAGTGTTGGGACAATTATATGTGTTGTATGGTAAAACCTTAATGATAAATTGCATGCTAGTATACATTGATCATATCAATCATTAAAGGAAGCCTTTGTAGAAACTCGTATGCTATCTAAACTGTTATTGCATGAAATGTGAAATTGAATGTCCTTAGGAATCATGTGGACTTCAGTAGTCATAAATCTATCATGTACTAAATTAACCTATCGGGTCCTCATGTTAACTTGATTAGTCTTGTGTAATTCTATGCTAATTGCTAATTGGTAGGTAAGATCAGACGTTTATGTTTTTGTTCGACATTGGATTATTAAACGTTGATTGACTTAATGCACACACAATTTTCTCACATACTCAAATTATCTTCTCTCCGATTCACCTGGGTTATTGGTAAATGTGAACACCTTAACTGAAAGCAAACACGAAATGGAAATTTCACTCCTAGCATTGGGTACAATAGTTGGAGGCTACTCGGACATGTTATGGTTCTTCTTCATATTGAAATTTTGATTTTGGATACTTATGCATCATGTTACTCTGTTCTACTTTGCCACTCAACACGATCCCAATAATACGGTTGTTCGACTCTTCTCGTTGGAGAACGTTTGATAGGAAATCACTTTCTATACTTTCGATTCGAATTTCTTTTGAAATCCACTAAACTTTTAACATCTTCTCAACATCGGGCAAACATTCTTGATCGTAACATTCTTGACTCCTTTTGGAGTAGGAGCTCTGAATTCTCTCGATAAGTTACTGTCAATTCGACTCTTTAAACAATTGTCACTGATTTGAATTTCGGGACAAAATTTTTTCAACAAGGGGATGATGCGATGACTGAGAATTTTTTTTCTTTCTTTTGTAACCAACTTGTTAACCATGTTATTTAATTTTCGGGACGAAAATTCTTCAACAAGGAGATACTGTGACAATTTGTCTTTTCAGGTCGTTTCCTAATTTATATAAACTTAAAAATGGTATAAATGTCGTGAGAACATTTGTTTTAACTGGCATAAATATCATGAGAACATTTACTTTAACTGATATAAATGTTGTGTGAACATTTATGTTATTGACTTGTGTTGAACTTAGGATCTAAGGTTGTGTAACCATCACTATACGAGTATGCACTTAAGTACAGACATTTGATATTCTATGATTTTATGTAAATCATGTGTTGTGATTTCATGCGAACGTTTTATCATTTTAAGTGACAATAGAACTTATGATTTTATGTGATATACTTTTATATATATGTATTCACATGTTTCTCTATGATTTTTACGTGACAAGATATCACATATATAATTATATGTAGCGTTTATGATTTCGTAAGAATTTTTGAACATATATGTATAGATTTAAATCTATGATTTTATGTGAAACTAAGATAAATAACTACGAGTTATTATTTATTAGTTTATGTGACTATCTAAGGTTTATATTTCTTTTATATAAACGTCACACGTTAAAATATGTTTTGTCATACACACGTACTTATTACCTCCTTTGTCAATCTCGTTAGCTCCGTTAGTCAATTTAATTATTTCGAAACCTTAGGGGTAACATTATTAAACTTCCAAACTCATTATTCTAGTTACCTAAACCTTAAGGGTTAACTTTGTCATTACCTAAACACTTCACCACCCTTGTAATATCTTGAGGGATTATAGTTGTAAATTCCCTATTCTTGATTAAATGTCAATTCAGTTATAACATTAAAAACATCCGATCAATTGCCTCCCATTTTTGTTATGATCAAAATCATGCTCCTCATCATTGTCATATTGCAACAAACCTAGAAAAAGAAAAAGAATAAAAAAAACTTCTCTCATCTCCCTCTCGTTCTCTTTGTGTCGGCGACACAAGAAGCACCAAGAAACCGAAGGTATCGGTCCTTAATCATCACCATCATCCACTGCTACACCACTATCGACCACCCCCCTGCACTCGGGGACCACCGCGAAGCAACTGGAATCGAGTGGGAGTCGTGTTCGTGATCGAGTTTCGAGTTCGTATCGGATTGGTTTCGGCAAAAGAAAAGAAAGATCATCTTTCATCTCTATCTTGAGGTAAGCAATCCTCTATGATTTTCGTTAGTTTTACTTGTCCCCTTTCCGTTATCGCGACTTTCCGGCGACCTAAAAATAATTCCGATCATCTTTAATTCTGAGGAAGTAGATGACGATTTCTCTGAGGATAAAAGGACTAAATTCCGTTTGTTTTCAGGATAGACTCTTGGTCCAGTGGGTTGATTCATTCGCTATATCCTAGAGGTCGTGGGTTCCATTCTCCCGCCTCACTTTTTTGTTTAATTATTCTGATTTCTCTTTTTTTTTCCTGGATTTGTTTCTGATGGCTGATGCTTTATAATATAGTTGCTGTCCAATCTGGTAACCAATCGTGGATTTACCCCAATGGTTAAATTGTTGTATAGAAACCTGGAGGTCATGGGTTCGAACCCAATGACCTCCATAATTTTATGTTTTTGTTGTTTTTGTGATTTTAAGCATTTGGTGACTTTAAATTGTTGTATAGAACCCTAGAGCTCATGGGTTCGAACCTAATGACCTCCATAATTTTCTGTTTTTGTGATTTTAAGCATTTGGTGACTTTGAACTTGTACTGTAAGTGTCTCTTAGTGTAGTTTAAACCCGCAAACTGCGTAAAATGTTTGTTAATTGGATTTTCCTATTGATTTGATAAAAATATAGTTTTGAATAATTATAAAAATGTATTTAATTAATTAGTATGGACTCTCATATGTAAATATTATATATTTTACGAAAATGTATATGTAGATACGTACTTAACTATTTAAAACTTATGGATATTCTGTATAAACGATATGAATAAACATTATATGTTTTGTAAATTCTTCATTTACGCAATTGTGCATTTGGTTAATATATATATATATATATATATATGAATATGTATGTATGTATAAATATATATGTTTGATTTCTTGATTTTGCAAGCATATAATATTAGTAAACATTATACTTTCGCATTATTTGATAATCGCTCGGTTTTGGCAATGTGCCATCCTCGACTCGTTCCGGATTTCACAACCTCCGTCATATCCTAGTTAACCTCAATCGTTTTTCACCGTTGGTTTAGACTTAGTCTTTTGCAATTGAACACACCCTTATGTGAATATGCTCGTTAGGTGCTTGGTAGGATACACAAGACCTGCTATTTGCTACTTGTTGTTGTTATTTATCTGGAATTGTTGTGCACCCAAAGGTGAGTTTCACGGCTCCATTTTACTGTTTTAAATCCTGTTGGAGGAGATTAACATGCATGAACTATACAACTGAGATAATTAGACTTTTATATATCACTTGAAGTACTTGAAGCACAGATACAACAAATTCCTTCTTATGGTACCGTTAGTATTAATGACGATAGCGGGAAATATATTGTAGTACTACTGGGTCTGACAAACCCCACCCGGGTCAGTCGCGCTGACACGATCGGATATCGAACGGGTGTTATATTCGTCCCAAACACAACAAAGAAAATTACACAAACTGTAAAAAACTGTTAGCTTCGGTGACCATCAACGTGCGAAGTTTCATGTATATAGCTATTTGATATATATTAGTGATTATGCTCTTACAACTTGACTGTTGTTGACCAGTCAATCTTAAACTCAACTTGACTATTGTTTAATAGTCAATCTTAAACTCAACTTGATTGTTGTTGAACAATCAATCTTAAACTGAACTTGAACTGTTTTTCAACTGATAAACCTGTGAACTCACCAAACTTTGTGTTGACACTTTTTAGCATGTTATTCTCAGGTTGCAGATGATCGAGTATCACGAGTACGCATGCATGAGTCTTGAAACACTTTTAGTATCTTTGGTCAACTCACGTCACCTTGGGTGACACTGTTTTTACTTTAATGTTTTCATTGTATTTACGCTTCCGCATTTGTAAAACTCTGAAATTATAATTTAATGAAATATGAAACGTCTTCATTAATTATTGGTCGTTTGGTGTAACTAATGGACAGCGATCCTGGTTTGTCACGCTCCCTGCGGTGGTATTCCGCGTGTGGATTTTTAGGGGTGTGACATGTACTCATTCGACAGATTCATTTTTCTTTCACTGTTATTTCTTTCATTCGGTGAAACAGAATTTTGTAAAGATGAGTGAGTCTACGCTTTTTCGACTATTCAAAATTTTGTTCAAGCAATGCCTAATTTTGACAACAAAATGCTACGAGTCAGGTAGTACTTAAGTTGTTGAAATTAGAAGATTATCATCATTGGGTTAAACAATTTTGAAGCTTACATCGACACAACGGATGTCGATTTGTAGATCGCAATCAAACATCGTTTTTAGCATCCGATGGATGATGGTACCCCAAAAGCTCAAAAATACGGATGATGCTAAAAGGAGATATTATCAAAGAGAAAAGAAAGCTTAAGGTATTCTTACAATGTCGTTACCGACTGAGTTGTTGCATCAGTTCAAATCGTGCAAAACTTCAAATACATTGTGGGATACTTTAGAATCCAGATGTGAAGGCAACGACAATACAAGAAGAGTAAACGAAAGGTTCTAAACAAAGAATTTGATCATTTCCGACATTATCCTGATGAAAGTGTTAGTGCTTTGGTATTAAGGTTTGCTCATCTGATGAGTGAAATGGGTGTTGTGAATATCAAGAAATTTGTTGAAGAATTGAAAGAGAAACTTCTGGAAGCTTTACCAAGCAAATTTGAAAATTATGTTATGCTTCTTATGCATGATAAAGATTTTTCAAGTTTAACATTTCAAGAGCTGACGGGTAAGTTGCAAGCCAGAGAGCTCGAAATGTCAACTACAAATAAAATTTCAGCTCAAGTCCTTAATCCAGAGTTATATTATGGTCAAAATTCTGCAACAATGAATGCTAAATCAAAACCAAATGTCACTTCTACACCGCCAACAGCTTTTCTAGCTCGTAATGGGTCTGGTTTTAAGGATTCTTCAAATGGTTAATCGGATGGTTGTAATTTCGCTATTCCAATTCAAGCAAGTCAGAGTGCTTTGTCTGTTAATTTGATCATATTATGGTATTATTACTGGAAGTGTTGGTTATGCAGAATTAGTGGAAGAGGATTATGATCAGATAGATCCAGAAAATCTGGAGGAAATAGATCTTAACTGGCAATTTGCAATGTTGGTTAGAAGGTTAAAGAAGTTTCTGAAGCGAACCGGGAAGAACGATGTGAATTCTGGAGGAAGAATCGGTCTTGATAAGTCAAAGGTTAAATGTTTTAATTGTTCTAATTTTGGACATTTTGCTCGAGAGTGTAAACAACCAAAAAGTGGTCAATCTAATGCTCGTAACAATGCTCAACCTTCTAAGGTTCACGAAAGCAGTTCAAGTCCAAAGGCATTGGTTACTCAAGTTGATAAAGGATATGTCTGGGGTAGAGTGTTTTGTGATGAATCGGTATCTATGGTTAAAGTTTAATCAGATTGATGGAAGCCTAATGGATTCTGATTCAGATTCAAGTGGTTATGAATCAGTTTGTGAAATTTGTACAAAGAAAGACAAAGATCTTGCTTAGTTAGTTAAAGAACATAATTTGTTGTCAGAAGAGTTGAAAGCGTATAAAAGGAAGTCTAAAGATTTTGCTGAAAGGGAATTAAAATATCAAAATGATAACACAGACTTTGTTGTTGAACTTTCAAAGTTAACGAAAATGATCGTTTAAAAAAGGATGTTGCAAAATGGGAGAAAGAAGCAAAAGAAGCAAAAGAAGTTAATGGAGCTTTCGATGATCTTTTTGCAAAGTCTAAGAATAAGGTCGAGGTGCTTTACAAGACAAGCGATGAACTTGCTGAAAAGTTGGTGCTTCTCCAAAGAGAAAATGTTAATATTAATGCCATAGTTCTTAAGCATTAAGAAGCAAGTACAAATTGGCTTGAAGCTAATACGAAGTTGACTGATGAAAATAAAATTCTGAAATGAAATGTTGAAGTTTACAAGGAAAAGTGATTCGAGAGAAATCAGCAACAAATAAAGTTTTCAAAATTTTTTTATTGCTTCACAAAAGGAATAGCTAAAGCTCAAACTCAGATATTAGTATTGACACTGATAATATTGATTTGAAAAGACAACTTCATAATCTCAAGAATTCACATTCTTTTACAAGTTATTTGTGTAAGGATGAGAATTTCAAGAAAGTTTTCGGTGGTGAAGATTTAAATCAAATTTCTCATCCCTTGTTTAATACTAATTCTATTGTTGAGGTGGAACCATCAATGCCAAATATGATTATTCCTAATTTGCTGCTGCAAAGCCTGAAAGAAGAAGAATCAGAAGCCAACGCCATTTAACAAGAAAGTTGAAAAGGAGGAACCTTTGATGGATAAACATCTACATTTGTGTCTGGTAGTACATTCTTAGTTGATGAAAAGGTGTTTTCTGATAAGCTGGTTGAGGAAGATCCACAAAATTCATCTGAAAAGAAGATTGCTGAAGACCCGGTCATATCCAACAATTTAAAGAAAATTAAAGCTTCGCTTACCCAAGTAGCTAAGACAGGATATTCGACTTCTCAAGTTGAACTTTCCAAGCTTGCATGGTACAAGCAGAAAGGGTTGAGATTTAAGGCTAAGTCTACTAAAGTTGATGTTGAGATTGGAACGCATACAAAAAAGCATCAAAAGAAATTGAAAAAGAAGAATTGTAATCAAGTAAAGAAAGACATATTTGATGCTGACAAGAATCAATATGAAAGGTTTTATAAATTGAAAGGTTCTGAGAGAGTATATTCTGACAAGGTGTTTCCTCTTCACTGTGTGGAAGCACATAAAATTGCTCAGGTGTTTGTTTTGTAGTGGAATAATTAAAATTTTAAAAAGGGTTTCGGGAGTAATCAATTCAAGAAGAACGTCTTCTCAAACTCATCTCGAGTTGTAAAGAAACCTACAAGCTTTTCTTCTTGTGCTTCAAATTCAATTCCATGAAGTCCTACATCCAAATGGGTTCATAAAAATCGATTTTAGGTATTTGATGACTTTTATGATAGTTTTGGATCTAGTCATGTTGTTGATGTCTTGCAGGGTTTAAGGACAAAGAAAGTAACAACTAGACTGTGCTATCAATGTCGCCGAAAAAGGGCACATGGCACAAGATTGCCCTGAGAAGATTAAGTTTTCAGATGATAAAATTTACCATTTGTTGGAAAATCCTCTGCTGGTAATCCTGCCATTATCATGGATCAATCAGACAGAGTTTTTAATGAATCAAAGCCTAAAACTCCCACTTTTCAAACAAAGAAAATGGATAAGGGGGTGAGTGATAAATTAAATGATAAACTTGAAGATTCATTAAAACGTGTTAAACCGCAGATGCAATGGAAACCTATAGTGCTTCCAAAAGGAAAGAAAGACACTGGACAACCGAAATCTATACGCTTCGGCTCTTTTGAAAACTAATGTGTTTATCCAGTGTCCGTAGGTACTTCAAGAAGACCTATTGGTGATTCCTCAATTGCTAATAGTGGAGTGTTTGTGTTTAGTTTATCGCTTCAAGAACTTTGTGGTTCTAAATCATTTTCTGACAAAATGTGTTTTTTCCCAAAATCCAAAATTGCAAAGGTATCCGTGTCGATTGATCAATTTTCTTTCTTTACATTTAGTTTATAGTTTAGGGGGAAAAAATTTAAAAAAAAAAGACTAAAATAGTGTTTTTGCATTGTTAAAATAAAAAAAAATCCAAAAATAGAGTTTTTCATTTGAAGGGGGGAGAAAAAGGTCATGAAATATATATAAAAAAAAGTGAAAAATGAGAAATTGATTCGACAAAAAATTAGGAAATGATGGTACATTGGCTAGCATTTCTGACTCGCGGACATCGTAAGTGAAAAAGGCATAAGACCATTGTTTGATATGCTAAGTAGGCTCGGCAAGTGAGAAAGTATAAAAATGTGATGTACATCAAATGCTTATGTTTGACATACTGGACAACATCTTAAAGCATATTCACGATATAGAAAAGATATGTGAAAAAGAAAATGAGAAGTCACTGTGTATACATGTGTTCATTTTGCAAAGATTCAAACTTGTTTGATTTTCTTTATTTTCACAAATGATCGGACTATCTCTGCATATACGTGAGTATCGACCTGATAGTTGTTCATTCGGGGTTCTGCTATATTTTTCTTGGTGTTTCATATAATTAATGGGACTTTCTCTGTGTTTCCACAAGACCGACCTGATTGTTATTGGATTATACAATTTTAACTTATTTTTATTTTCTTATTTTGTTAAATCCGAGACCTTATCTGCATATCGAAAGATCGACCTTAAGGTAGACGATTTAACGTTCTTATTTCTTTTTGCATGGAACACAGTTGACGATATTATGAATTCAAAACACTATGTGATAATCACAATTGTCATCACACGAGAAAAAAAAATATCTGAATATGTCTGATAGTAAGGGGTACACTGGTCAAAGAAACTTAATCAATACCTTAACATATCTAGATGTTATGAGTATGATTATGCCAGAGCTTAAGACGGACAAATTATACCAGCAATCAACATGGCTTATGTGTTGAATTAGTTGAAATTGAAGTGTAGTTCAGCGCGTTATGAACAATATGATCTTAATTCGTGATCTTTTTCGCAAAATATCAAAAATAGAGTGTGATCTTGTATTGCAATTTTATTTCATTTCAGAAAATTCAAAAAGATTTTCGGTGTGTTTTAGCATAAGTTTGAAAAACCAAAAAGATTGTAAGTTTGTTTTGATATAAACTTTCTAAAAGCCAAAAATATTTTATTACTTATTTTTTCGGTCTGATCGACCTAAGATACCAAATCATATTCAAAATCTGACTTCAAAACTATCTTGGTTCTCCGAAGTAGATTTTTATCCAAGATTAAATTAATTTTGGTGAAAAAGGAAAACCGTTCTTCTATTTTCTGAAGATGCAGGTTGAAGATATGACTCAAGCATGGTGTCAAGGGGAGTTGTTAGTACTTAGTAGCAAATGAAGACTCCTTTACAAGTGGATTACTAGTGGTTTTGTAATATGATTCTGTTTCAGCCATGCTAGCTCTAGTGCAACTGATTTCAAGATTCAAGGTTGATGATCAAGTATTATCCAAGAGAAAGTATTTGAAGATCAGCTTTTGAAGATATGAAGATTATTTAAGTTGACTAATACATCATATGCCAAGGGGGAGTTTGTTAGTACATGGTGCTTATGTGTCAAATGATGTATCGTGCCATTGCTGTAATAGTTGCTAGAGTGTTAGGTCTGAGTCATAGTGTTTTGTATGGGTGAATGAGAGCCACCGAATGAGTGGCGGATAACCACCGAATGAGGTCATTCGGTGGTAGTCCTCCTATAAATATGAAGCTCATTCAGCGCATTCAAGACTTTTCATCGTCTCCAAGTTTGATACACTGAACAAGGTCCTCTCCAGGGTGTTTACAAATATGAGTGTGTGTGATTGTAAGGAGAGTGAATGTTTGGAGAGAACAATGTACGGAGAGAACAATGTACGTGTACTTTGGTGATGTCATGTGCGTAGACTTCACGGCGCGTAGAAAGAATAATCTGGTGGTTATTCCTTTTTCGTGGAGGCTTCTCATTGGTTGAGAGCCTCATGCAGAATGTTAGTCTGTTAGAGGTGGGTTTTGGTGGAGAATTTAATGTGTGTGTGTGTTGGAGGAGAGGGGGGTAGGGACCATCAATCGCATATGTATTGTGAGCATGCATAGTTAACGTGTGTGAGTACCTTAATAAATTAATTTGTACATGTGGGCTGACTTTTCAAGACCCAACAAAGCCTTTTGATGGGTCATAGGCTTTATGAATAGATTTGATATCTATTCCTCTTTACAAATTTAGAAAGTGTTAATCTTTTTTATTTTTTAACCCACAGAATCTACTATATACAACCATTGACTTAGAAATTAAGTAAATTGTATGTTGCTCCAGCTACTACAGCTACTTGTACTACAAGTAGGGGTGTTCAAAACCGGATATCCGAAAATTTGGATATCCGAATTTCGGATATCCGAAAATTTCGGATAGTTGATTTTAGTATCCGAATCCGTATCCGAAATTTCGGATATCCGAAATTCGGATACGGATTCGGATACTGAAATGGATATCCGAAGTTCCAACTTTAAAAAAAAAAAAAAATCTTGGATTATTATGAAATTGATATGCTGATAAGAGATTTAACCACGGATTTCACAAATGGAGATTGAATCCCCAAATTAACACAAAATTGTATCTGATGTAACACAAAATTGAATCCAAAAATCACAGATTTCATAGTAATTAAACATAGATGGGTCAAAGTAACTAGGTACGGAATCCATAAATTAACATAAAATCTGAAGCAAGTTACATATAAAATCCTAAAACCAAGTTACAAACTGCATTTGAATCACGGATCTCACAAACTCGAAGTTCGAGATGTAGCGATGAACTGACTGACGGTGATGAACTTACTCGCGGTGGCGATGAATTCGAGCTTCCATTACAAATATTTGACCAGCGGCGAACGATTGCACGAGATGCCAGTCAATGAATGATTGAACGATTCAGGGCCTGGAGTCGACGAAGATTGAACAAGAGGGAGTAATTTGGGTTTTGGAACTAGGGCCAACTGAGATGTCGACGATGATTGAATGATTTGGGACTAATTTGGGTTTTGGAACTAGGGCTACTAAATTGTTCAAGTCTGACGGGAAGATAATATAAATTTATATTGGAGACTATGTTAAATATAAACTAAAATGAATTAATATTTATAATTTAATAATTTATTAAATACATTTCGGATATTTTCGGATATCCGAATATCCGAAAAATTTCAAAATCAATATCCGAATTCGAATCCGAAAATTCGGATATCCGAATTTCGGATATCCAAATTTTCGGATATTTCAACTTCGGATATTTCGGATTCGGATTCGGATTCGGATATTTTTGAACACCCCTAACTACAAGAATAAGATTAAGAATAAGCTCCATAATTTAGATTTTACTATTACTAATAATCAATCATATATGAGATTACAATGTCAATCGTATACTCTTCATCTCCTACAACAAGTGAGTGAGACCCTTCTTCTATAACCATCAACCCATCTTCATTAGGGCTACTAAAGTGCTCACAAGGCCTAACAACAAACTCAACCTCACCTCTTTCCATTGCTCCTAAACTCAGTCTCTCAAACCCCACTAACTGTCTGATGAAATGCCCTTTCGGGCCCCACTTGGCATATAATAACACCGTGTGGTTACTTGCCTCCCCATGGTTCTGGACACCAACCCCCACCGTGAACTTCACTTTCTCACACAACTTCACCCCAACCCCTGAAACCAACACTTCATCATCAGAGGCTGTGTTATGTAATGCTTGGTTCAGGTTGATTAAAATCTTGTTTTTAGGACCCGCAATAAACTTGTAGGAATGGGTTGAGTAGCTAAGACCATACCCAAACTCATAAACCGTTTTCCCGTTGTAGAATCGGTATGTACGTCCCGGGTAGCCCGAAGATGGGTCGGGCCTCATTCGCATATCCGTCATTGCTATATTTGAAAATTCTTTTGGATACCATGTCATTGGTAATCTTCCTCCTGCACAGAAAAAGAAAATGAGTAAAAGTAGCCTGGACCGTACATAATATAGAATAGTCTATAAAGAATGTTAGGTTATGCTACTTTGAAGATACCTACGTTTGACCTCAAAAGTCAAACCACAAGCTCACCTGGATTATGGTCACCAAAGATGATCTCAGCAAGCGCACTTCCACCAGCTTCACCAGGGTAACCAGCCCATAAAATACTCCCAATTCTTGCATCACTTTTTGCAAACGAAACATCCACCGGACCACCACAAACTAAAACCAACAAAACTGGTTTCTTAGCGGCGCTAGCCACTGCCAAAACAAGATCCTCTTGCTTCCCAGGAAGACCCAGTTCCACCCGATCAAGTTTCTCCCTTTCTTGACTTTGATCCAAACCCATCACCAAAATCACAAAATCAACCACTTTCGCTACTCTCACGGCTTCATCGATCTCGATAGACGTGCAATTCACAGAATCAACACACCCCTGCTGGAAGTGTATGTCTTTCACATAGTTTCCAAGTGCTTCAAGTATTGTAATGTTTTTGCACGCCACACCCTCATAGTTACCGAGCAATGTCTGGGTGGTGTTACCGTTGGGCCCAATGACAGCAATCGAGGTGGTTTCTGTTTTTGAAAGTGGGAGAATATTGGGTGAGTTTTTCAGCAAAACAATCCCGTTCCGGGCGGCTTCGAGTGCAAGGGAATGGTGTGCTTCGGAACACACTTGTTTGGGTCCAAGGTTGCCATAAATGCCGGATTTCGGATTCCCATTGAACAAACCTAATCTCATTCTGACTGCAAATGAATTCTCTAGAGCTCTGTCTATTTCTGCTTCTGTTAATTTGTTCATTTCCACTGCTGATTTGGTGTATTTCTTCAGGTATGAACCACAGTTGACATCCATCCCTGCAAGAAAACTTATTGAGTTGCATGATCATTAGAGTCAAGTTTCAAACTTGTAATAGCCAATCATGTCATCAGACTGTGACTTGTACATTATGCCTTAAAGGTTGTGCACGGAGGTAAAACACATTAATGATTAGTTTCATAATCTTCCAGTTTAAGTTCAAATACTTCTAATCGGTAGTTGGAATAGCCAATTCTAATGAATATCATGCTATAAAGACTTTTACCTTATGCATAAAAAGTTGTATGTTGCATTAGATTTGGAAGGTATTTTACCTATACAGAAAAAAAACTCATTTGAGTAACTTTACTGCACTCTATGCAGTAACGATTGTACATTGCATTTGATACAAGACGGCCATTTCAGGACCAGAAAGGTTGTCAAAATTACTTGGTTACCTATAGAATTGCACCTTGGGTCAACAGTTTAGTGTCATGGTATACATTACCTGCTTTAAGAACACTAGCAACCGCATCTTCCGGTAATTTTGAATATCCTTGAACATCATGCATAACCGCAACCGCATCACAGTCAGATGCAATGTAACTGAAGGTTAAACATTCAAACCACCATTAAAGCAGAAAGCCACTTCATACAAGTGGCTGATGCATGTCTGTCATCAACATTCTACTTGCATAAAATTCAATAGGTACCTGAATCTAAAATTAGCGAAGCCAAAAAACTTGATAGTATATGTGTGTGTGTGTGTGTGTGTGTGTGTGGGGGGGGGGGGGGGGGGGGGGGTTATTATAAGATTATCTTCTCTACTGACTACCACTAAAAGGTCCTACTCCTACCCATGATTTTCTTAAAGAGTCAATGGACCCCTCTCTAATTCCACCCCCTGGGAATCTTTGTGCAAAATCTATCAGCCAATTGGTACTAGAGGTTGGTGCATAAAATCATTTAACTAATGGTACCCTTTAAAACTCCAGGCTTGGCGGGCTGTTTTGGTTAAAAGATTATAATCAGCACAATTTGGTACACCGTTGACTCGATTATAAGCACACATTATCCCACTGGCTCGCCCTTGTTGCACACATTTCCGAAATGGTGGTAAGTATGTATCTACCATATCCTGCTGAGTTATCTGCACATCATATCATTCCCACCCACTGAGTATCTAGAAGCACTAATTAATTATTGCATGACAAATTTGTTGTAACGCACAAAAGAAAGATGGAGACTTACAATGGCATCAAAGTTGTAACGATTGGCCGTTTTCCAGTTGTCTAGATCATTAGCAATGAAGTGTTTGCAGCAAGCGGATGCCAGAAGGTGATCTGAATCTGGGTCACCTTGAAAAGTGTCACCTTGAATCCCTCTAACATATGAAACAGAATAGTCTCCAACGACCAATGGATCTTCGCCAGGCGTCTCTTGTCCTCTTCCCCATCTTGGGTCTCTTAATACATTAATGTTTGGTGCCCAAAATGTTAGTCCTCTAGCTTGACCTTCATTGTACATTGCTCTTGCTTCTCTCCCAATTGCCTATTCAATCACCCACTTACTTTTTCAAACTCAATATACATATGTTGTAACTATAGCCCTATAGGTGATGATTAATTAATCAATTAATTAACTAATAACCTATGAGCTGATAGAATAACAAGTCAAAGAAAATGAGGAACAGAAAAGTGTTACCCTAAATCGTCGTTTTAATTAGTTGAAAGAAAGATGTAAGAATTTATTATTGTAACTAACTAACTGACTAACAGTTACAAGATAAGATAGATACTGAGGAGGACCTGTCCAATCCGGTACCAGAGACGTGAATCAAAAGAAGCCGCCGTTAAAATAACCTGAGGAAACATGGTGGAGGCGGTTATTGTTCCGTTAAACCTCACACCCTTGCCGTGTCTAGAAACACCGTGCAACGCCTCCGACCACCACTCGTAGGCGGAGATCCCAAGGCGAGGAATCTCTGGCGCTCCGTTCACCAACTGCAATACTTTCTCGTCTAAGGTAAGGCGTAAAACGACGTCGTGAGCGCGTTCGGAAATTGGTAAAGTGGCATTGCAGAAAGGGTATGGCGATGAGTCGCATGAAAATGGAGGCTCCGCCGATACGATGATCATCATGGCGAGGCTGACGATAAACAAAACAAGAGCAATTCTGGTGTGTCGTTTCATGATTATCCAGTGGAAACCTTGGCTAGAACCATATATGTATATCCGTATCAACTTCAACTCTACACACACACATATATATATATATATATATATATATATATATATATATATATATATAGAGGGAGAGGATCATTTGAGAACTAATTGGGTTTGAGAACTAAAAAGAACTAATCTTAACCACTAGTTTATATATATGGAAAACCCCCCCATGAATTTGAATGCTCCCCTCTTGAAAATTAGTGGCCCAAATTGGTTCTCAAAAGTTCTCAAAAGAAAAAGTTCTCATTTGAACCTAACCCTATATATATATATATATATATATATATATATATATATATATATATATATATATAGGGAGAGGATCATTTGAGAACTTTTTCTTTTGAGAACTTTTGAGAACTAACTCTTAACCACAAATTTCAGGGGGGACCACTACAATTTATGGGAGGGGAGATACATGTAAATAAACTTGTGGCTCAAATTAGTTCTTTTTAGTTCTCAAACCCAATTGGTTCTCAAATGATCCTCTCCCTATATATATATATATATATATATATATATATATATATATATATATATATAGTGGGATCTCTCCGTCGGCGTGAGGTAGGAAAAGAACTTTCTATCAGGCACGCCTGTCTACCCCTACGAGACATGGGAGCACATTTTTTTTTAACCGTAAATGAGAAAACCCATATTGCAACTTGTGTCACACCCTCAATTTCCACTAACGGAGTATAACCGTGTGGGGTGTGATCCAGACCAGGATCCCAGACTTTAGTCACAACCAAACCATAACAGAATTTATAAATTAACATAAAGTTTCAGTTACAGTCCAAAATGGTAAGTTTAACAGTTCAGCGGAAGCATAAATAAAGTTGCAGTTATGGTGTTACAAAACGATGGATTTGAATATTTGAATTTTCCAAGTTTTTCAAAAGGTATCCATAGGTAGTACTGCCGCCACTGGTGCCGTCCATGATCCACCTAACGACCTGAAAAGAAATTAACAATCAAGTGTCAGCCAAGGCTGATGAGTTCACTAAAGCAGTCTACCCGTCACAAGTAGACCTAATGTTTATGAATAAAGACAGGTAAAACACAATCAATATCATAAGACCAGTAAAATTCCATATCGTAGGTAGCTAGCCTATAGTTATGTACACCTGAATTGTTCGTAACCGAAGCTGACAATGTTTTGATAGGGAATACCTATGAACCTTGCATTCCCGTGTCTTGAAGGATCACGGAGGGTAGGCTAACATTGGTCTCAGTCCGACCGCCAGTCGGGAGGGTGCATCATGTGCACCGCTGAGCGGGGGTGTCAATCCCCAGTAGTACTACTCAATATTACCTCGCTATTGTATATTAACGGCCCGAAAGTAAGGACTTTTTATAAATAAAGTTCAATTCAGTGAAACATATGATATTATGTCGGAAATTTACCCAGTAAGCGATACCTTACCGTTTGGGTCACCATCCTTACCGGATGCAACCACCTGCGCGTTATCGTCCCTGAACGGACATAACATTAATATAAATGAACTCACCTTAGGTTGCTCGGCTTACTCTTCAATAAATCCGGTTATGATTGTTAACGAGGACCTAATAATCACATTAAGGTCTTAGGTGTAAGGTTGTGTTTAAACTACTAGCACATTGGAAAACACGTCACGTCATAACGACACACGACACCGATGGTTGATCATACACAAGGGTTCATATACATCAGAAGTCAAAGCATGTATCATCATAGTACGAAGCATGCAAGTCATGGCATATCATTCAAGTGAATTGCACAAGTTTAGATTCTGGTCACAATTTCGCTAGCAGTTTCGCTAGGCAGTTTCGTTGTGTGCACGGGCAGCACTTTCGCTAGGCAATGCCCGATGACACAGTTTCGCTAGGCTAGTTTCGCTCGAAACTGTTGGCACAGTTTCGCTAGCCTAGTTTCGCCCGAAACTGGTTTGAACTTTCGTTCAAGGAATTTCGCTCAGTAGTTTCGTTCGGACAGGTCTGGTTGGTTTACCCGACGACACTACAGTTTCGCTACATAGTGTCGCTGGATGAAGATATACATAGTTTCGCTACCTAGTTTCGCCTGATGAAGGCACAATTTCGCTAGTCGCTAAAAAAACCCGTAAATTTGACTAAAAACCTTTCTAACAGCTTCTGTACCTCATGCAATTTGATATCTAGCATACCTAAACGTTTACCAACATCATGGGAGCAATTTTAACACCTTAAACATGGTTTCTAGTCATCAAATCATCAAGAATGCATTTTCACATAAAGGAACCTAACTAGCATGGATCTTCATATTGACATGGCAAGTTACAGAATTTATGTTATGTCTAACACCCTTAAGCATTTTAACAGAAGCATACACAATTGCATGTAAATTTGGTCATCTAATTAGGTAAAGCACAAAGAGAAACATAGAAGAAGTGGTCTTGGGGACTCACGGTTGATCTCCAAGCTCAAATGGGTGATGATCGGGGCTGGGACTACGGCGGTTCGTGTTGTTCCCTTGCTGGCCAGAAATCTCGAGAGGGAGAGAGTGCAGAAGTGTGTGTTTTGTGAGGTGCAAGTAAAAATGAGAAGTTTGGCTTGGGGTT
Source organism: Deinandra increscens subsp. villosa (assembly GCA_039602395.1). Taxonomy (NCBI): domain Eukaryota; kingdom Viridiplantae; phylum Streptophyta; class Magnoliopsida; order Asterales; family Asteraceae; genus Deinandra; species Deinandra increscens. The sequence goes on along the minus strand of JBCNJP010000027.1, from coordinate 82,584,229 downwards.
TCTATATATCTGGTGCTAGTTTCGCCGGCAGTGTCGCTGGCAGTTTCGCTAGCCACGCGAAACTGGTCGTGCATTAGCTACCGGGCGAAACTGTAATTTCGCTCGGTAGTTTCGCTGACCACCAAGAAAGGGGTCAATTTACATTCTAAGTAAGATAAACACGATTTCTCGATAAATCACATAATTGCACAATTAATTAAATAAGCATGTTGCATTACTTCATACAGTGGTAATAAGTAACAAATCATATAACACATATGGACGGGTTCGGTGATCAACCAAAGGTCGTGGACGTATCCGGTCTAGTTAAGTATTAGTTACTACTTGTAATGTGACTAACGGAGATTGCCTAACGGAACAAATGGAATTAACGGAAAAACTTAACGGAGTTAACTTGGGAGGTTACAGTTGTCACAACTTGGACCCCTATTTATTATTTTTATTATAAATGACACCTAAACTCAAAACTTTTTACTTTTTAATGTATTTGGTACCTCATTTTAAACGATTAAGCTATGACTCATTTATATTAAGGATATTAGGGCATGTGGTATAGATATTGGTGGTGTGATAATTGTGAGATGGATCACACAATTTTATCACACATAAGGAGTATACTTAGTGTGTTATTGGTGTGTTAATGTTGTGTCATATCATTATCTTATTTATTTATTTTTTTGAATTTTTTAATATTGAAATTGAAATTAAATATTTTTAGTAAATAAAACTACTAATCATTTGGTAAAGAAGTACAAATACTAGAAATAAATAAAAGAAATGATAGATACTTGAAAAAAAAAATAAACTAGCCCCTATTTAACATTTTCCTTATCTTCGCTTTCAGAGCGTCAAAAAATTGACGTTCTTCTTCGACCAGGCCGGAGGTATCCATGTTGAGCGCGCGCAATTGTACTAAATGTATTTTTTTCCTTCTTTATTTCCGTTCTTTCCATCTGTAGATGTACTTTTTCCTCCCTCAATTTAGTCCATTTCGCTTGTTCTTGGTTAAACAAGATGACGTGTTCCATGAATGCATCATCTTCAACTTTTTCCTTTTGCTATCGCATTACCTTCTTTTTCCCCATTGACCTCTGCAACACATTGAATTTCTCCACATCCTCCACGTTGACCGCGTCGTTAAGGTCAAGTTGACAACATCCCGTTGAAGCCGAGCCCATGGGACTATCAATATCCGTCGATGAGCATTTCTTGCTTGCATTTGAACCAAACATTATTTCATGAAATTTAGGGGACCTTTTCAAAATTTCATAATGCTTAATGAGAGGTGATGAATTATGATTGTCACGATAGCGACCAATGGCAAGGTTTAACAAGTCAACGTCGTTTGATCCACTTCGACGCTTTCGTTTGAGTCCCCCCCCCCCTATCCAATGAAACTTGCAAAATTTCTTCTTAATATCAAATCGTTTCTACTAAGTTTGTCGTTCTTACAAAAAAAATGAAACCTTCCCGGCCTTCGCGTGTGTTTTGACATTCCTGTGGAATTTTTCATTAACAAGAGTCCAAAATGCTCCTTTAGTTTGAGAGTTGCCTAAATTTATAAAAATATAAAAATATTAAATGATTGAAATAAAGGAAATAAAAACTTTAATAAACTATAAAAGCTTAAACTTTATACCATATCTCGGGTCTTCGGACGTATCCACGTACACCTGAACCAAATGTAGTTCTTCGTTCGTGTTCCATTTCTTTTTCCCTTCCGGTTCTTGAGTCCTATCTGTTGGCTATTGAATGTCCAGACCCGACAATATCAAATAACCTGATCCGGTTTTGACCAGCAAGAGTTACACTGAAGGCAACGAGAACTAAACACACTTATTAATTAATCGTTGTTTTATGAAAACGAGATGATTAATTAATATTATTTATACTATTTATAAATAATAATTGGGAAATTGGACATATATAATCCTACCTATTCACGATTGGCGGATAATAATCCCACCTAATTTTTTGGCCAAATATAATCTTTCCTTTACACCCTGTTATTTCTAATAATCCTTTCCGTTAAAAAACTAACACCGTTAGTAAATGCTGACATGGAATCCTAATATTTAAAAGTTTAAACCTGGGGGTTTATTTTGTCATTTTTGTAAACTTCTAATCCTAATATGTGAATCTCAAAACCCTAAGGACTCATTTTAAAAACTCAATCGGGCACCTCCACCACCAACACCTAAACCCTAAAACTGCAGCCCCATCCCAAAGACAGAACGATTCACAGAGGCTTTGTAGTCATGACTCGGGTTTAGATAAATCGAAGAAATTCTCCCATGTTATTACCATTTCGTTTATTTCGGAGTTGCGTGCTGAACCAGAACCCAAAACAGAAACTGGGGCGTCGGCGGTTGTATGCAGTCATCGCGCGGCGGTGCTTACGGTGACGGCGATGGGCGGTTGTGGTGCGGTGGTTAACTTCGGGCCAATCCCAGAAACGGTGGAGTTTGGGTGACAATGAAGCAGCGATGGCCACTGATCGATCACAGAGGGGAGGATTTGCAGTGTTACGTTTCGAGAACATCGGTTATATAGTAGGTGTAGAAATCGAGTGTGAGGCTGGGCTATCGAGTGGCTGACTGGCACAATAATGGTTAAAAATGGTGGACTCGCGATTCAGGGGTTGCCAGAGTCGCCGTGATTCAGGGGTCGCCGGAGTCGTTCAGGGGTCGCCGGAGCACACCAGCTCTCCTTTCTTTCCTTCGGTGGATGACCAGAGAATTAGAGGGGGTGTTTGGCATATTTGTTGCAAAATAGTAAAATGATAAAATGAACCCTTATGTTTAATAGTTTACAGTTTAGCCCCTCAATCTGGTGACTAGGACTCCACGTCAGATGCCATGTCAGCATTTACTAACGGTGTTAGTTTTTTAACGGAAAGGATTATTAGAAATAACAGGGTGTAAAGGAAAGATTATATTTGGCCAAAAAATTAGGTGGGATTATTATCCGCCAATCGTGAATAGGTAGGATTATATATGTCCAATTTTCCATAATAATTAATCATTTGATGTTATTTTCAATAGTAACTAGCAGAAATTATTATTATTACTTGTTAATCATAATAATAGTCGTTCTAAAAAAACTTGTTAATAATAATAGTTGTCACACCCTCAAAATCCACCTGCGGATTATAACCGCGAGACATGGGACAAACCAGGATCCGAGTCATTAATCATACTAAACCATGCAAGAAAACGACTTTCAACACATGCGGAAGCATAAATAAAGATAAGTAAACATATTGCGCAAAACATGCGCCTAAACTATTATTAAAAGAAATTAACCCAATAATGTATTAAATCGAATTTCAGACCCAGATGAGATGCATGCGTCCTACTCGTGCTCCGTAACTAGATACCTGAGAAAACATGCTAAAACGTGTCAACACAATGGTTGGTGAGTTCACAGCTTTGATATGTAAGTACGTGTTTGAATGTCTGTTCGCAGTGATAAGATGTTTGTATGTCTAGAAAAGTAAAAATGTTTGTACGTTCGAAAAGTAGTGTAAACTCAATCATATTTATAGCTAGCTAGACTATATACCATATACTATAGGTTTCGTCACCGAAGCTGACTGTTTGTGTTTGTAATGCCTCCCGCCACGCTTACCAAGCGATGACAAAATGATTAGGACAATTATTACACCCGTTCGACCTCCAGTCGAGTCAGAGCGACTGACGCGGGTGGGGTTTGTCAAACCCAATAGTACTACTCAATAATTACTCGCTATCCCCATTTACTAACAGTACGAATGTGTAAGGACTTTTCATGGTATGTTTGTACGTGCACTATAGTAATCAAGTGATATGAAAGAAATACAAAACCTCATACTATTTGTGTTTGCATGTCTTCTCCCCCAACAGGAAAGTACGTAAAAGAAAATGGGTCGTGAAACTCACCTTAGGGTGCACAGCAAGATAAACGTTGTAATTCGGTGAATCCTTAACAAATCACCTAATGAGCACATAACCATAAGTGTGTGTCTAATGTACTAAGGACATAATCTAGACGACTATGACTTGTCAGTTGTGCCATTGACTCGAAGTGCGTGTTAGTTTCCTAAATCGACAAGTGACGACGACTACTCCAAATTAATCATCAAAATTGTTTATTTCAATAATAAAAACCCAAATGGTTAGAAACATTATTTTGATGCACAATGGTATTTTCCAATAATACACACGGTTAAATATATATAAAATTTATATAACAAAATTTGAAGAATTTTTAACGAACAAATGACCGGATTAAAACATCAGATTTTATCTTAACAATTTGGTGATATGGAGCTTGATAAATATATAACATTTTGATGCTTACGGGGTTTTGATACGCATTTAGGATTGTTTAGGGATCAATTTGGTCTCACTGGAATGCGAGAATAACAACTAGAAATTTAAATAAAAAGTTTTGTAAGTAGGAACAGTAGAACACGAAACCTCTAAGTCACTAAGCAAGAACCAAACCACTAAGACATGCATGTATTGTTGGCTCAATTGGGTTTCGAAATTATTTTTAGATGACAACAGTTAGAGGAAACTGGGAGAATGAAGGATAAAAAAAAAGAAAAGAAAAACAGGCATCGCCAAGTTTGGAACTAGCGACCTGTAGTGTATCAGCAAAAGCAGCAGCCATTGGTACATAAACTGTTATTGGTTAAATCAGCAGTTCGAAACTCTTTTATCTCTTAATAGCTGGAGAAAATGGTTAGTTCAAGTATTAAAATAAAAACGTTATGCCGAGGGTTCGAACTCGAGAACTCCAGATCTCCGGCCAACGATCTAACCACTACGGCAATTTATTTTCTTGATTTACATCGGCTCAAATTTTATTTAACCTGTCACTTCGCTGGTCATCTTCCCCACCATAAACCCTAATCGACCCATCCTCCATTAACGACACCGAAACTTCGAACGGAACATAGTAGTTACAAATCAAGTAGAAAATGAGTTATAGGAATACCTCTGGTGTGAATGAACTACGAACACCAAAAAAAGAAAAGAAAACAATGACGACTACTCGATTGCGGCTCCTCGTCGTCGGTGGTGTTACGGGGTGTCAGTGGATGTCTGAGTAGTGATTTACACGCCAACAATAGATTTACACGATGAAAAGGTGGCGTAACAGTGGTGGCTGGTGGTTAATGCTAGTGACGGAAATTGGAGATCGGATGTGGATTGTGTTCACTCGTTCTGTTTCAATCACCGAAAACTTTGGGAGTTCGGGGACGATTAAAGAGGTTAGTAAGATGAAGATTGTTTTATGGAGCAAATGATAAGGAGTAATCAGGTTTGAATCGTGCGTAAATAGGTGGCAGAATTGCTAGCCGTAATTGATGCACGATGAAGAAGGAATGAAAGTTGGAAAGATGAGCGACGGGTTAATTTGATTTCAACAACTCAACTTTGATCAAAAGACCAGTTATACCCTTAAGTTTGGAATATCCAAATTACCCCCCCCCCCTTTAGTTAGGTTATATTTATATTAGACCCTCAACTTAATATGTGCTATACAAACTTTATAAAATACCATTTATGTACCCATATTTATAAAATATAACTTTTATAAAATACCATCTTTGTAATAAATTGATAACACATAGTTGATTTACAAAATAATTAATTAGAATCATGTACATATGATTTTACATAAAATCATAAAACGTGTAGTTCACATGAAATCATAGCACATAAAATCATTAAACGTATGATCAAGTTTATTTATTTAAAGGATTAATTAAACGATTCACCGACGTTCATCTTGTCTAATGCTCGTGCAGTGATGGATACATAACAACCGTAATTATGTGCTTATTGCAATGCATGCATGTTTGTAATAACGTTCGTAATACATGTGTTTGTGTTTGCCGGGACTCACCTAAAAATGTCAGGTGTCACATCATCCCCTTGTTGAAGGAATTTTCGTCCCAAAAATTGCGTAATGTCGCCAGTTTGCTAAAAAAAATATCCCAGTTGTCACATCTTCCCCTTGTTGAAAGAACTTTTGTCCCGAATTTAGCTAGTACTTTTGCTGGTTTATGTTTGTCTGTTTCTGTTTGAATAACTGAGGATACTTTTAGATTGTTTGATTTTCGCGTTTCCACGTGAACTCCGATCCACGCCTCAAGTTTGCAACGAACCTTGAAGATCAGAATCTTGCTATGCTTGAGTTGTTTCTCGCTTTGGTCTGTTGTCTCCACTGGTCCCTCAACGGAATGACATTTTTAATCAATTCACTCCTCGAGTGAAATGATGAGAGTTTCATCTGATAACCACCTTTCAGGTTAAATGCATGAAGCACATTGTGTATATTGTTAAATCTTTCGAGTAGATTTAACTTGTATGTTACGGGACCAAATCCATCTATGATCTTGAATGGTCTAGTGTACTGTAGTTTTAGGTTTGTCCCGTTTTCCCAAAACGGATGGCCTTCACCAGGGTGAGACCTTCAGTAGGATGTTTTTCTGTGTAGATCTTGTGAGGATTGTGAGACGCGGCCATACAGTCTCGAGTTTTGCATGATTCTTCCAGGTGTCTCATGCACATTTCACGATCTGAGAGTTGACTATCGCTAACCACCGCCTAGTAAGTGGGTGACCTATGATTTTGTCCGTAAATGAATCAAAGGGTGTTATCCAAATGCTAGCGTGATAATTGTATGTTGTAGAACTCTCTACCAGGCGTTAGAAACGTTTTATCGCTGTTGTTAGAATCCACGACACATGCCCTAAGCGTGTTTCCTAATGGCGTGAGTAATATGTTCGCTCTGTCCATCGGTTTGAGAATGCTATGTAGTGTTCGTGCCCTGGCGTGCTCCCAACGCCTTTGGTAAAGTTACCCTCCAGAATGGAGTATAAATCGAGTGTCTCGACCTGATATGATTTAAATGGCACCCTATGGCATGAGATAGTCTCCCTCCTAAATATTCGAGATAACTACTACATTCTATCCATCTCTTGATTGATAGGAAAACTACATGTTTGGTAAATTGATTGATGACTACCCCATTCATATTACGTTTGCTAGATATTCGAGGTAATTTGGTGCTAGAGTCCACAAAGATTTCCCTCTACTAAACCTAGGAATGTTTATGGTTGTGGTAATAGTCCAGATGGTTCCTGATATATGTTCTGACCCGTGGAGCCAAACAGGCACTTGCTCACATAGGTTTCACATTTGGCTTTCGAGTTCAGTCATCAGTAGAGTGCTTTCAAATGTTTGTATCGCGTATCCGAACCAGGAGCCTTATCCCTTACCAGCTCTCTTAGATTCCCATACCAGGGTACCCATGCTCGTCCCGAAGTAATGATGGATCTTATATGATTTGACTTCAAAGCGCTTGTCCGTTCCTTGTAGATACCCCATCCCTACAATAGCTTTTCACTATGCCTCAAGTTGAGCTTCTTCCGGTAGTCTAGTGCGTATAGTAAGTTGAAATTTTTGAGCTTGATTGAGGTATAAGGGTTCCATTTCCGCTCATTGAATCAACTACAACACTAATATTGCCTTGTTGGCTAAGGCTAGCTCTCTGAAATCTTGTATATTTGCTGGCGGTATGTTTGGTACCATACACATAAGGTATCTAAACCTTCGATATGAACGCCAATTCACCCAGTCCAAAGTCATGGGTGGTGTAGTCCTGCTCGTGGATCTTCAACAAATGTGTGGCATTAGGTGGTGACCTTATCGAGTTGTATCAACGCTTAACCAAGACCTTGCTTGGAGGCATCTCAATAAGTCATGAAGTCTTTAGTCTCCTTAAGTAGGATAAACTCATTGTGTTGCGAAGCTTCTGCTTTAGCATTTGGAAAGTCGCTTCATGGTCATCACCTTAGTGTACGTAGCCATCCATCAAAATATAAAATTGATATCATCCTTTTTGGTGTTGTTGAAGCTGCCCAATCCGCGGTCGCCTCCCCTAGTAGATGGATCAACCTGTATTTCTCTTTCCAAGAGCGATAGGTTCAAACGAAGATGTTATTCATGTTCTCCCTGGGTATAGAGTAATCAAGATATCATTAATAACTCGATGCTGAATCGATCAATGCAGGGCTCTGACACACACGGTTTACGATATCTATGAACACCGCGGGTGCGATGATCAATCCACTGATGGTTATGGCTAAAACTCGTATTGGCCATATCATGTTGCTAACGCAGTATCCGGGGTACCTTCCACTTGGACTCTCTTAGTTGATGGTAACCTGATCTTAAATCAGACTTATAACAATATCTCGATTCACGTTGCTGGTCGAACAAATCATAAGTGCGAGTTAGAGAAAAATGATTCTTGACGTTCGCCTTATCCGTTTCACTAAAATCGTTGCACATTCGAAAGGTCTTGTCCTTCTTCTTAACAAAAGAACTGGAGCTCCCCACGACTAATAAACTTGACTTGATAAATCCTTTATATGGCGGCTCATGAAGCTGGGTGCATAACTCCTGTAGTTTGTCCGATATGAGCCGGTATAGAGCCGGTATAGGGCCTAAGCATTAGACGTTTTCCCAGGTGCGAGATCAATTCGAGATTCGACCTGACAATGGGATGGAAGACCGGGTAGGTATTCAGTGAATCTTTCCTTGGAAGTTACGGGTAACAGGGAAATCCTCGATCTTACTTTCTTCCTTGGGCTTCTCAATCACATGAGCTAGAATAGCGAAGTGATCCCTCCGCAGACCCCCTTATGTTCTTGAATACGGTATGTTGCCTAGGACAGACACATTCTTCTACCCTAGAGTTGATAGAGGCCATGAATGTCAAGTGAGTAGGGGTTTAGATTCTCAAATTGTGTTTTGGTGGGGGTTTTCTAGCTCTTGGCGGAGAGAAATAAAGACGGCGAGGAAAGGGAGAGGGTGGAAGCCCAAGTTTTCAAATATGTGGTGTTTGTGGGGAAAAGCCTTGGGTTTTATAGGGTGATTGGAAGATCTTAGATGATCTATAAATGGTGGTTAATAGCTTGATCCGAGTATTAGTACATGCCAACTAGCATGGATGTGATAAGCATCTCCACTATTAGGCATTGTGTATTAGTGTAGGATGGTATCTAGCTTGTAACAAAGATTAAGAAGGAACTTTGAAGATTAATGGTTGGGTTGGACCTACTGCTCATTATTTAAGAATGGGTGAGGGAAGTTAATAGGTGGATGTAAGATGACAAATTTAATATGAAGGTTGTGGGAACTAAATATATGGACATAACCATCCATGCAAGTTCCAAAATTTATACTTAAAATGGGTTTTAACTAGATATTAAATTATGGGTCTAATATCACAAAACACATTTTCTGGTCATGGATGCACATGGGCTTAATGCCACATGTGATCAGGTGGTTCAAAATCAACTAAGTTTGTATAGTTTTCAAATGAGTGCATATCTACATATGGAGTTTTAATTACTTCAAAATTTATAGTGGTGATTACTAGCTTACGTACATGGCTTTTAGATGAAATAGGTTTTGCGAATTAGTCGAGTTGGACGGGCATGGTGCTAGTCGAGTCGTGTCTAAACATGAGGGGTGCAAGTGATAATCTCATATATTTTGTTTAATTATAAAAACAACTAAAAGGATGATGGGTATTTATTTAAAACACGAGGTTAACGTCTAACGTTATTTTAAATGTAAAGGGGTTTATAAATAAATAAACGATAAAGTTTTAGACGTAAAATAATATGCGACATTTAAACTAAAAGTTTAAATAAATAAAATGCTTAAAAGTTGACACGTTGGAGTATTATTTTCCATGGTCGGGTTCTGAAATAATACTAATCTACTATTTATATATTTTTCTATTATTAAAATTCCATATTTTATATGGGGAATCTCTTAATAATAGAGTCGTTTTTTTCTTTCATACAAACTCGGGATATTCGTCAACGTTTTTCTCAAATACATAATGTGATACTAATAATGATAATTAGTGATAGTTATGTACAGATAATTTGACGTAAAAGTAGCCAAAGTAACGAGTTTGACGTTGGAAATTGTCAGGTTGTCACATCTTCGTGTTGTGTTTTGGTGTTCAACTCTCAGTTTCTATTCATGGTAATCCTAAAACTCCCTTGTAATCAATTCGTAGTGTCCATGGTTAGACTGTCAGCTTCGCAAAACTTCTGCAATTTTCTTTTTAATCGTTAGTAGAGGACGGGCCATTAGAGTTTATGGGGAAGAAGGTGATATTTGTCAATTCGGTTGTTTTAATACTCTTTGCTCTATCTTCTCATATTGTTCACATGGAAAGCCGATTTCGGTGATCGTCAATGAGGTCAGTGAAGGGAAACAATTTTCCGACAATGGGTTTGGGTGGTCATTAATGAGGTCGAGGAAGGGAACCACGATAAAGACAACCCCTTTAGTGACATTGGCCAGGTGATATGTTCCGTCTGCGACGACATTGTTTGCCATCGTTGGAATCGGGAATGTAGGTGCAAGAATTATGGTTGAGAAGCTTTATCGACAGTGAGGGTGGTGGGTTGGTCAGAGATCTAGATCAATAAGAGTTAAGAAGAGTTGTGATGATGAAGAAGACCTGGCCCCTTTCAACCGTAATTATACCTTCTCAGGCGGAGTTGTTGAGAAACCGTTACCGGAGATGCGGAGACGGCCGAAGATGTTGGTGATGGAATCATTGTCATTATGTTTTTAACGGAATCTGGGATATGTAATTATATATGTTTTTTAACGGTGTTTGGAACTACTCCCCAAATCTCCAATACCCGAGTGAGCCTTCCTGAGACGAGATTGCAACCATCCATACTAATTTTGACACTCCAGGCTTGGCTCACCTAGGAACACCATCAAGAAGGAAACTCATCACTTGAGAAAAACCCCGTTGAGTCAGGTTTGAACTTGAGACCTCAAGGTCCCCAAGCTCTAACATTCATCCCCATACCATTGGGACAAATGCCCCTTGGTAATTATATATGTTTTTATTTAATTTATATATATTTTTAGGAGTATAATGGTCATTTTACATTCACTTAACTCAGATATTTAACGGACGTTTGACTCAGGGACCTCTAGTGAGACAAAAGTGAAAGTTTGAGGACTATTTCTGTAATTTCTAAAGTTCAAGGACTAAAAGGGAGATTTTGTCAAACCATAGGGACTTCCTGTGCAATTTACTCATATTTATATATTTACATTAAAAATTCAAAAGTCACTGGATTTTCGGGAACCCGATGGACACTACTACCCTTCCTTGCTACTCACATCCATTCAGCTAGGTGAAGACAAGAAATCAATCAAAGAAGAAAAAGAAGAGTTGTTTTTTTTGGTGATCGAAGTGCCTCTAATGATTGATTACTTGACGAAGATCAAAAGTTGACCAAGTAATGGGATTTAGGGGTATAACCTGAACACCAAATCAAATCAACTCGAACCTGAATAAGCAACAACCCAATCGACCCAAACCGAAAATCAAATGAACCCGAACCCTACTACCACTTTAGGTTCGGTAATTGAACCCGGTCAAACCCAGAAACAAGAGTGTTGAGAGAAATAATAGTTTCCGTAATCTTAGAGTTTCAAATAACAAGTTAACTACATCATCTTTCAACAACATTTTTCCGTAATCTTACTTTCTGCATCCTCCCCTCCCTAGATAGATAGATAGATAGATAAGCTACCAACAATCAAATAAGCAAGCCCTAACCTAATTTTCCAGGAGTGTAAGTGAAATAGCAGGTTGTTAAGGAGAAATCTAATTGCACAACAAACAAAAAAAATATACATACAGAGAGTCGAATACAAACCTTGCAGTGCAGTGCACAGAGAATGGGGTCGACGACCGATAGATAGCTGACGGGAATAATCTCCACGCCCACGATCAATAGCCTAACCTAGCTTGTTTTTTGTTTGCTTCAAACACTCACTACTCGGGTTGGGTGGGTCGGTCATCTTTCAGTTTTTATTCTTCTTTTTTTACACATTTTCAAATAATATCTATCTTCTATTCTATCTCTTCTTTCTAATAATACTTAAGAAGACTTTCTTCGATGTAAACATATAAATGTATTGCCATATCATCTAACATTCTAACTTTTATCTTCTCTCTCATTCTATTATTTCTCTTTCTTCCTTTTCTCCCTCCTCCCCTCTCACATTTCTTAAATGTAAGTGCACTTAGCCTCAAACAATTTCCTTCTCTCTCCACTTTCTCTTTCATCCACCTCATCTCCACATCACCAAATGCACTCTAAATATAAGCCATTGGAGATGGTCTAATATATAAGATCTGGGCAATCCACAACACATGGCCTTTCTCTGTCTCTTCTACGGATCAAATCCGTGCCACTTTTTCCGCCATTCTTCTCCCTATCGACATTATGGTTCCATCGATTACATAGTGAGCTTCTTCAGGCCTGAATGTGCCACTGTTTATATCTTCAATTTTGCAAATGAAGGGGCAGACGTTTAGGTCTTGCATGTGAATTTCAATCGACTACTTCGATTTGGAAGTGCAATCGCCACCCAAGCCCTATGGTGTTGATACCTGATATGTGCGTCGTGTGAAGTATCAAACAAAGGACAAGTTCAAGCCAAATGTCATCTGGCCGAACCTAGTGCGAACCAGGAGTTCGGACTGGCCGAACCTGAGGTTCGGATAGGATCGGTCGGTCGACTATAAATAGAGGTTTGTTCTTTGTATTTAGGGGACTGAGCGTGTGAGATTCTCTTAAGTGTGTGTTTTTGAGAGTGTTTTCTCTGTGTCATTTCTGAGTGAATACTGATTGTAATTGTTCGTTTGTGATCAATAAAACAATCGGTTAATTATGTTTCGATGTCCAAATAGCTAGATTGAGTAGACGATCGGATGCTCACGCATTTTCAAGTGGTATCAGAGCTTTCTGGTTCACTCTACTGATCTGTGGTTGCTATTTCTGGATTTTTGAAGCGTTTTTGGTGTTTCTCGAGTTGGTTTGTGTGTTTTTCATCAATTCTATCAAGTCTTTGGAGTCAAATCTGTTTCTAAATCGTTCCTTATCAATTTTCTCGATCCACAGTTGCAAGTTTCATCAAAATCAGTCAATTTTGCGCGTTTATGAAAAATTATGTCGAAGTTCGGAGGTTTCTAGTCAGGTTCGGAGTAACTGCTCCGAACTTCAAGTTCGGACCAAGCTCGGTGAGGGTGAGGTCAGTGTTCGGTCAAGGTTCGGAGGTCGTTCGGAGGTCATTCGGTGTTCTTAGGTTCGGTTGAAGTTCAGCCTGTTGATCTAGGGTCGGACGGAGTTCGGAGAGCGTTCGGAGCTTAGATATAAGTTCGGAGCAAGTTCGGCCAACAGATTTCAATTTTTTTTCAAAGATTACAGAATTTTAAGATTTTGCCACTATGCAAAACGCAATGCAAACAATACTGAATTTTGATAATGAAATTGGAACAATTCAGAAAGTTCCCAAATTGTTGAAGCTTGAAGATTATCAGAATTAGAAGCAACGATTTTTGGCTTATATAAGTACGAATGACATCGATTTGTGGATTCCAATCAAGAAACTTTATCAACATCCGACTGATGCGGGAGATTTCAAGGAAGTTAATACTTTCAACATTGCTGAAAGAAAAGCCTATGAGCTTGAACAAAAAGCATTCGGTTATCTTACGATGGCATTACCCACTGAGTTGTTACATCATTTCTACACGTGCAAGAAATAAAAACAATTGTGGGATGCTTTATCAGCAAGATGTGAGGTTAATGATGATTACAAGAAAAGTCGGAAGAAAGTGTTGAATAAAGAATTTGATAATTTTCAATTTAATGAGAATGAGAACATTACTGCTCTTGTTTCCCGATTTTCACATCTGATTAGTGAATTGAAGATTGTTGGTATTGAGAAAACTGATGCTGATTTGAAGGAAAAGATTATGGAAGCTTTACCTGAAAAATGTGAAAACTATGTTCTGTTACTCACACATGATAAAGATTACTCTACATTGACATTTCACGAGCTTACTGGAAAACTTCATGCTCGAGAAATGGAAATGTTAAATTCAAAGAAGTCAACTGCTACTTTACAAAATCCTGAATTGTATCATGGTGAGAATAGTGTAAGTATGAATGCTAAATCTAAGCTAACTCTGAGTTCGGCACCGAATATTGCTTTTATGGCTGGAGTTTCAGGAAATTCTGATAGTAATTCATCACGAGGTTGTAGTTTTACAATTCCAAATTCTTCAAGTCAGAATGCTTTTTCTGTTGCCTCAACGGATGATTGTGCCAAAATGATTGCTGCTTTAATCTCATCATCATTTGGTTTGATTATCAAGAATGTTGCTGATGCAAAATTAACAAGGGATGATCTGGATGCTCTTGATGATGATCAATTGACTGAATTGGATTTATCTTGGCAATATGCTATGCTGAGTCACCGATCAAAAAGATTTTTCAAGAAGTATGGAAAAACTACTTCTGATTTTAGTGAGAAATTAGGTTTTGATAAATCAGAACTAAAGTGTTACAAGTGTTCAAATCTTGGACATTTTGCTAAAGAATGTCAACAGGCACATATTAGCAAGTCTGGTTTTCCTTTATCATCCAAGCCTAGTTTTTTCTCAACCATTTTCTAGTAACACAGACAAGGCAACTGCTTTAACTGTTCAACAGGATGCTGTTTATGATTGGGGTCAACGTTTTGGATATGATTCATCAGCTTTGATTGTCACTTATGATCAGTCAGATGATTCTTATTCAGATACTAGTTCTGATACTAGTTCAACACCAAGTTCTTATGAATCCGCTGAAAACTTGGAGAGTTTGTTGAAAGAAAATGCATCTTTGTTGAATAAACTTCAAAAGCTTTCCGAGGAATTCAATTTGATTAATTTAGATTTGATGATTTCTAACGAAAATGAAAAATAATTGGTTTTGAAGAATGAATGTCTGATTACCGAGGTCAGGCTGTTGAATGAAGCTTTAGAGAATGTTGAAGCTGCAAAAGCTAAGATTTTTTTGAAGAAAAGGAAAAGTTAGTTCAAGAAGTTATGAAATGGAAATTTGATGCAGAAGATGCTGTTTCTGATTTCAATAATATGTTTGACAAATCCAAACTCAAGCTTGATTTGCTTACAAAGAATGTTGAATAATCTGCTGCTAAAGTTGAAGCATATCAAGTTGACATGGAAAAGTTGTTAGATGAGAAATGGGAATTGGTGAGTGTAAATAAAGTTCAGAAAGCAAATCTAGAAATTCAGAAGCGAAATTAGGATAAATTGAAGAAAGAATATCTTGAGGGCATGGAAAATCTTCGTATGCAAAAGTTTGAAACACACAAAGTTGCCAAAAGATTGATTGCTACTGAGAAGGAGTTAGCTGAAGCTCAAAAGCAAATTTCTAATGTCAAAATTCAAGTTATTGATGCTAATAGATTGCTCAACAATGTTTCAAATTCTCAAGTGTTCACAAGCTTCTTAGCTAATGATGCAAATTTTGAGAAAATGTTTGATAAAGCTGCATCACCCCCTGCTCAAATCAAAGAAGCTTTCAAAGAAGTAAAGGAACAGATTGAAGAATTTGATTATTCAAGGGTTTCATCATCTACTTCTGAAGAAGACAAGGTTGTTGAGAAGAAGAAAAACAATAAATATATGAGGAAGAAAGGCAAGAAATCTGAGATTCTTTCTGCTCCAAAGTTTGTATCTAGTTCGTCTTCTGCTGACAATGAAAAATCAGCTACTTTATGTGACAAGATTAGGTCTCAACCTGAATTTGATGAGAAGACTTTTTATGATCAGAAAAATGTGACTGAAGTGAAGGCTGAATTTTCTAGATTAGCAAAGAATTCGCATTTTCCATCTAAGGAGAAGGTTTCTGGAAAAGAAAGTTGGTTTAGGTTTTCAAGGAATGAAAGATAAAGCTGAGAAGGTTCCAGCATCTACACCACAAAATTTGCAGAAGCTCAAAATGCAGCAAGTGAAGAAGGAGGTTTTCAAAGCAGATAAGGTTCAACCTGACAGATTTTACAAGCTCAAAGGTTCTGATCGGCTTTTCTCTGATAAAGAATTTCCTCTTCATTGTGTTGATGCTCGGAAGATTTCTGAAGTATTTGTGAAAGATAAAGTTTCTTCTGATGGTTCTTTATCTCGAAGCCCAACATCCAAATGGGTTAATGATCACAGAAATCAGGTATATGATTCTCATTCTGATCATGTTCGAGATATTTCTATGTGTAACTCTTCGCAGGTACATCACAAGTGAGACAAGACAAAGCGAATTTGTTATATTTGCCGCTGAACAGGGCATATGGCAAAAGATTATCCACTACCTGCTGAATCATCTCAGAGGTTTCATAAGAAACAAGTTTTTGGTAAACCTGTCCCCATAACATTCATTGATGAACGAGGCAGAGTTTTTGATGATGTTGAACCTACATTCTTCTTAAAACAAAAACGTTTTGTTCCATTTTTTCCAACGTTTCAAAATGTAGGTTCATCATCACAGTCATATGTGATAAGTTCATCAAAAACAGAATTACCAAAACAACATTGGAAACCTAAGGTGATTTCTAAGCAAAATCCGGACACTGGTCGACCAGAAGCGATCCAATTCGGGTCATTTATGGATTAATCTGTTTGACCAGTGTGCAGGTATTTCTAGAAGACCTATCGACGATTGCAATGTTGTTGCTGGAGGAGTATTCTGCATAACTTAATTTTCATGATCAAATTTTATAAATCTACATATTTTCTGAATTCTAAAACTGCAAAATATCGGTGTTGATCGATCCATTTTATTTACTTACCAGTTTTTCTTAAAAAGACAAAAATAGAGTCTTGTTTTTTTTAGTAAAATGAAAATCCAAAAATAGAGTTTTCATTTTAAGGGGGAGAATTGTAAGCAAGGGGTAAGCAATGCCAAATATATAAGGACGGTGAATACATGCAAAATATAAAACTGTGAAATTGATCATTGGGAAATAATGGTACATTGGCTTACGTATTTGACTCATTAATAGAGTAGATGAAAGGGCCATAAGATCATTGTTTGATATGTTTGGTAGGCTCGGCAAATCAGAAAATATTCAGATGTGATATTCACTAAATACTAATGCTTGACCAAGTGGACAACATCTTGATGCATATTTCATGACACAAAAAGAAAAATAAGTGTGAAATTCAAAATGAGAAGTCACTGTGTATACATGTGTTCATTTTGCAAAGATTTAAACTTGTTTGATTTTCTTTATTTTGCCAAACGATCGGACTTTCTCTGCGTGTCCACAAGACCGACCTGATCATTGTTCGTTTGACGTTCTGATTTATTTTCTTTGGTGATTCGTATAACTCATCGGACTTTCTCTGCGTGTACGGAAGTACCGACCTGATTGTTGTTGAGTTATACAATTTCAATTTGTTTTATTTTTCTTATTTTGTTAAATCCGAGGCCTTATCTGCGTATCGAAAGATCGACCTTAAGGTAGACGATTTAACGTTCTTATTTCTTTTTGCATGGAACACCGTTGACAATATCATGAAAAACATTATGCGTTGTGAACAATCACAAGTGCTATCACACAAAAGGAAAAAGAAAGAAAAACAGAAAAATGTCTGAATATGTCTCATAGTGTGGGGTTCACTGGTCAAAGCAAATCTAATCAATATCTTAACATATCCAGATGTTATGAGTATGATTCTGTCTGAGTTTAAGATGGACAAATTATATCGGCAATCAACATGACTCGTGAGCTTCAATTAGTTGAAATTAAAGTGTAGTTCAGTGCGTTATCATCAATATGATCCCATATTGTGATCTTTCCCATACCAAAAATAGCATTTGTTTCAGTATTGCAATTTTATTTCACATCAAGAAAAATACAAAAAGATTTTCGGTGTGTTTTAGCATATACTTTGAAAAATCAAAAAGATTTTAGGTTTGTTTTGATATAAACTTTCTAAAAGCCAAAAATATTTTATTTCTGCTTTATTTTCGATCAGATCAACATGTGATACAAATTCGAATTTCAAAATCATATCTTGGAGTCTCGAAGAGACGTTTTGCGCCAAGATTTCAATGATTGAGCAGGTTGCTAAAGTGAAAGATTTCATGACTTCAAGTCTTCTGAAGTTGTTGATAAAAGAACAGAGATACACTAGATGTCATCAAGTATTCAAGATCAAGCTACGATTGAGTTGAGGAGGAGTTTGTTCAAAGATTCATTTCATTGGACGAACGGATTCTACACTTGAGGGGGAGCTTGATTGAAGATACAGAGTTGATGATGTTGAAGAAATACTGCACATGACGAGGGGGAGTTTGTTGATACCTGATATGTGCGTCGTGTGAAGTATCAAACAAAGGACAAGTTCAAGCCAAATGTCATCTGGCCGAACCTGGTCCGAACCAGGAGTTCGGACTGGCCAAACCTGAGGTTCGGACAGGGATCGGCCGGTCGACTATAAATTGAGGTTTGTTCTTTGTATTCAGGAAACTGAGCGTGTGAGATTCTCTTAATTATGTGTTTCCGAGAGTGTTTTCTCTGTGTCATTTCTGAGTGAATACTAATTGTAATTGTTCGTTTGTGATCAATAAAACAATCGGTTAATTACTTTTCGATGTCCCAATAGCTAGATTGAGTAGACGATCCGATGCTCACACATTTTCATATGTTTATGTGAATCGACTTCAAATGTAAACTTACGACACTTGACACGAACCGAATCGTACCTGAGCTTTACGAGCCCTATTACGTTGCTGATTTTCATGGCAATTGACTTCTTCTCTGACTACAAGGTTAGGCCCTTAATTAATCAAGTCGAGCAATTGATATAGAATTCGTAGAGGCTAGATTATGAGGCTTGTAATATTAAAATAGTTTGGGCTGGGTTTAGAGGGTTTAATTAGATTATTAGACTAGTTTTCTATTAGATATGGGCTTGGGTTTGGGTTTAAGATCCAAAAGGGCCCAATTGTAAACCCATTGGGGTGCCTATATAAACCCCAATGGTTCTCCTCATTGAGGAGGGTTGGTTTATGATTTTGGTGCAGCCACAAACTGTTTATAATCGTAATCGTAAACTAGAGAGAGAAGATTGTTTACGATTTCTTATTTGTACCCGACAAGTTCATCTTGTGTGCAAAGATCAAGTTTTTCACGTTTTAATCATCGTTTTCTTCAATTTCTTCTCTTCTCTTTCTTGAATCACTAATCTAACCGGATTCCGCACGTTTAGATTAGTTAGATATCGTGAGTGATTGTTGTTTATGGACCAACAATTGGTATCAGAGCCAAGAAACGAGTGTTTCGCGGTTCTCACGATATTGATTCAAGAAGATCTAACGGTTTTTGTGTGTTTTTCTTGAGTTTTTCAGGTTTACGATCGAGTTTGCTGAGTTTTCTGGGCTATTCTTGGTGTTTACGACATCTGCTGGTGTTTACGATCAGTGTTCTTCATCAATGTTGTGTTTACGATTGAGAAAAAGGTGTTTACGACTTCAAGATTCGATCTTTGGACGTTTACGATTGAGATTACGATCGGAGTTGGTGTTTACGAATTCAAGATTGAGTTTTTAGGAGTTTATGATCGTGTTTACGACCCGGAGTAGTTCACGATTAGAGATTACGATTGGAATCGTGTTCTCGATCAGCCAGGCTGTCAAAATCGTAAACTACTGTTTACGATCAGAAACTGGTTTGCGGAAAAAAGTCACTATTTCACACTTTCACGGAAACGGACATAACTTTTGACTCGTTTGGAGTTAGAAGCTCAAATTTTAACACGATGTTCGTGACAACGAGCCCCAGAATTATCCCAGACTAATCTCTAGGGGAGCTCGTTTGGACCCCCAAATTCCACTCCGAATGCCTTCGTTTTCGTGTTTTAAGTTTTTGACACTATTCCTTGAATAGTACTTTTGCCAATTTTGCCGATTTCACCAGATTTTCAGAAGCTGCAGATCTAAAGAGAGAAACTGAGTTCAGTGGTTGAAGAAAAGAATATGGTTGAGAACAAGGATGTTTTCGCAGCTGAAGTTGACGAAACTAAGATATGCCCCAATCCTACTTGTGCTCGATTAATTCCTTGCTTAAGACAACTCTGGAAACATGCTAAAATCGAACTTTTTGATATGCAATGTTCTAGGAGTTCATTTAAAGGTAGGTGGGAAAAGAGTGAAGATAAAGTAAAAGCCCAAAAAGTAGACATTGAGAAATATCAAAAGCTAGCAACGGAGAAGACTATTTTATATGATCAGGCTAGGATTGAGATATCTGAGCTGACACAGAAATTAACTGAACTGCAGCAAAAATATGATGAGCTGCAGGTCAAGTATGATTGCAACCAGGGTAGAAATCAGCGAATGCTAGATGCTGGAAAGATAAAACTGGGTTTGGGTCAGAAAAGTCTGATAAGTCCTTGGCTGCATACAGTATTATTCCTCCACCAGTTCCCAGAGACATTATAGGAATGCTTTTTAGTGAGGATCAAGTTGAACGAACCAAGTCCGATTATAAAGAGGCTGCTCCTCCTATTGATAGTGTCTTGGTTGGAACTACACCATTGACTCAAGAAGAAATTGATAATGAAGCAAACATGACTTATGGTGAAGGGAGAGTAGAGGATATATCAGACAATGATGCTGAGTTCCAGAAATATGACAGGTGTCATAACTCTAAATCTGATGATGCTGGGATAGAGTTGAAACCATACCCTAAAATTGAAACCCCATACTTCAAAGTAATTGACAAAGTCAAAAGGGAAAAGGTGATCTTGACGACACGGCCTGAGGGGAAGATCTTTATGACATCTGGATCAATGTTTGACCAAGAACCAGATGTTGGATATGACTTACCATCCTTCTCCTCCAAGTTCAAGGGAATAACTGATGGAGTAAAAAGTAAAGCTGAAGTTGAGAGGTCAAAGATCACCAACAAGCATCCGAGTATGGAACCAACGGCTGGAATGAAGAATGAAAAACTCAAGGGAGTAGCTGTGTCTCCCATTTCTTCAGTTGGATCATGCAGTTTCCGTTGTAATTGCAAGAATGATGCTTCAACGTCAAAGAATCAAGGAAGCACAAATAAAGTAAAGACAGGTTCAACACAAGCTTCGAGGAACCAGCAGAAGCAAACACAAGGCAAGGCAGCTCCATATCAGCCACCAAAGACAAATGGGTACACGTCTGACTTCTATCTAAAGAAGCAGACTTGCTTTAATTATGGTAAAGCTGGTCATATAGCTAGAAACTGTCTTACCGCCCCTATGAACCCTATTATCCGCAAAGTCAAAGGGCTTCATCTCAGGAGTCTGTAAAGTCTAAACCGATGATGGTGCAAACACCTAAGGCAAGGAAGACTGTTACTCCTAAGGTTAAACCCTCTGATCAAGATTGGGGCGCTGCCAAAGCTGAAAGAAAATCTATAAATCAAAACAACAGCTTTCCAAGTTACAAAAATTTCTAGTACAGGTGAAGAAACCGTTTTTAAAACAACCAAAGTCTGAAAAACCCAA